>VXAY01006827.1:797314-860593 GCA_013399855.1 Oxyruncus cristatus | reverse complement strand
TTTTTTTTTTTACTTTTCAGTAACTGCCATTTTCGGAATTTGAGCTGCTTTGGTCAGTTATACAAAGATTTGCAATTTATGCTGCTATACAGTATCAGTGAGTACCAGTGATTCATAATGTACAGTTCCTTCAGTATTTACTATCATCATTGACAGCTGTACCTTAAAGTCCAAACAAGAGAGTTTTTCAAGTCTTTTGGTTACGTCAGGAGAATCCATCTTCTTTGTAAACTGAATAAAGCAGAGTTGGTTATGGTCCTCAAATGACAAAATGATGAAATTGTCTGTAATAACAGCTGGAAAAAAAAACCCAAATAAAAACTGTCAGTAATACTGTAATACTCATTTCTAATAAAAAAAAAAGTACTGAACACTCCACTGGGACACTGCAAAAAGCAATTTTTTTCAAAACAGTGTCTTAAATATTGCACTGAAAGCCCTGTAATGTCCTAAAAGACATCAATGTGTCATCCTGCCAGGACCTTCTTGGAAATGAGAAATAAAGCCTAGGGAGTACTCTGACTGCGCAAACCTGAATAAATTACCTCATATCAAATTGCCACTACATCCAAATATATGTTTTATGCCCTTCCACATTAATTTTCATCTCGGTTCAGCCTTCAGTATTTTTTTCTTCTTACGGTTACATCCACCAGTATTTCAGAAATGTACCTAATACAGCTGAGTTTGTGCTAAGGGTGATAAATGCAAATTAGAACTTGAGGTGTATCTGATATTTGACATTGTATGGTTCCTGGTGCTGCTGCAGACACTGAGGAGGCTGTTACATACAGGATTATGCTTTAGAGGGGTTATGAATTTGATGAAAGCTTCACATGTGGGGGTACCCAAACAATACAAATAACCAAGATGGAACAGACTCCCTTGGAGTCTGGAAAAGCACAGTGGAATCCCTGCTGTTATCATAAGGGGGTGTTGGACCAAAACAGTTCAACACAAAAGTGATTAACTAATCTGTCAATGAAAATTACTTACAATATAGTATCTAGGATTTTCCCCAAGTGTTACCCAGTTATTCAAGCAGCACCCACATTTAAAGAGATGTCTGAGTACGAAGTGAGTCATCAGGGTAACTACTACCAGATCACTGAGGAATAATTGATGAGAAACATGTTTAAAGTAAAGCTAGCAAGCTGTGTTCAGACTGCAAACTCAGAAACCTCTGTTAAAAAAAAAAAAAGGCCAAATAAAATGGAACTGGATTTAAAACCAAACAAGCAGACCCCCGTGGAACAATCCCTGAAAAAAACTAAAAAAAGTATTTATTACTAAAATGCCAGATTCTTAAATCTAAATTTTACATAGTATAAGTAGATTGGCAGTTCAGTCTTACATAGAAGCATGGAAAACTGGCTACTCAGCTTTGCTTTGATTTAGTCTGATTTATAACCACTCGAATTTTCCATCAGCCATGTCCTGGTATAGCTCTGAAGTATCTGGTATGCAAATGCTAAAGGGTGAAGTTTAAAGCCAAACAACTGCCTTTGAAATGTAACATTAACACTAGCTTTTTTGGTGGGGAAAAAAAAAAAAGGTGATAAAGTATCTGACTATAACTGAGATCTATAACTCAGCACCATAATTGAGATCCTGAACACACATGAAAATTGAAAACCACTGAGTGTGGTATCCTCAATATGTATGCACACAGTTAAAATATTTTGATGCCCTCACAGACACAGTTTACATTAAAGATGAGCCACAGCACACCTCAGATGCTGATGAAATTTTGCCTATAAACAATCAGAACAAGGAAGACTTTATTAGATGCAGGGGCACTATAAAAGCAGTATCAATTCTGTATTCTGTGCACACAATCTGACCTTTATTCCAAATGTTAAGAGGACATGCTACTCCAAATCAGAATTACAACATTTCACAAGTCATTTTGACAGATTGTAATCCTTATCCATTTCTACGTCTACACAATTGCTAAAGTATTATTTTTATACAGGGTTCTCGTACTAAATATAGAATTTCTTTTGGCCAACTCGATAACCACAACCCCAATTCCAAGTCAGATTTGGAAAGACGTGCAGTTTTTTTGAATTAATTTCCTCTGTGACAACATTAGGTTGTTGTTCTCACATAGGAATAGTTCAGTACAAAAATTTGTATTTTGAACACTATTTGTGTGGGTAACAAAAGTATCTTTTGTTGTTCATGAAAATAAAAACTGTGTTGCAGTGAGTTACTGGGTGGTTTGCTTTAAAGGAACAGAGGCAGTTTTATTTTACCTTTGGACATGGGTATTAGTGAATATGAAGGTTTGAGAAAATCTTGAATAAGTGAAAATAAGGACAAACTATTAAATAATGTTCTTTATATAACAAATACAGTGGTCTAGGTGTAGGAGAGTATCTTTGTTGCTTTACTGGTTTTTAGTTGTAAGCTTTTTTAATTAGCAGTATTTTTTAGAGAAATATTTGTATTTCTATGACATATTAAGCCAAGGTAAGGCATGATACATATAATTTAATTTTTATTTTTCTTAAAGACAGAGTATTCCAAATAATTTCTACAAACAAATTCAATTTGGGTATAACCTTAGGTTCCATGCTTTCCTGCTTTTCATCACATAAAAGTATGATATTCTCCCTCTAGGAAATGAGGGCAAAAAATTGGAGATGGAACCCAGTAACTTAACTGAAAAGCAGAAAAAAGGAGTCAAGAAAGCAAATGTGTTCTATGTTCTCTGTGTCATTAGTTGATAAAAAATGAGGTTAGGGTTAAATTTAGGTTTTCTTCTGCATTAAATGAAAATTTTATTTTAAGCAGTCACTACTTAATAATGATAGTGAGATTCTGAATCAGAATACCTCCACATAACTAATCTTATTCGGCCTTTTTTAATAATAACTTTAATAATAACTATCCCGTGTAATTTATCAATCGGCTAATGTTTGGTTCTGTCCCTTTTTCCTACTTAACAAAATAAACATGACAAGTTCAAATGGCATTTTCACAGTGATTACAACGTGTAAGAAACTGAATTTTAGAAACCCATGCAGCATTTGACAAGCCTGAAAACTTTGATGTTAAATATTATTCTTAAAGTGTTCTTAGTCCTGAGGGTTGTAACTATGGCATTACATGCAATTACTTGTTGTGTTTGCAAGTCCCCAGTGGCAATAATTAGTCTACCTGTTGACATACTATTTCTCTACTCTATTGTTAATGTAGGCAATTGATTTGCACATGGGTGTAATTACCATCACTGATGGTGTCGGAGATGAGCTTCCCCACCAGGGTCCTGTCAATCACTGCTTTCTCCAGCTGTGGCCCAGAAAGGCTTAGGGACACCAAGACACCTGAGTGAAAGAGGAGCTAAATCCGAAGGGCGAGAAAACAAGACACGGAAAATCATTAATAAAGTGAAACGTTCCGAGGTACATATTAGCCCCCGTCCATTATGTAGTAACCTAATTTTCAAAATTACAAAAATGAATTATCATTGACGTGAAGATGTCTTATAGTGACTTTGAGAGCTTTTTCAGTGGAAGAGAGAGATGTAACACGACCCTGAATGACGTGGGTACGAGAGTTACAATTGCTGAACACTCGAAGAAGCAGCATGCTGAGTCCCCAGATGTTACATAACGTGTACTGAATTAGTCTGTTAAAAATGGAGATCAAAATTCTGTCCTGAGTGAGGGAAGGAATGACACTGATCAGCCTATCACCTGTGAATCTGATCTTTTCTGTATAAAATAACTGCACAGCCTGCACGAAAAAATATATAAGGTAGGGTTTAATGTAATTTTATATTATTATCACAGATTAAAACCAGCACCTTTTTGCTCTCCTTGTTATTTCTAATCATTCATATACTGTTTAACTGAAATAATGATGCCCCACCACAGAGATAGCTATGAGCTCCCAATAAATCCCATTCACTCCTCAACATAAGGTTATAGATGTCTCTCTTAGAAAGAAGGAATTTAAGTTGTTGGACAGTAATAGGGTTATTTCAGAGCTAATTGAATAATCCTGCATAATTAATATAAATTAAATGATACATATAATCTTGAAGACTAAGTCACAGTATTTGTCAGGTCCTTCTAATGCCTTATCTTGCATGAGAGAGAGAATTCATCGCGGGTGGAGTTATGAAAAACATTTATTTTTGCATAATAAAGCCATTAGTTATTTTCTGAATGCAACTACTACAGCAAAAGAAATCAGAAAATAAAACCCATAAAAGAAAGCCTCAGTGGAAGGACTGCTGCAGTCAAGTCCAGAGGGCTCACCAAAGGCCAGGAATCTCGGACTCCAGCTCTTTCTTCTACCTAACAGCAGATTTTTAAAGAAAGCTCTGTGCTTTTTAAAAAAAATTAACTACTAGAGAAATACTTGTAGGAGAATTTGGCAGGAAAAAAAATCCCTTTTTGTTCTATGCTGGAGATATGAGACAAACACGTTTGCAACATAATTCTTAGAACTCTCTTGCAGTGAGATCCACTGGATTATATAATAAGTAAAAAGTATGGGGGACAGGAATGTACTTATCTAATTGAGCTTGCCCCTTGTGCAATGCCCTGATAACGTTCCTGATAATTAAGTTATGGAAACTCTCAGTTATGCATAGTTTGCTATATTACTACAGCTCTGTGGTCTCCATAGCAAAGAACAGAACAAGTGCATTTAAATAAATTATCTTCTTGCTCTGACTAATATCTTTAACCAACATTTTTTGAAAATAAACTCTAGTGATTTGTGAAATAGAAACAAAAAAATACCAGTGACGTGAAACTAATTTTTAATAGCACAATGATCAGTCTCCATCTGGCCAAAATCTAATGATGCATTCACTTGATAAATATATATAGTCAATGTTTCAATATTCCCTGTCATGACAGATGTCCTTTAAGGTTTTGTCCTAGTAAAAATGTTAGACACGGTTACACTCATGCAGCTTTTATTACAATCTTTCAAAACTTCAATTTGTCCTTATGTTGAAGTTAGAGTAGATAAAATCACAATTTATTTCCAACGTGCTAACGTGAAGTCCAGCAAGGTTTGACTGCTGTTAGCTACAAACGTCCGAAAAACCCAGTTGCAAAAGTGAGGGCTGAAACCCAGAAGTTGCCAAACTGTGATGTAAGCAATGCTCAAGGAAAATGATGTGTTCTAGAAAGCTCAGTCCTAAATAACTGAATGAATATTAGCCTGATAGAGAAGAGTAAAACGCCCCAAATCTTTCAGCGTTACGTTCCAACAGGAGAGATGGTGCAATCACACAAACAAGCTCTCCAGTGTGTTTCTTCCACAACACTTTTGTTTGGGAGCTACGTCCTTCCCTCAGAAAGTGTAACTGTAATGGTAGGTTGTTCCCAGGCTTTCTTTTCTTGCAGGCAGCAAGGAAACCAAGCTGGAGTTAACCTGGGAGAAAACCCACTGTGAATCACAACTCTGTTTGTAGCCTCCAGGTTTACCTGACAGAGTAGGGAAACACACTACCCATCCAGGTAATGAGGGGAGGTCAAACAGGAAAAAATGTGTTTTGATGGTGAAGGATCTTGACTGACTGCATTATGGAATGAGGCCACATGCTTGTCATTCTGCTGTCACCTCCCTCCACTATCCTGTGTACAGATGCGCTTGCAAACTCTTGGCCTGAATGCAACAAGGTTAGGATTTTTAAACTCAGGGTTTTTTAAACTCACTTTATTTCTATATATTCATTTCCTGGTAATGGCACAGATCACGCCTGTTACAGAGCCAGAATAGAAATTAATGAAAACTGCTCCAGTGTTTGACGACAAGACATTTACACAAATACAAAATACTGTGCTAATGGGTTTGCTTTGCTTTACATCTATGAAACTAGTCATTAAACAAATGCTGTGGATTTTCAACATTGCATAGATCTCTATGACATGATAGAATCTCTATGACATGATAGAATGACAGAAAGTAGGTAAAAACAGTATAATTTCCACGGCTTTTACTGTTTTTCCATTGCACTCCCTCCTTCTTTTCATTTTACAGTAAAACATTTTTTCGCATTACGCTCTTCAGAAGTTTGAGAAATTTGGGAAAAACTTGAATTTTACTTTAACAAATTTTTACTATATTAACTTACCATGATTGGTAACATACCTTTGCTCCATAGGTTTAAGTTCATTCTTCTAGGAACTTTAGCGTCTAAATTTAAAAAGTAAATCAGAGCCCTTTCACCCTATCTAGCCATTTGAGGTTAGTATTTAATCCATCTTTCTTTAAAAATGTTTTGGATTAGAACTGAGGATTTTTTAAAATTAGTTCCTAAAGTTTACCATGAAATACAAGCAGGTACTTAAATAGAGCAGGGCAGGGGTGGAGTCACCATCTCTGGAAGTAGTAAAGACATGTAGACGTGGCACATAAGGACACGCTTCAGTCATGAACTTGGTGCTGTGAGGTTAACAGTTGGACTCAATCTTAGTGGTCCTTTCCACCCTAAATGATTCTATGATTCTATACCATCTGTGGTCAAAAATATTCTGTAACAGAGACAATTTTTATGTGCTCAAATTGAAACCACTATTTCAATTTGTTTCTCACAGCGTAGTCTATGCAAAGACTGTTCCACGATAACGAGAGTTAGTTGCTGATACACATATGCTTGCATAGCTAAGCTCGCATTTTGGTGGATGAGAGCAGTCCAATCACAAGTACAAATGAATATAAAGCAAATAGGGAAGATTGCAAAGTTGGCTTGAACAAAGTGATTCAACTCCAAAAAGTACTGCTCAAGGGAACTGCCCATCATTTCTCAGGAATGAAAGCGAATGTAAGAGGCTTTATTTACACCAGGCACTAAATCATTCCATCTAGCAGATATTAAATTAAGGAAGGAAATTCACAATAATGAAACACACCATAAATTTTTCAGATTGAAGCACTGTGATGGGAAAAATAAAATCAGAAGAGTAATCTCTACAGCTTAAACAGTCTCCAGGTGTTCCTAAACAAAATATGAAAACATGACTTCATACCTATTGGAAGAATAGGCAGAGCCTTTGTACTTGAATGTAGTCTGAGTGAAATGTTTGGGCGTGTGGTCATTCTACATGCTGGGAAGGAAGGGCCACTAAATTTCAGTGTTACCAAGGAGTTGAATGTGAAGACTTTGATAGAAGGGATTATGTACTTTATGTGCCAAAAAATGTTCTCCAATGAGCAAGAAAGACATAAGAAGGAGCTGAGGATACTCAGGGGGAGACTTAGCCCTTCCCTTCCCCAATAGCAATGTGATCTAACATATATTTGAGTTAGTTTTTATTAAGCAAAGGACTTAAGTACTGGTTCATGACTTACGGATTTTAGTAGAACTTAAGCATGTACTTAAGTGGATTCCTTTATCCTCAAAAACCTTAGCTCTTGCCTCCTCATTCATGCAGCTTAGCTGCTTATCAGCCCTTCTACCTAAAAAGATACCCGTGGAGCAAAGCCAGGATTTGCTTCTATCTGATTAAAATTGGAAGAGAAGGAAAATATGCCTGTAAAAAATATTGCTGCAAACTGTTTTCCCTTACAGAGTCCAACTGACAAAGGAATATGCAAAAAGAGAAGAGAATTGCAAAGCATTTCTTGTTCAAGCAGGTTCCCAGGGTTTTTCCCCACCTCTTCATTCCGGATTGCTTTCTTAGCCACCCCACCATAATTACTGTGTTGCATGCCTTATTACAGATGAAGTTATTGTTGTTACACGTTACTGTTTCACAATAATCAATGCATTTGTACTTCTAGCTCTAAATATCTAAAACCACACAACACATTAATGGTTGTGATCAAAAGCAATCAGAAGAATTTAATATTAGGGCAGTATTCCCCTCAGTTACTGGTGATGGGTGCTAGCTGCTCATGTGTTCTAGCCAGAATGTATTGATTTTGATACCAAATGTGCTGCTCTGTGTCACCACACAGCTTGCTAAATCACTTTGCTTATGGGCATTGTAGGTGCTAGAACAGGCCACGTCTGAAAACACTGCTGTGGATCTCAATTCAGAATCCAGTTCTAAGTATGCCAATGATGGCAACAGAAAAACCATTTATATGCATGTGTAAATTGCAACACAAGCACAATTAAATGAAATCAAAACAATTTAGCAAAGAATACATAAATCTTTTTCATTAGCAGGTAACAGATATGATTCATAGCTAGTGCTTGGCTCTGATACAATAAAATGTATAACAGTGTTGGCATGTGTTTAATTCAGCACCGTAATGCAAATGTAAAACTAAAAAAAAAAAAAGTTGGAAATCAAGTGTTTTGGCTAGACCTCATTAATTTTTACTGCCCTGTATTGTAAAACCAAACTGAACCAATGGCATAATTTCATAGGAAGATTTCATGATTTTGTGGCAAAACTTAAAAGCATTCCAAAGAATTAGAGAAGGAGACCAAGAAGAAGGGAAGCAGCCAGAGCTGAGTTGAGTAAACTCAACAATACTGATAAAATTAATTCCTTAGGTTATTACTGCTCAGCAGGGAAAGCTGAGGAGCACAGTGGTATCTTATTGTAAAGACTTCTTGTCTTTTTCCCATCATCCTTCTTTTATGGTCTATTTATTTTCCTTTGACATCAGCTAACTGAAGATTATAGGATTATTTCAGCAACTCAACACAGGTCATCAAAGTTGGGGGTCAGAAGTACCATACAGAAATGGTGTGGGTTCAGATCCTATTGGAACAGAGCTAAAGAGAAGACCTCAGCCCTTTAGGACTCAACTAAGCTCTTTTAAATATGAGTGCAAGCTCCTTGACAAAAATCCCTGTACTGTCTAGGTTATGTTTACATGAACTGGCACATCATCTATTTCAGAAGCTCTAAGCAATACTAGAATGTGTACTTAGCACTGCAAAAATAAAGGTCAATGGATTTTTTTTTTGGCAATGGACAAGGAAGTAAATATGAAACTTCTAGTGCACTGATTGTACAAAAAAAAAAAAGTAATAGGAGAGATTTTGATGCATAAAATGAACAGAAAGCTAGAAAGCTGGGCCAACATTATGGTCATTCTAGGTGAACTCCTATAGAAAAATCAACTTTGAGAAAAACTTTCATGTAATACACAAGATTTCTCATTGAGACACGTGCATGAGGTCTAATTCATCATTTGGTTGGCGTGACAGCACATTTATTTTTAGCAGATGCATAAATGTAAAATTATAGCCCCCAATTTTTGCCTGTGGGCTAGTTTTAAGATGGCAGTGCTAGAGGAAGAAGTGAGGTATTAGCAATATTGATGTTTAGGTTACAGAAGGCACACTAGCAGCAGTCGTATGCTTGTTTTTCACAAAATCTGAGGGAAATCCTACTACTCTTTTAAAGGATAGACTTGTTATCACTGTATCACCCTTCAGATTTCTTTCTATTTGTTCTGTCTTGCTCAAGGTTCAGCAAGAACATTTATTCAAAAATATGATGGCTGTTGAGTTAAATACTTAAATTTCCATACGTGAGTTTATTTGACAATGTATTGCTACTAAAACCAAAGAGCTAAATCAAAAAAAAAAAAAAAAGATACTATAATTAAACCATATACTCAAGTTTACCCCAAAACATCGAAATTATGACAATCAGGGTAATTCACTACATGCTCTTCATGCTGTTTGTCTGACACATTGCTTTCTATTACTCTTGAAAGCTAATGTAAGCTGGACTCCTCCCACTAGCTCTGGTATCCATACAAAAGAGGCTGTGAATACAGTGGTGCTCTGCCACAGATCCCACCATTACGTGGTAAGCACTTTCTGCTGAAACAGTTGATTATTCCACATAGAATTAAAAATACTTACTGCTGAAACAGTTGATTATTCCACATAGAATTAAAAAAGAAATGTACACCTTTTCCAGAGGCTTCAGAATATTTGCATCAAAAAGGGACAGTCCAATTATTGCTGTAAAATGCTCAAAGACAGATGAGGAGCAGAAAAACAAACCATCTGACATCAAAATTGATAGAAGACAGCTTTTCTGTTCTGGACTATTACAAATGATTCATTTTTTTCTCTATTTTATTTTCATTTGTTGGAGGTCTTTTATTTTCAGGAAGACAAAAAGTGGAATAACACAATTGTTTTGGCAAAACATTCTAAGCCTTGTTGGACATTTCAATAATCAGCCACTATTATGCAAAAAAATATTTTGTTTTGTAATTGAGAAACCAAAAGGAGAATTTAAGGACAGAGAAATGACTATGATTTTTATCTGTAACTTTCACTCTGGTTATGTTATAATCTATACCTTGACTTATACTCTGGCCATGAAAACCATCTACAGAAACCCCCAAAATACTCAACTAATTAAACTACTCCTTTCCATTATTCAACCCAATATAGAGCTAGACCTAATATACTAAGATGAAAGCACCTATCTCTTTTCTTTCCCATCTTGTACAAGAAATAAGTAAAATTGTATTTCTCTCATTTATGTTGATGTAAGCCTGAAATTACTTGGAGGATGCTAAGTCAAAAAATAAAAAAAGAAGAGTTTTATACAGAACTGACAGTCAACCAAAGGTGTTATATCATGAAGGCAGAATGATCACATTCTGGAAAGAAGTTCACTGTTCCAAAGTATGTGTTGGTAAAGAATGAGGGTGGGTGCAGATAGATGGGAGGGGAAGGAAAATGATAAAGGAAGAATGGACAGGGAAAGCAAATGAAGAGACAGTAAACTGGGAAGAAAATGAATATATCCACAGCTAATTGACTTGGTATTTCTTAACCAAATTCCTTTCCTAATCAGAACAATAATAACAGGAAAAAATGAGTCCTCTAGATGAACATACAATTAATATTTAAATAAGCTCTAGAAGATTAACATTCACAGATATATACTATGTAATCTGTACATGAATGATAGACATTAACTAGGGGTAAGATCTGATAGGCAAATGTAGCTTAGACAATAATATTTTTATTATTGAGATGAAAAGACTACATACCATTTGGCATATCAAGTATTTAAATATTTTGCTATTTCTGGAATTTTAGCTATATAATGTTCAGATATTTAATATTCATTCCGTTGACCCATATTTGGAGCTATTTGAATGGCAAGAAAAAATTATGAGACTGAAAAAGCATAAAAGTTAGAAGACAAAGTTTCTTTTTAGAAACAGTAATATTGACTAGTATTCCCCGTGCCAAAGCAGTTTCAAATATGATGCAATTCCTCATGAAGGCTGTATAAACATATAAAATTCATGACATATGTTTTTCAGAAGAAGCACATGATTAAGGAGCTAAAGCACATGTCACGTTCAGCTCTCCCTACCTGTCCTACCGCTCTGTCATAATGAGGATGTGAAAAGGTTTTTCTTGTATACAATACGTGGAACTCATACATCCAGAGAACGTAGCTGTATGTGTGCCACATGTCACAATATCTCCTATTCCATAACTTGATTAATGATCTAGTTGGTTTAGAGTTACAGTTTCCCTCCCATATTACACAAGAATAAAGTAACAGTGACATGAAAATAATTAAGACATAAAAATATAATATAACACAGATTATATGTGTCATATTCCACAGACCTCTCTATATATTTTAACTGGTCCCTCAGCCTGCTATTCTGAGGTACAGGATGTTCTCAGTTTCCCCAAACAATAAGAGTAATAATAACAATAACAACACCAGCAGCAATAATCATCCTCATCATCTCTCACAATCAGGGCTCTTTAATGTAATTTTTTTGTGTTGATAAACCCCAGATTTTTATTTCGGGCACGTATTTCAGACTAGAAATTTAAATAAACCCAATCTAGGTAATAAGGGCCCATATATTAAAAAAAGCCCAGTGATTTCCAGTGTTAGTCAACATTTTAACACTACTGCTTCCATCACTGTGTGGCTGTTCAGCACCACTGACTGAACACTGCATAACACAATACCTGGCAGGTATGTTTGTTCTTCCATTTGCTCAGCACACATGGAGTGTTTTGCATTAAGTCCTAGAGGGCAACAGAAAACAGAGAGTGGAGTTGGCAGCACACATTGTCGCTATCAGTTAACAGAGTTCTGATTTTTCAAGTTTACAGATGAGGCATTCCACACAAAGATGCAGCTGTTTTAGAACAGCCCACCAGACAAAAGCACATTTATCATCACTGGGAGAGTAGGATCTTTACGAAAACTAAAGCTGTTGAAAGAGGTCTGAAAACCGGATTAGATGTTGCTGTACTTGAAACCCTCTGAAACGTACCTCCACCTCCTTGAGAGCATCTCGCAGTTTGTCTGGTCTCTTGGCTTTCAGGATCCAAGGATAATCTCGGGCTGTCAAATAAAAGTAAAAAAAACCCACAAAACAAGCAGAAGGTAGAGAAATGTGTACCGGTGACTGTATATATATATGTGTATGCATGTGTGGGAATGTGTACAAACATTTTTATACATAATTTAAAAAATTCTTCAAGTTGAGCTTCCTTTTCTGTGGAAACACGAAACTAAGATTCCCAGGAGTTACTTTAAGCGTAAAACTTACCCACCATTGGAAGGAAATGGCTGTGGTTTCTATTGTCAAAGGATGTCCTTTTGGAAGGCTCAGTCATAGGAACAGTTGGCATGTTCTATCCACACTGACCATGACTTCACCATGGCAATTATGTATAAAGCTCTCAGGACCTTACCCAGCTTGCAATGAAAAAGTATCTCCTGTTCAGTGTGTTAACTCAAATTTAAGTTGTCAAAGCCTAAACAGGTTCTATTCTTCTGAACTAACATTTCATTGCCCGGTTTCAGGCACTAACATGTCTGCAAAATATGTATGCATGAATATATGCATATATAGAAGTATTAAAAACAGGCAATTGTGAATGCCATAACTTATAGAGTAGTTATTTATAGGATTTGTTTTTGAAAATTTGGTCTGAAGAATCTGCCAAGTAAAGCAAAAAAGAAACTGCATGACTGCTGAAGTTCTTCAACAACTTTATTAATGTACAGCACACTGTTGTGAAAATTCTGGCCTAGTACATTAATCCTTGTAACCAGGAGGCAAAGCTTCCTCTGGAGTTGCCAGTAATTGGCTTGTTTCATGGCTGAGAATCAGGCTCTAATAACTTGTGAAATTTCTTCATTTAAAAGTGAGCAGTTATCTGTTCATAAGTGTACAATAAAAACCATGAGAAACTAGAACACATTGTTTAAAATCTGTTCCTATTTAAAGGAAACCTGATGAAAAGTTTTGAGCTCCAGGCTGTCAGTTTGTAAGCCAACTTCCAGACTGAATGACTTAGCAGTTATGCTTAAACCTCCCTGCAAAAATGAGCTTACAATAGAAGTGCTATAGAGTGAAAAAATGAAGGATTTCGTATATCAACAAAAGAGGACACCAGCATACAACTTCTCTTTGTGTTTTATTGGACTGAAGCCAGTGTTGGTGTAACTGTTATGATAATATTAATTAGGCATGTAAGATCACATTTTCAGTGGTTGCCTTCATAAATACTGGAATATTTACCCACATATGCAAAACGGGAAATTGCCTGTGCAGATACCAAACTATGTGTACAAATCAACAGCTGTGAATAAAGTTCCCCAGTGCTCCTTTTTCCAAAATGTGCCATGCAGGCTTTGTGCCAAGGGCACCCCTGTATTCAGAGCAATGAAGCACAGCAGCTTGTGCTCCTTTTGCCTGTCACGTGTATAACACGTAACAGCCAGGGCTTGCATGTAACGGGGTTTATCTGGGCCTGCTCCTCCTTTCAGACATGCAGTGCCTGTGAGATAACGCTACACTGAGCACAAGGGATGTAAACCTATGATGCTCCTCCCTGTGTGCAATTCTTCCTCACCTCCCCACCTTTACAGAGCTGTATTGACTCCCACTGACACAAAACCCTCTGCAGTGGGTGTAGATCGACCACATGGCTGCAAGGACCTGCACACCCATCCCCAGAGGGGCTTCAACGTGCTCCAAACACACCTAATGGTGCTGCAAAGAACTAATCCTTCCAGAACACATTTTGCCTTCAAATGCATGCACAGTTCCGTGGAAATTTTCATTCTGGTAACAGCACAGACATTCCTTGGTGAAGTTGTCCAAAAAAAATCAATTAGATTTTTCAGAGCTGTCATGTCATAATTTCTGAACATTAATGAATGCTCTGAGCAATAGTAACTATGCAGGAGTTGTAAAACTTGAGCTAAAGAAAAATGGTACTAAATACAACAATCTTTAACTGCCACAGTACTGCTGTGTGGTAGTATGAACTGAAATTGCTTTGAACCAGGTGATGCAGGAACAGCATAAATGTTTCAAAGCTAAAAACATTCTATGAAGGCAGCTGGTTATTAATGTAGAATTTGTTTTTTGTTGAAAGTACTTTAGTAATAATTTTCAGTTTTAAGGCAGTTGATATTGCAATTCAAGAGCTGATTGGGAAAATGTTTATTGCTCATCTGCTAAGTAAAATTTCATCAGGAAAAATCTGGGTTATTTTTGTGATTTTTTTTGACACTGGATTTGAGAAGCAATACACGCTATCATGCTTAGTGACAGAAAAAAAAAACAGATTACCAACGTACCAGGAAGGAAAAATTACAAATTTTCAATTGTTTTGTGCTGTGTAGTTCTGTGACCATCTGTCTTAGATGACATGTGCAGAAAGTTACATTAGAAGCAGTCTGAGGTTATTTTAATGCTTTTCCAGGGACATCACCAATCCAAATTCACAATTTGGGCATACTGCAACAAGAAACTCAGAAAACATCCTTACATTCTGCAAGCTTTTGCCTCTCTTCTAAGTAACTGTGCTTCATCTGTGATGCTAAAGGAAAGAGGATGAAAAGATGAATGATAATCCTTACAACTGCTGTCAGCAAATGTTAATATTAGAGGACTCGCAGAGTTTGACAAAACACGGAAATTTACAAAAAAAATTAAGATGGCCCCGATGTTTTCACCTTGTAAGGCAGATACCTTAAATTCGCAGTGAAAGAAAGGCTTACACAGCCCAGCAGGTGGGCCGCTGTTACTGAGCCCCCCAGTCTCATCAGACAGCGAAGGGAGCTGCAAGGGAGCCCAGGACTGGGCTGAGTCTGTCTGTCTGTCTGTCGGCAGAGCCACGCAGACAGCGCGGTGTGGACCACGGGATGACTGTGCCTGGACCCAAAGAGGGGGTAATTCCAGCCCACCAGACCTTTGGGCCCGTGGTGAAACCTGTAGGATTAACAGGATTAATCAGATAAAGAAAATGGATCGTCCTCTCTGAAATGGCCATTTCAGATAGCAGGCAGGGCGCCGAGGCCAGGCTGGCACTGCGGCGCGTTCGAGATGCCCTCTGCTGGGGTCCCAGCATGTGCTGGGCTGAACAGAACATAGAACATCTTAAAAAACATAAGAATTTAGAGTATAAATTCCCACTGAGGTTTCTAGTGGCATAAAGTGAATATTTTCCCTTTTTCTTTTTTCTTTGATTTAAAAAGTTTTCAAATACTCTGACGTAAGCTGGGAGAGAGAATCTCTTTCTGTGCTTCCTTACCCCATAGAAATAAAGAGACACATAATAACAAGAATCAGCCATTGGAATGGGCTGCCCAGGGAAGTGGTGGATTCTCCATCCCTGGAGGTTTTCAAGACGAGGCTGGACGTGGCACTTAATGCCATAGTCTAGTAACCACAGTGGGCTTGGATCAAGGGTTGGACTTGATGATCTCCGAGGTCCTTTCCAACCCGTCTGATTCTATGATTCTATGATTCTAAGAAATTCAAAGCTGCATTTTTGGTGTCAAACATTGAACATTTTGAGGTTTTGTTTTGTTTCAGTTACGGCTATTTTATATTTTACCTGGTTCTTTCTTGTCAGAGTACTGGTGGATCCCAATGTCTTCATCTATACAAATAAATGTTAATATATTTCATTATGGATGTGACACTAGAAACAGAACACAACTTAGCAAGCAAAGTTCAGCATCTCAGTTTTTGCCAGCTGAAACAGTGTTAGGTGTTGAAATACAAGCAACAGTGAAAAAAACCCAGCATACAGCCTGAATACCATTAGGACTTCCAAAGACCAGCAGGCAAGGCATGAAAAAGGAGGTGACAAATTTATTTGGAGCAGTCATTTCCCTCATATACACTTTCATTCTCTTCCAGCTGCCAACATGCAAAAGTATTTTTACCACCTTCCTAATCAGCATATTTTGTGTTCTTTCACAAGGAAAGGTAAGGACCACAGTGAAACATGTACCTTAGAATAACTTAAAATGTTTTCTGATGACTGACACAGCTGAGCTAAAGACAACAGGCATTTTTTAAGGTTGATGAACTCATAAAGCTGCTCTTTCAAAGGATCCAATATTCTTAATCTATAGGTAGTATCGTCCACCTGGTTCCCACGGCAAAGAAATTTGGATGTTTCAGCTACACTGGGACTGCAACCACATCAGTCACTTCCTAATGTGGCTGACAGGTAAATAGTTGGGTGTGCCATGGCAAGCTCCACTGAGTAGACCTAAGGACAGTGTTACGTTCCATCTGTTTAAAAGAACTGGCTTGTCACTGCATCCATCTCCTTCTAAACTCAGACAGGGATACACCATGGAGAGAAATTCCATACATGGAGGAAGAAGGCAGGAAGGCACTGAAATGGCAGGCAGGTTTTAGACCAGGACAGCACTCCTCCCTTCTGCCTCAGAATTTTTGAACGAGGTCTCTAGGTAATGAATAAATGGAAGCAAGAAGGTCAAAAGTGGAAAATAGGCACAGTAACACACTCCTTCAACTACAATAAATCACAACTGTGATTTACTTAAACTACCAGACTTCCATGAAATACAGCTTTTGACTTTTTGATGGTATTTGTTGTTACGGAACAGTTCTCACACAAAGATGGGATGTCAAAGGCACATTGAGCCAATATTTGAATAATAGCGTTCAGCTGAATACCCATTGATTATTCAAAATAATATTTTAGCAAAAGTATTGTACACTACAATTGGTATGATGTGTCATAAATAATATTTTGATGTGGTCCACTTATAAACCACTGGGGTTTTTTCAGTATTATATTTTAGCAATAGCAAGGCAAGATGAATGAAGGTAATTTCTACATGGCTAGTAATTAGTCATTTGTCTCCTGGAACAATCAATTAATAAGATAAATATGTCCTTGCAAGTATAAAATTTCAAGTAATTATGCAAAATACCCAGAACATGCAGTATTTTCTTATTTTCCCATTGAGTAGAAATCACAATGCCTCTGCAGATCACTTGACTATAGATCATTCACCCAAAATAGTCATTACACTGAAGCTTACAATCAAGTAGACTATAGCTTCCTGAGAAGAGAAATGAATTCAATTAAATACAATCTTAACATTTTTTACTTGAAAGGATGCTCCAGTTCTACGGCAAGATAAGCGAAGAAGCTGACCAAGTTCAAGCACCGCATGGCTGCCTAATTTTCTTTCCCCTAAGTATAAAAACCCACTTCATTTGGGTAGTCAGAATCTTACATTAGTTTAATATTCATCAACAAGCTTTGCTGTTTTGTTTTAGTAGCAGGTAAGAGCTCACCTCTGATACGTAGGTTGGTCTTCAAAGACCACAGAAACATCTCAGTCAGGAAGAAGGACATCTGGTGACATATGGAGCCTTAGCGCTGGGAAAAGAAGGAAAGAAACCTCATGAGCCAATTTATGACCCTCTACCACCAGTGAAACTGCAAGTATTTTGGAAAGTAAATGCTAGAAGAATCTAGCACTGATGATATTTTGTTGTATGTAAGCTGTAGCTTTTGATCACAATAAAATGAATAATGCATGGGAAATAATAGGATAAGAAATAGAATATGTCTATATATGTCATACACAGACAAAAATCAACATTCCTTTAAATGATCTGCTCTTACTAAAGTAAATAATATTGTGCTTGATGCTTCTCAAATACACATTATAATCTATTTTTACTGTATGGTTATTACCTTGACATATGCAAAAGTGAGACCACTCTTTAAATATCCGGTTTAGATAGGAAAATTTGACTTTCAGGCCAAATTTTTTAAACGCTGTACATTGGGAAGTGTCAATATAGTCAAGGAACAGCTTTGAGCACAACATCTGCAGATATTATAGTGCCAAAACCAACAAATGATGTCTTCTAAATAAAAGCACTTAGAATAAATCAATTAGAACTGACAAAACAACAGATGTGAAGCATATAGAATATGAGTTGAAATATTATCTGCACTGGCTACTTACTAAATGCTTGCTATGTTTTTTTAAACAATCTATCTGAATATTCCCAGTAGAGCATGTTTGTGTTTCGAAGGAGAATTGGGAATATTCCAAGACACAGTACCCAGCAGACTTCCCTGAGTGGTTTTCTGCAGTGGGCCACCAGACCAATGACTTTCACTACTTTCTCTAAACCCAAGGATCCACTGAAAGCTGGACTCAGCAGTGGTGTTTACGCAACTTTAGGACCACTGTTAATGTGGTACTATACTTGAACTTTTTTCTTTTTTGAAGTAGACTCTTAATTCGCTTTCCATGAGTGCCATTCAGATAGTGAATCAATTACAAGATGATTGCAGAATTTCGATCACATAGAGTACCAGACCTCTGCCTCAAGAGTGCCATGATGAAAAATATGTGCAAGAATCTCAGGTGGCATCAAGGAAGCTATCATGGTCCCAGCAGAGCTGGGAGACCTCGAGGTATTATCACTCAAGCTAATGCGTATGTTTTGAAGTACTGCCTAATCCACTGAAATAGCACCAAGTGGAAATAGCATTTTCTTTCCACTGATCCCCAAACGTACAAAAAGTCTTGCTGACTTACTAAATCCCATAGTTCCTTCATCTTGGGTGAGAATGAGGTTTGGAAAAAAAAACGCAAGGAGATTAGTAGCATGGTGGTCTGTTGAACATGGGAACCATTTCTGGTATAAATATGGATGACAGCAGCCCATCTTTTTCCATGTGGACTAAAGTAAAAGAAGATAGTACATTATAATTTTATCTATTTTCTCATTTTTTTCCTTACTTACTTTAGCAAGTGAAACAAAACTTGCATTCCCCAGGGATCATAGATCCCAGATTAGAATCTCCCACTAAGAGGAAGTCATCAAATTGAGTGACCTTCTCAAAATCCTATCATGGCTTGACTTAAAAAAACCCTCACACACCTTTGAGTGGCAGATGATCTGTTCAGCTGGAGAGAAGGCACATTGCCCAGAAGCAAGGTGTGGTGGGGTGACCCTGACTGGACACCAGGTGCCCACCAAAGCTGCTCTCATGCCCCTGCTGAGCAGGACAGGGGAGAGAAAATATAATGAAAGGCCCTTGGGTCAAGAAAAGGATGGGGCGTGATCACTGACTGACATGGGCAAAACAGACTTGACTTGAAGAAATCAGTTTAATTTATTACTGAACAAAACAGAGCAAGATAATGAGAAATAAAATCATATCTTAAGAACACCTTCTACCCACCTCTCTCTTCTTTCTGGGCTCAGCTTTACTCTTGATTTCTGTACCTCTTCCCCCCAGTTAATGGGGGTTGCAGTCAATTCATCACCCCTTCCTCCCTGAGGGGAGGACTCCTCATACTCCTCCCCTGCTCCAGTTTGGGTCCCTTGCACAGGCTGCAGTCCTTCAGGAATAGGCTGCTACTGCGTGGGCCCCTCATGAGAATATTCCTATTCCCCCACAAGGAACAGGCTGCTCTAGTGTGGGGTCACGAATCCTGCCAGCAAACCTGCTTCAGCATGGGCTGCTCTCTCCACAGGGCTACAGATCCTGTTAGAAGCCTGTTCCAGCATGGACTTTCTATTGGGCCACAGCCTCCTTAAGGCATCCCCCTCCTCGAGTGTGGGGTCCTTCATGGACTGCAGGTGGATCTCTGCCCCTCCGTGGACCTCCATGGGCTGTAGGGACACAGCTGCCTCATCATGGTCTGCACCACAGGCTGCAGGAATAGCTCAGCACCTGCTTCCCTGGCCTTGGTGTCCACAGGGTTGTTCCTCGCACATATTCTCACTCCTCTGTCTGGCTGCAGTTTGCTCTTGCACCGTAACTTTTTCACTTTCTTAAATATATTATCCCAGAGGTGTTACTGCCATCACTGATGGGCTCAGTCTTGGCCAGCAGTGGGTCCATCCTGGAACCAGCTGACATTGGATCTGTTGGACATGGGGGAAGCTTCCAGCAGCTTCACACAGAAGCCACTGCTGTAGACCTCCCCCCTACCAAAATCTTACTGCACAAACCCAAAACACAAGGTAAGACTGGAAGACTTTGGCATGACAGATAACCTAACATAAATTCCCTGAATTATTCCAAAGCCCTTGTATGCAGGCTGCATGGGCACTTCTGGTTGTGTCCTCCCATCAAACACAAAGCCTTCCCATTGTACTGCTGTGTGTCCTCCCAACTGACAGATCAGAGACGACTTTCAAATCCTTGTTTTTTTTCACTTTCAGACACGTGGAGGGAACTTGCCAAAAAAGCACAAGTAAGTTTTCAAATGAGCACTAAACACCCAGTGTCCAAGACGTGTACTTTTCAAAAATTTGTCCTCAAAAATGTAAAAAAAAAAAAAAAAATTTTTTTGTAAGAAAATGTCAAAAAGCCGAAGACTTCTAAAGAACAGCCCTTCAGTTCCACACTGACAAAGCAAAATTTTCAACGTACCTAAAAAGGGAGAAGAGATTTTGTCAATTATCATAATCTTGAGTTTATCTTTTTTCTGCTCCCTTTCATTGGACTCTGAGCACTCACTAACCAGCTAATTATTGGAATGTTTGTTATTGTTGTGCCAGTGAGAATGCACATCTGCCCAAAAATACTGCTCCAGTCTAACAAATTCTAATCTCAAATACCTTCTGAGTAGTTATACTCTACAGGGAAAAAAAAAAAAAAGGGAGAAAATTTGCTTCTGTAACAAAATATGGCATTGTAAAGTCTGAATATTTTGTTCAGAGGAATTATTATTCCTTGTTCCTTTTGAAGGAATACATAACTTTCAGAGTTATGCAACTACATCTCACCATTTCCCACATCATTATATTCCAGCACAATGGAGATGAGGATGATGACTACGAAGTGACCTTTCTGTATTTGAAAAGTGCCTCTCAGAATTTACAATGTTCCTTCAACTCCATGAGCTGGGCCCTGCTATTGCCAAGAGGTAGGTAAGAAAACATAAAAATTCCTCCCATTGAGCTTTAAGGACTCCATCCATCCGTCTTTAAAACTGATTAGAGTTGGAAAAAAAATGGGAAGAAACAACTCTACTGTTAAGGTAAAACTGGAATTGAATTTACCAGTCGTTCTTTTTCTGGCTCACACAATACTGACTGTCTGCTTTCACAATATCACGACAAACAACAGGGATATTTTAGTGGTTGCAAAAGCTTACTGACAAAAGGAGATGTTTTGCAATGTTCAGCCTTGTGCCAGTGTCTGTGCTGACTGTTTTGTTTAAGGAAAAAAATCTTCAGTTTAGTAAATCATCCAGAAAATAACTGCCTGACCCCTTTGAAACCTCAACAAACGCCAAAATTGATGTCCTCTCTGACACCTCCAATATAGATACTGTCATGACAAATAGTTATAAACTATGCACTGCCTGAGCAATTTGGGGCAGTGATACTGCATTTCTTCTCTTTCCATAGTTACCTGGGAGAGTGGGGTGCTTGTGAAAGGCAATGCTCAGCTCCTGAGGTGAGTGCATCCCAAGAACATGACCTCTGAAAACATACTAGGAGCAATCTAGAGCTAGAGAAAAGGAGATGCTGACTACAACAGACCATCTGAATTTCATAGTTCACGCGCCAGAAGCATGGTTTGGTGTGACAATACCATCTGAAATGCCCCTCTAAGAGTAAACTGCAGGCTACAGGACAGCATTTGATGACCTATTCCATTGAAGGTGAGCCAACGTGCTCCCAGAAACACAATGTTCCTAGTGAAAGAGCAATAAATGAGGGGAATCTCCTCCAAAATATTGCTGTCGTTTGGGATACACTCCTAAGGAGTGGAAACAAGGTGAAATACAAAGCCAGTCAGAAAGCAGGTCCCTCTATGCCATGGCAAAGTTACAAGCTGCTGCAATGGCAAGTGTACATATACTAGTAAAGGTGCTTCAAACGCTACAGGATCAATTTTCACTATTCATGTGGTATCAGAATTTCTTGGAAAATACTACAATACCAGGAATTATTTTATAAGAATTGTCACAGAGCATCCTTTTGTGTTCTTCTATTCCATAAAATCACACAGTCATAGAATATCCTGAGTTGAAAGGGACAGCAAGGATCACTGAAGTCTAACTTCTGGCCCTGCACAGGACCATTCCCAAGAATCACATAATTTCCCTGACAGTATTGTCTAAACACTTTTTGAACTCAGACAGGCTTGGTGATGTGACCACTGCTCTGGGGAGCCTGTTCCAATTCCCAACCACCCTCTGGGTGAAAAACCTCTTCCTAATATCCAGCCTAAACTTTCCCTGACACAGCTTCAGGCCATTCCCTCGGATCCTGTCACTGGTCACCACAGAGAAGAGATCAGGGTCTGCCCCTCGCGAGGAAGTTGTAACTGCAGTGAGGTCTCCCCTCAGTCTCTTCTTCTCCAGGCTGAACAGACCAAGTGACCTCAGATGCTCCTCAACCGGCTTCCCCTCTAGGCCCTTCACCATCCTTGTGGCCCTCCTTTGGACAGGTGAGGCAGCCCCAGTGCAGAGCAGAGTGGGACAATCTCCTCTCTTGCCCAGCTGGTGATGCTTTGCCTGATGCCCCCCCGGACACGGATGGCCCTCCTGCCTGCCAGGGCATGGCTGAATCATATTCAACTTGCCATCCACCAGGACCTCCTGGTCCCTTTTTGCAGTGCTATTCTCCAGCAGCTCCCCAGTTTGCATGTACATCCAGGGTTGCCCCATACCAGGTGCAGAATCCAGATTGCTTTTATTAAAATAAAGCTTAGCCTTATTTTCTGACAAGTAGAGGTTCTAATCTTCACATTTCACTTTGCAGTGGCAAAGTCTGAGATCAACAGAAGCTCTTCAGTGCTTTACAAACAGCACCCACTTCGGGGTCTCATTTACAGTGAGACTGAGGTTAAGCACAACAGTGAATTCTATTCTGTCACTCCAGATCAGATCGAAAATGCCGTGGCTACATAAAGCAAAAGACTGACCTGATCAAATTTGAATCAAATGGGTTATTAATTCTTCTGTAATGGCAACTGCAAAGTTGGCTTTGGTAGTCCCCATTCTTTCCACTGTGTTGGCTACCCAATACCTCTGCTTCCAGATCACCACTGCAGTTTGGCACCTTCCCCTTTATAAGCAGGCTTGGGCTCATCTTCTTTTTCCTCCCTTTTCTTAGATGTTCCTTGAACGGAGACTCCTTCTCGCCTCCAGCTATTCCCTTCTGAGCCTAGGCCAGCCCCTCCTCACAACTACTGGCACTGAAACTCCCTGCCTGAGATCTTGGCTACCTTTAGTAGCATAGGGGGCTTTATTCATATATTCATTTACTTCTCCTTTAAATCCCTTTTCCGCTGAGAAAAGAAGTGCAGATTTTGTAGTATAAATGAAAATCAGATCCCCTGTCACTAAGACCAACCTCCGACTTTAAGTAACAGAAATACAGGTATGCTTCTATAAATCTATTCAGTGCATAATAATTCATACTATAATATTGCTGTATTTCCAACTAACACAAATAAAAAGTTGATCAATTATCATAAATCTGAACCTCTAGGCAAATATCTACTGTTGCTACTTTCTTCAGAATTTGGTGAGTCAGAATATTTTTCCAAACACACGAATGAAGCAAATTCTTTTAATTATTCCAACTTCCCCAACCTAAATAGGAAAACTATTTTGTAGATGGGTGAACAACACACAAGAGCTGTATCGAAATACACAGTGAAACTTCTATTGTAAGAAAGGCCTAAGTATGCCTTGCAGAATAATCATGGAAAGGAAATACATTATCTGATAAGTCAAGAATTCTGGCATGAAAATTATACATTGTAAATTTATTCCCATATGCTGTGAAGTTGTATCATGTTCCATTGAATTATTTTTTGTGAGGTTTGTTTTATTGCTTTGTGAGTCTGAAAATAATCCTTTTTTTTTTTTTGCAGTGACAACTGTATTTATTGAGTTTTCATACTTTAGGTTATTTACATATTTAATAATAAAATATACATATAACTCCTTAAGAACATTAAGACTATTTGTCACATAGTAAGAACACGGAAAATCCAAAAACACTGTAAAACAGAACAAACATTTTATCTCCAGTTGATATCAATTAAGATTATTTCTTGCACAATTAATTGGCAAAAAAGCCACAAGGGCCATTATTCAGAATGGGAATTGTTGGATGAGACGGCTGTCCAGTTCATCCTCTGAGCTCTGAACTAAAAGCTCTGTCTACTAGATGGAGGGTGCTGAAGTTCAAGGACATGTGCAGAAATACTACAGAATATCTATTTGGGGGTAACTTGTTGCTTGTTCATGTGTCAAATCTGAAGGCACAGCTCTTGCTGAGTTGTCATCCAAGTAGGTGATGACAGGATCAGAAACTGAATTCTCCTGCCACACTACCGTTGTTCTTACCTTCAGAAACACACTCCCAATAAACATTATTGGTGTTTCGAAAGACAGCTATTGATTAACTGAACAGATAATAAGATTAACAACGTTTAAGCAGAATTAATTTGAGGGAGGTAATGCCATTTGTCAAGAAGACACTTAAGTTTATGTATCAGCCACGCCTCTGACAACATTGATGAGGCTAGGAACCGTTCTCCAATTGATACTGCAGGCAAGTATTACAATCTATAACAACTCTCAGACAGAGTGGGTGCGAAAAGTTAAGAAGGTCACAGAAAATAGATATAATTGACCTGGGTTTTTACTCCACAGAGTGAAAAGTTCATATATACACATTTTGATAAAGACCCTGAAGGCCTTTATATAAACCAGATAGTAGATAAGCGATCCAAAGTATAGATATCCAGTACTGACACATGACATAAGGCAATTACAGAAGTACTAAATGTCAAGCTGTTCTACAACGTTCTTTTAGATAGTGATTTCTGTTGTAAATAAACCAATTTTTCAATACTAAAGGTCAGCAGGTCATAAAATTAAGGTTGTAACAGTTATTTCTTTCTATCAGCCAAAGGAGAAGGAAACAAAATCTCTCTTTTTTTAAGCTAAGCAGAGAGGAGGTGGAAAGACCTGCAAATAATCCAAGCACAGGAAAAGTCCTTGTTCTGCTGCCCTACCATTGCTGCGAATCCTGTTTGCAAGGAAGGAGGTTTATGTTGGCAGGTCTTTAAACTCAGAACACCAGTTCATGTCGGAAATTCGTGATGTAAATGAGTGGGTTTACAGCAGTACCACTGACAGCAGATCTGAATTGTTTCTTTCTATTTATGCCTCTATGCATAGGCATCTTAGTTCATCAGCTGCCTTGCAGCATGGGCTGCTACTATTAAATAAACAGTGACCAGAACAACAGTTAAGTCCAAACCAATGGGTTAACCACAATTCAATCTGAATTTTAACTATACTTGCACCTAAAGAAATAAGATTCTTCTCTATTTTTATGGAGTGCTTCAGATTTATCCATCACACAACTAACCACATCTCTATGGGTGTCACTTAATTTAAAGAGCAGCACTAAAAATACAGCATGAACATCTATTTAGTTTTCCATTTGTTCATGTGCTGTACCAACAAATTTCTCATGAACTGTACGGGTCTTGCCTTTAACATTTTATACACTTTGGGTTCACTGAGTGTGTGTTTAAAGAATTTTCAAAAGAACGTTGGTAAACACATTGATTTAATTTACAAATCTTGCAAATTTGCAAGCTGCTTTTAAAAACAGAAATGTATTTCTGAGTATATGGTATGAGTTGAATAAATTGATTAGAACAAACAGATTTTTTTAGATCTGCAATATCTTTAAATGTGTTTTTTGCATTCTTTTCCAGAATGTTTTGTTATTTAAAAAATTTTCAGTAGCTATTTTATGTTGACCTAATTTATTTAGATGCAGGCAATAAATTAGGTAAGCAATAAATTAAGCTTCACTGCTATTTGAAAATCACCTTTGAATAGCCTTTTGCAAGGCTCATTGAGATTCTTGTTTGAGAGTATTTATTTTAATATTTTTTTTCTGCTATACTTGAATTCTAGTTAATCCAGTGAGACTTGTATCTTGGTTTTTCCAATGTAATATTGAAAAAACTACAATGGTTGTGTGTCAGACTTCCTTTTAAGAAAGATTTGATTGCAAACACAAACAAAAAGCTTTTCTTCTTTTGTACTCCTTTATGATCTTCAAACAAGTTTCTATGAAAAGGACTAATATTTTTTCCATTTTAAGCCATACTCACCTTTGCAGTTAGGAAAGACAAAAAAAAAAAAGAAAATTTCATGTTACAATAATTAATTCCTGATTGTAATGTTACAGTATAGTTTCTGTTGTGTCCTAATTATGCAGATACGCATTAGGAAAAACAACTTTGAAGGAAAAAAACGCATTTGTTTAAACATTTTCATAATTACATTTGAAACTGTTGAGCAGTGGGGTCATATATAAACCAAAATATACACAGATTTTTATACTGAACTACAAACTGCTCTACTACTCTTAAGAAAACCATGCGAGTGAAATACTTGTTCAATAAGTACAGCTTATGTATTAAACATACAAACAAAATAGGTCCAAAATGGTCAAAAGCTCAGATCAGCGTCATTCTACTTCTTATGTGAGCAGAGTAAGACCAGCTGTCAGTCAGATCCCTGCAATTGTCTTTGACCAGTATTTAAAACAGTTTTGGTCTCAAACCTGTCCTACAACAGAAGAACAGATGTACTAACTTCCAGCACCGCTCCTCTACATTTGAGTATCCACAGTAAAGAGAAATGGAGTTTTAGGGTCTGCAAGAGATCACATAGATATTGGATAGCATCCAACACTTCTCAAGGAAAACTTGTTAACAATACTACGACCACTGGATAAACACTGCTAGGTGCCACTTTATGATTAGCTTCATCTGCCTGAAAAATTGGAATATTACACTATCTTTACTTGATATACTAGATATTGATACTGATGAAGAAGTAATTGCATCCACCAACCCCCGAGTCATGTATGCAAGTGCTCTAACTTCTGGTTGGCACAAATGAGCAGTCCTTCTTAGCTTCTGTAAAATAATGCAGTGGTGGAATTCATATGTATTATGTATTAAATGAAAACTGAAATGAAAATGGACTTTGAGACAACTCTTAATACTCAGAAACCATCAGTTAGCTTGCAGCATCTTCCCAACATGTAGTTAAACTACGGAGAGAAATGTAAATTGGTTCTCCATAGAAATGGCCATTGTTTGTTTTTTTTTTTTACATAATACTGGTGATACGTTCTCTGGCTTCAGGATTACTGTCTTACTTATCCAACTGAATATTGAAGGTGTTTTTCTAGTGGACAGATTTGAAAGAGCCAAGGTTCACTCAATTAAAATATGTGTATCCTTACTGTCTCTAGCCACCAGTTAGCACGTCCAATATTTGTTCATCTACCCTTTCTTTTCATCACAATGCTTATTAGCTCTACTTCCATCATTAAGTGATGGATTCATGGTACTTATTGGAAAAAAAATAATACAAAGCAGCTCTTGCTAATACAAGAAATACTTACTGAAAGAATCAATCCTGTTAAAATTATAAAATATAATAAGAGAAGATGTAATTAGCTCACTGAAGTCTACGATTAGGTAGACCTGGTTCTACTTTTACAACACCACTTGTGAACTCAACCAATGATTTACAACAGCTACTCAAATATGCTACCAGTAGAAAAATCCATCTAGCTAGGTTTCTAAGAGTTTATAACTTCAAATTGGATCCTGTTATCATTCAGCTCAGAGGAAAAACTGCTACTGGGTCAATTGGTCCAAGCTCTGAGTGAGCAGAGTGTGCACACCAATATTTCACTCCAAATTACAATACTATTATGATTGGCGTGAGACTAGTGCCAAACACACTTATCAGATTAGGGCTAAAGCTTGCTGGACAAACACTATGAACCGTTGCATTACAGATCTCCTCAGTACCTTGTTATATTGTTTTCATAGGTCTGATCTAAAAATCTCCTTGAAAATCTATGAACAACTACTTTCAAAATGACACAACATAACCTTCAATGCCTAATACCTTCATAGCACTCACGTGCTTCCAGTTACCTGTGTATTAATTCAGAAGGTCCAAATTTTATAGAGAAAGAACAGGCTATCCAATAGCCAATCATTCACAATATCCAATTCAGTCCACACTAAAGAAAGACGTTTTCCTTTTGCTTAGATTCTACTCTCAAATCAGAAAACAAATTACTTGAATCTGAACCAAACAGCACAGGCACTAAAGAAAAAATGTACACCTTTTAACAGCTAACAGAAACATAAATAAATGAGTATTGTATAAAATCTTGGAAGAATTAGAATTAAATTAGTTATACAACAATACATGTCAGCTTCACAAAGTACACCCACTGATGCTGAAATTTATACTACTGAAATATAGATGCAAATACTCAACTCCCAAGTTTGATAGTGAATATGACATTAGGAAGATTCACTGATTTTAATTCCATGCGTTCTTGCAACATAAGAACTGTCCTTTGAGAAGAAAGGTCCTCACAATCTCAGAAAAGATACCCAAGTGCTCTATTTGTATAACTGGAGACACAGTACCAGCAGCCCTTCATATAAATATACTACTATAAGCATTATCAACATATACTGGTGCAATAAAGATGTGGACACTTATGCCTGAAGGGACATTTTGTTACCCTTTTTAAGGCTTAGGAGGCTATATAGCTTCTTAAGAAGCTTCTGAAGAAGACTTTGATCCCTTTGCTTTCTGAGCTCTTTGCCAGTTCCTCCAGCTGTCCACAAACATTTTACTAGAGAAGGTCTTTGGAAGTTTGGGCAGCTTTCAAAAGCAGTTGGATATCAGAAATCCTCAACTCAGATCTGAAAATTAGTGCAAAGATGTATCAACTTCTCTGGGTGGAGTATTTTCAGAATCACCATTCCCACAGGCTGGATTTAACAACGACTTGCAGGTGGCAGATTTCTTTTCTGAATACTCGTGATCATTCCTGGGCATAGAACTGAGATGTACTGCTTTGTACTATGTTCCATTTGTGAAATTTAATGTCTTTTATTCAACCAGTCTTAGGAACTGATTCCATAACAGCAGAATTTTCTCTTAGAAATCTTTCTATTTCCATTCTCCTTCACTCACCTTGCACCAGTGTCCTGGGTCAGAAGTGCAGGCTTTAAATTTGTATTCTAGGACAAATGGCTATAAAACCTGTTCCCTACTCTGCTGCCTGCACCTCCTTGCAGCAAAGACACAGCACTTTTAAGTTTGCTACTGAATGAAGAATCACGATTTTAGAGAAAAAACCCCCAACTTTCTTGTACTCAGAGTTTTATTTTCAAATCTTTACTAGCAATGGCAGAAATTTGCAATCTGCATCTATTTTACTATTCTTGCTGCAAACACATGAACCGGGGTTATAATGAAGGAACCTATTTCTAAACAAGACAGTAATATTGTAGCAAGTGCTATAAAGTACAGATGCTCATCTCTGTCATTAACTAGATAAGAGACCAGCCCATTTTTCACTGGCATGGGGTGCATGTATATTTTCTTTTAGTTTTACAGTAACAATTATGAAATGCAATAATTTTGCTGCTTTGAATCATTCCACCTTCTCTCAATGCCCTTTAGTTATCTGCATCTCGACCCTCTGAATTCCAAGAACAGTAGTTCACGAAGGAATGCAAATTAAAGAGGAAGTTGGGTAATTCTAGGAAACATAAAATGATTCCTCGTTAAAACTAGAAATACTTAGCGTTAAGTAAATTGGGTTTTAAGGAAAGAGAGCTCCTTGGTGCAGAAGCACCCTCTAATGGCTGGCTCCTGACTGCTCTGAATAAAAACTGGAAAAGCAATTTAATAGCTCCCTTAAAAAGCAAGGGAAACTGCTAAGATAAAAAAAAAAAAAAAAAAGAAGAAATGTGAATATACATAGGCACACACACATATTCATATTTCACATACATTCTCTGTTGTACATCCCCAACACAGAAAAGGAGTACCATGAATCTGATAAACTTTTTTAATTAGAGCCTGTATTTCCTTTTAAAACAATATTCTCAGTTTAGCAGATGAAATAGCTTTTTATGTTTTCCCAGGTTCCAACCATTCTTCAAAATTTCAAGATAAACAGAAACTGAATTTCCTCTCTAATCTCAATTAACTTTTACAGAAGAAAACTAGTTGAAAAAGGCTTTAAGAAAAATGCTATACTAAGTCCAAATCTTACAATAATTTAGGCTGGAAGGAACGTGGAAGTCATTGGGTCCAATCCCCTGCTTAAATTGGCCAGTTCTGAAGTTACATCCCAATAGTAAAACATATTAGGAAAAATAAATTCCTTTTGGTGCCTAAGCTGTACTGGAAATGTAAACCATTTCTGCTGTCAAAATATATGCCTTAATAGCTTTTTTTCCCCCTTCTATTCTACGGCTTTGCAGATTTTTTTTTTTTCTGAAAATATCCAAAATTTGCTCATGTAACTGCATTATTTTCCCTCCACATTAGAATGTGTACTTAGCATACAGTCCTTTATTATTAACTGTTAAGTATAATATCTCAGTGTTCATACAAAGCCAGTGGCAGATAGAGCAGTTAATAACATGAAAGTAATGAGGCTAACCGACAAACTTGCTTCTCAACATCACTTTTCAAATCTCTTTGGGCTAAATTTTCAGTGTGGGGAATTAGCCATAGAAATCCCATTAACACTAATGAATGTTCCATGGTTAACTCCCCATGCTCTGTGCTGAAGATTTACCCCTATATCTCTAAAATAAATATGTGCAGATGCCAAAATTCTTTTTATAGACCCTGAAGAAATTAAGGACTCTATTCTCAAATAATTGACTTATGCCCATATATCTTCTCCCCCAATGGATCATCTTCTACATATCAGAATGGGTGTAATGTCTGCATTATTCTCATTGAATAGATTATCCAAAGTGCATGTTTACTGCAGAAAGGGATGAGTTTAGTTAATTGTGCATTTTACAAAAATAATATATAGATGGAGTTGGATTTTTCTCATCATTAAATACACAATGCACTGGTTCAACAGCATTCAGTATAATTAAGAACAGCATGTACTTGTACTTATACTTCCGAAGAAAATACAGCATTTAGGAAAGTCAATAGTCTGAAAGAATTGGAAATTATCCTCCATCCCTACCAAAAGCCAAAATACAACTGGGGCAACAGAAGCCTCTGCAATCGGTGGCTGAGGAACTGTGTAAAGATGGTGGGGGATATTTGTTACACAGACTATGAAAATATTAAGGTGGGAAGGGCTTCTGTGCACAAAACCAGAAGCTGCCCTCTGTTTTTGAAAAGCAAGGGTAGGGGACATATTGCCATCATTTTTTCAACTCCCATTTGCAATTTTTACAGTTTTAATTTGGAAGCCTACTTGATCAGTTGAGCTCATCATTTCAAGCTCCACAACAGTTAAAAAAAAAAAAAAGCGCTCAAACAACTTCTACACCAAAACTAAGCTTTGCTTTGGTAAAGCACTAAAATTCATGTTTATAAGCACTCGGCTTCACTGGTATTAAAGTACATGCATAAAAGCTACAACTGCCCATAAAGACAATATGGTGTTGACCTTCTATTAAACTGAGATTCTTTCGGGCCTCTGATGCATCTCAATCCATTAAGTCAATGAACTGCTTCTAATCATATTCACTTCCTAAAATCTGGGAAATAAATCTTCAGTGACACTCTTTTCATACATGAGGATTTGCCTTACCTTCCTTAAAATTACTCTTCTTGGAAATCAGACAAGAATACATCAGGTATAATACCTAATTGCATGCATCTTCCATAGAAATTTAGTTTCTTGGAAACCCAAGTTCGTTGGATTCCCTACTTCGTTGGTGTTGGTACCACAACCTCAAAGAGGACAGCCTATTTCCTCCTTGAATACAGAGCAAAAAAAATAATTTACATGGAGCCTGTACAAAGTGTTTTATCTGAAAATAACATACCAGCTAAATGAAGATAGAAGAATCCCCCTGAAATTATCCAGTGAAACCATATTTGAGAAAATTCACTCAGAAAAAATACAATCCTTCTGGTTGCATCTGGAGCTGAAGATGGCACATTTAGATAGAAATTCTTTTAGCTTATGAGCAGACTCTTAAAATCATTTCTAGATCAAAGATTAAATGTATAGTCCTCCTAAGAATATTGAACTATGCGACCATAAACCAATCCTCTTTCAATAGCAACACATTTAGACAGATTCCCTCTTTCCATTGAAAGGTCTTTCATACAAGTCTTTCACAGGCAAGATAAAAAAGGGAATTTTCCTGGTAGCATTCTTCACAAAAATGCTTTCAGCTAGAACTGGGAAATCTGGAATGAGGTAAGGTCAGACTGGTGGGGGTGGGGAGGAGAATCAGTCATGTAAACAGGTTTTATATTGCATTTATTACAAACTCCCCTTATTTTCAGTTGCTTCTTTGGAAATTAGCACAACCATGACTGGATTAATTCTCTGTGGGTTTCCCTCTGTACTATTATTGAGCAGTCATGGGAAAACTCAGCCAAATGAGTATGGCTCTACTGGAGCCATACATCTGTGAGGAAGAGCAATCACCAGAACACAGGGTTTGTCTAAAAAAAGACATTCAAACAGATAGGGCACTTAAGCTGACCTCCCCAAAGTGATGTCCTCATACTTTAATTGAGCTGACTTTTTCATGTTTTATGTCACTCTAAATGAAAAGGAATAATTTTATAGAGAATGTTCGTTGGTTTTTCTGGTTTTACAGACACATTCCTACCTATTCTTCAGGCAGCCTCACTGCACTTCAGTCCCTCCCTGCACTGCTTCGAATCTAAGCAGGTCTTGTATTCATACCTACGCACCCTCCAAGACTATGTAGCCGAAATCAGGAAGGTCTCTTTTCAGTACAATGAGAGACACAGACATTACAGCAGCCATGTCTTTCTCATACCTTCAGATCATGAGAAAACAAAAGGCAAAGACTTTGGTGTGCCTACAGCCACGTCCAGCCTTTCCTTCCCAGTGGTTCACAATTAGTGTTCCCTTTCCTCTGCTGCATCCCCGGAGAGGGATGCCATCCTGGCACACAGCAGCAGTGGTTTTTTGTCCACAGATCTTCTGAACAGTCTTCAACATCTCCTGGGAATATGCCTCTAGACATACTCCAGCATCAAGACACCTTGCTGAGGTTTATTTGCAGTGACTAAATTGCTGACATCTGTTCTCCTCTGACCCACTCCTTCTTGGCAGTATCAGCTGGAGGGCTTAAGTACATTTGTCCATACTTCCTGCTGCCCGCTTGTGACATCCTATAAAATACTTTTTTCCCATCAAAATTTTTGTTTGCATAGGGTAATGGGGGAAGGAGAAAGGGGATAGGTACTTTTGCCTTCCCACTTCCACTTAAATGTATTGAGCACTCTGTTTATGAAATACCCCCACTGCTGTTGCATTTCACAGCAGCCTCCTACCTAAAAGCATCAAAAATTTCCACAACAGTCCCAATACCTGTTTCTCAATATTAACTAGTTTGCAACTGAGTGAGCTTTCAGATGGGAATGGCAAAATGCCTCTTGGCACTGCTAGAAACTTTCCCATCTACCTCACTCACTGGAGTGAGTTCAGAGATGGCCAGCGGCCTGGGTTACACCGAATTTTTGCTTCCATGACTTGTCATCCCAGCCATGCAGCACTGCACTGCTTCCCCACATATACCAGCAACCAGCTGATCTATCCCTAAAGCAGTGCTCCACCAAACAAAGTGGCTTCGGACAAAAGTCCCCGGGAAGGAACTGCTCTCCTCACGTACCCACTCCTCCTCCTTCAGTAGCTGCACGGCCACGACTTCAGAAGTTCTATGAAGTGACGGAGCCAAAACCATCTCTCTACATGACTACACATGCACGTGCACAATCTCATTTCCATTAATGATTATCATGACCTACAACATACGTTCTGTGCTGCCTTACAGCAGAACAAAATGGAACGGCAAAATTAATGGACGGGGGAGTTGAACCATAAATTTTCCAGCTTCATTCCCACCACTAAAATTTCTTCAAGTATTCCAGGCACTGACATATGAAAAACTGCATAAACACATAAAGAAAGTGACTGATCCACAGCATGAAACTGAGCAGCATAACATTGCACGATAGGTCCAACCTCCAGGATACTCCGTGGTTAAATCCCAGAAGCAGGGCACACAAAATGCATTACTCCAGCACGCTGAAGTTATAGAGAGGCATTTCAGTTTGACAGAGTCAAGTTGCTCCACATGGAACAAACAAACTATTCCGGTTCCCCCAAGTGCTCTTCATATCTGACAACACCTTTCTATACAGATCCTTGAAGATCAGGAAGAGCCTGGGATACTGCAATTCCTGCATCAATACACATTTGAGGACTTCTAAAGGTAATTCATTGCCGTGAAGTCCCACAGCTGTCCTGGACTTTGTCCTTTCCAAGGATTTCTTCCTGAGATGTGTGATATTTAGTAACTACATTCCTCATCTGTCAGCCTTCTTTCAGGATTGCAAAACACACACCTAAAAAATATTCCATTGCTCGATCACGCTAACACAAATCATATTAATTAAGAATATGCTTGTGTAATTACATGGGAGAGGTGCTTTGCGCAGCAGTTAAAGTATATGCAACATCTATAATAAGCAACCCTGTGTGTAAGATATTATTACAGAACAGGGCTCTTGGTCTGAAAGAAAGAAGTAATTTGAAAATTGATGCCAAGTCTTTGGTGTTTTCTAGGTCACATAAATTGTTATTAGGACCTGATATATTTAAGTAACAAAGCACATTAAACTGAATTTTATCTAACTCAATAGGAATAATCATTCAGGAACATTATTCAGCATTTGCTGAATAAAGTCAAACACATTTCTTCCAGCAAGTTAATTAAAAATGTAACATTTACACAGAGCAATCAGATCTGAATGGCTATTGCCAAACTTCGCTTTTCTTTTGACCACTTTACCTAAAAGAATAAACATTGATGCAATCAGAGTTTTGCATCTTAAACTTATAATGATTACTTTGTTTAGAGCTAACTCTTCTCACAGATGCAACAAACACAGTTGCACACGCTCTGTGATAAAGATTTGCAGGCTAAAAAAAAACCTGTTAGCAGGACAGCCCAAGTGTCCTTAGGCAAGCCAGCTCCCCAGTTACCGCCTAAACCAGGGAGCAATATATAGAAATAATGTGTATGTGCTCAGCAAATCCATTTTTATGTTTTCCTTTTAATTTTAATATCAAAGTATTCCAAAGCTCAATTATGCTTCATTAGTGAAACTGTGACTATCCCACTTAATTATTTTAATATCTCAGGATTAGACAAGGAATGCAGAATTTTGGTAAAGCAGACAATGAAGGAAACACACTGACTGTTCCAGGAAAAAAAAGCTGTATTTCATGTTTTGAGCCAATCAACAATGAGCCACAGATATTGTATTACAGATGATTGCTTTAATCCTAAGGCATTTTAGGGTGTATTTGAAGTAACACAAGGGAAGCTTGTTTTGATATATTCACAATATAAAGCTGCTAGGAGATGGCTCCTAGATTCACACTGTGAGTTAAGTTCTCTCTCCCTTTGAAACCAAAAAAAGGAAAATACTTGCAAGCAGACTTAAAGTCAAAATAAAGCATCAATTTATCACACAGCTCTTTGCTGAGAGATCCCTTTTCCTTCTGCATGTCACAAAACCAGAACTCCAGGCACACTCCCCTTCATCCTGTGCTAAAAATCTTTCATTTGCAACTGCTAACTTCTCTGTACACATTTCTCACAAGTTTTTAAACACCGTTTTCACCTTCACTGCCTTCAGAAACTCCACAGAAACACAACTTTACACAATGGCACCACCTTGTGTTTCAAATACCAATTTTCAATCCTTACGCTGACTTCAACTCCTTGCCTTTCACTCACAGTTGATGACAATCATAACTATTTAAATATAAATATATCAGATATTTAAATATAGATTTATTAATTAAAACTCTGATGTTGTTTCATAATATACAAATATATAATATACAGATATTACTATTTCTTTCAAATGAGACTCATCCCACTTTCTGCCAGTTTGCATTTGTGTCTTTCATACCCAAAATAACCTACAACACAACCTCTGTGAGCTTATTCTTAATTTAGTCCCTGGTTGTTTTTCATTTAAAAGAAATGCACAGGTCCAGATGGATGACCTATTTTGGGGTCAAAGTCAATAAAATTGTCTCTAAAGCAAGATGTAAGTGCTTGGTTAAGTGGAAATCAAGCTACACAAATATGCAATTTAAACCATTATCTACTAAACGGATAATTCAAAAACATAAGTATTGTAAAAATGTTTACTTAAAAGATTAAAGGTAGACATTATAACATTAGAAAAAAGCATCAGCCAGTGCCCAAGCTTTTATTGTTACGGGCAGGGTGGCAGCCTTGCCATTTAGAAGTGTCAAACCACTTTACTGATTTTACAACTGTATTTAAAAGTTGTGAATAACTTTATAAAACTTCAACTGTGTGAGCTGAAAACCAAATAAGTCTTCACCACGTTGACTTTTCTACAAGTGGCAAGTGAAGTAATTTTGCAGCAAAAACGGTTCAGTTGCTTCTGTTTTACAGGGTGAATGGTTATCTTTGAAACACATCCTCTACTATAACTAAGCTGGACCTTAAAAAAAGTAAAAATCTCTGGCCTTTGGCAGGAAAAGCAACCATGTTGTTCACAACCACTCAGTAAAAAAAATCACTTTTAGCAAATAAGGTCCACAAAAGTTCCGTTCCTATCTAGGATGCTGCTCCAGCCTCCCTGTTCTCTATGCTGATTAGGCAGCACCCGATCCTTTGAGCACTTATGCACCATACTCTTCAGGATCCTGCATCTCAAATAAAAGCATCCTATTATTGCCAATGTCCCTCCACTGCAGGCACCCAGATGTTGATCCCAGACGCAGTTCTCATACACAGTGCTTTGGGTAACAGGTATATTTTGAAAAGCTTAGTGTTAATGAAAGAAAGTACAGATATGGTCTTGGTCCCTGAATCTTAGTTTAATTCTGTGGGGGTTAGAGCAATCTGAGCCACATGAGAAAGACTTCTCCAACACCTCATCTTCATACAGCACAGAAATTCTCTGCCCTTCTTGTAATACTGAAGGACTTGCACAGCAGAAATATTCCCCATCCTACCTACTTTTCCCAACCTAAAGAGTTAATACTTCTCCATCTCATATGCTCCTCCTCACAAACCTAACCCTTACTTCGGGTGCAAGCCTTCTCTCTATTCTACTCTTCCACCTGTTATTTTCTACTTTATCTTCACATAATTTACTTTAAAAAGAATGGCTGGATCTTTTGAATTATTGGCTATACTCAAGTCACATTTGCTCAATATAAATAAAGGCAAAATCTATAAAGGCAGATTTTGTCAAAAAATACCTACGTATTTCCTCAGATGTTTACAAAGGATTCCACTGCACAGTATTTGAGGTCCCTGATAGAATGGTCACACATTCCCTTGAGTCACTAGTGTCATGAAAACACCACTTTTCTAGAATCTTCTTGTGCAGACTTTTGCACACCTTCTTTATAAATCTTTTGCCAACATTTTTTAGCATTACGCCTTCAAAGGGGCTCCAGGAGTTTGAGTGTCCTGATAATGGGCCTCTTTAAAATAGCCAGAGCTGTTGACCTCCCTTCAGCTGTGCTGGTACAACTGCTTATAAGGCCATACAAACTGAAATATTCAATTTAAAACCAGTTCAATTCTGTGAACCAGCTCATCGCGCAACTCTACAAATAGTTTGCCCGTGCAATTGTGCTAGTGATGCAAGGACAAAACAAGAGCTGTGTCAGCTGGCAGGGCTGCCAAAAACATGCCTCTTCAAACTGAATTCTCAGGAGAGAACCACTGATATCTGCAAGGTGTTTTCAGCTGGAGTCAGGTGGACACAACAGTTCCACAAGGAGAGAATACCTCAGAAGGTGCCTGGAATGGTCCTGTTCATCCACGGCATAGCAGCAGAAGTTGAGTGGACGGTGTGACCAAGCAAGTTCATATTCTATCAATTATTTACCCGAAGACAACTGTACTCATTCTTTTCCCCCACCTTCCAACCCCCTGCACTCCAGTACCACAGACATTGCACCCGAGTTGCTGAACAAACACAAGACTGGGCATATTAAGAGTTACCAAAACCAGTCACAGTTTACATTAATCTGCCAGACTATAATCTGTGATGATTCAACTTGTTTTTATAAGCAGCAGAGACTGAACAACTAGAGGCATCTCACAGTGACAGGTTCCTCACAAACTGGGCTGTGCTTGCAGGCTTTGTTCTCGTATTCTACCCATTCTCTGTTCTCTGTATGATGGGAAGGGGACACAACCCTCTGTATACCAGCTCCTCCGGGAGATCAAGAGAGCAGCAGCACATCAGCAAGCCCCAAATATCTTGCACTGAGTTACAGGCAGGTAAACAGCAGTTTTTTCTAGTCTTTTTTTCTCTCTGAAGGAGGCTGGAGACAGAGCAATGATTGTCTGTTCAGCTGCTGAAGACAAGAGAGTGAACAAACTGAAGACTGTGACAAACATTTTTGTTCTTCTTGAATAAAATGGGATTATAGGCAATTTGAAAATTCAAATTCACTGCACTGCTTAGTCACAGCCTAGAAAAACGAGGCATACTGTGTCAGATGAAAATCAAAAGGCAAATGTAGGCACGAATGAACTCAAGACCACATGATAACTCCATCTCTTTGGACTGAAAAACCATAAAGGTCACAAATTCCTAACAAAGTTGATGATGATGAAGAAAAAGAAGAATGGTATTTTGACAAGCAGATATACTACAAGCTGTTCAAGATTGGGCTTCTACAAGGAAACCTGAAAGCATGGCAGTGACTACACATCCCTACCAGGATGAAGGCCTCTCCCACTAGGCTACCACTACCCAATTCCTAAAGTAAATATGAAACAGCAGAAAAACTGGATACATATTCCCGATCAAATTACCATAACCAGAGAGAACCGATTGCATGCACGTCTCCGAGTCATGACTCCTGTTCAACACAAACAAACTTCTGAAGAAGTTTAAAAGTTTTTGAGACCTCTAAGCCTTTGTTTGGGTCCTTATATAAGCAGAAAAATCCTGACCGCAAAAAAACTGATTTCCATGCAGGTAGAGAAATCCTGTAAATAAATTCTTTGAAAAATATCTTTTGTTGCTGGAGAGTGTGCCTAGAAGGTGAACTGGACATCTCTGTGCAGGAAAGCACTGCAGTACTCAAGACATTAAATCGTTTATTCTTTATCCACCTTGCTTTGAATGTGGACAACTGAAAGATCGAGGGAAAAGCCAAAAGATACAATTGCTCTAGTTCAGTGTGCCAGTTCTTGAGCAGGGCAGATTATTACAGGACAAATGCAATAGCTCATGCCACTTGTACCCCTATTTCTCTTTTCCTTGGGGATGAAGGGGTTCTCACCCTGTTTGCAGGGTGGCTAAGCCACTTGTGAAATAGGGATTTCACAGTCCTGCACTGATGCAAGGTACAGCTCAGGGCCAGTGGTGCACTAGCACCAATTTCAGCTTTCCTTCATTTGCCAACCTGTACTTTGTGGACCTGCAACATAAGCAACCGAATTGTTCCCAAAGCAGAGGCAGCGTAATAACCACAACAACCATCCCAAAATAAATAATGTCCCAGACGGTGCATCGGATCCCTGAGGCATCTCATGCCCCTGTGAGCCCCACTTTGGAAGCAGCAGCACTTTGGCACTCTTAACTGGTTGATGAACACATACACCCACCTTAGGGGGAGCCTGAAGATATTGCAAAGAGTTCGATGAGTCCATCATGCTGATTGCTTAATGCAAAGGGTCACACACGGTCTTTACTTTCCAAGTAGATTTACACAGCAAACATGAAATAAATAGTAAAAATTCCCTTGCATCTAGAAGGGGGATTTGAGAAAATGAGTTCCCTCTTAAAAACCAAAAAAGCATGGTAAAATGTTGTGATGCCTTGCAGTAGCACTTGGTACCTGTGCTACAGATGGAAGACATTAATGCTGTGTTCCACCACCCACCTTCACTCATGGTGAACTGAGATTTCTCTTTGCCAAGTTATGACAGAGATGGAAGTCCCAACAACATGAGGCCCAGTCTAATCCAAAGGATTCACAGTGATAAAAAGTTTAAGATAGGAGAAACACACGGCAGTGCTGAAGCATGTTATCTGCAACAATCTTCAAGGTACTCACGAAAGGAAAGAATGACCGACTTTGTTTTCAGGCTTTATGTGCTGATCAGCCAATGAAACACGACTCATGATTAGAGGAGGTTTGGCTCTTAGGCAGAAAAATCATCATCATGGCCAGGCTTCACGAACGAAGATTTGGGAAGAGCTCTACCCACGTTTGTTGCAAGCGCGTTGGTGGCTAAAGAGGCCAATACGAGATAGGCAAGTCCGATTGTAGAAGGCACAGCAGAAAGACTCCTTAGATGGTATATCCTGCAAGGCACGGTTCTTTCTGCGTTGTCTTTTCTCCTCAAGGGCGATCCTGCGTGCCTTCTCAAAAGCATCAGCAGTGTTGTAGATGGTGTGTCTCCAGGACTCCTGATTGGAGGCCAGAGTAGACCAGTTATGGTGGTCAATATGGCCAAGGCTGAGATGTTGTTTCAGGGAGTCCTTGTATCTTTTCTTTGGGGCTCCTCTCTTGCGGCAGCCGGTGGCAAGTTCACCATAGAGCAGGATCTTAGGGAGGCGGTGGTCCTTCACCCTGGAGACGTGCCCTGCCCAACGCAGCTGTGTTCTCAGTAACATGGCCTCAATGCTTGTGACTGCTGCTTGTTCCAGAACAGAAGTATTGGTCACATAATCTGACCAGTGGATGTTTAGGATCGTACGGAGGCAGCGTTGATGGAAGCGTTCCAGGAGACGCAGGTGGTGGCGGTAGATGACCCCTGATTCAGATCCGTATAAGAGAGCAGACAGCACTATGGCTCTGTAAACACTGATCTTTGTGCTTTTCTTCAGGTGTTTATTTCGCCAGACTCTTTCATGGAGTTTTCCGAAAGCGAGGCAGAAAAATAGTGTCAGAGTAAAAGCTAAGGGAATGGGGAAGATTCCCTGTGTAAGCTGTGGCAAAGACCTTTTTTCATGCTGGAAAAATGTCCATAATCAGATAGGCTGTTGCTCTGCACTGTTACAGGCCATCAAGTTCTATTCAAGATGTCTGACTTTTCTTTTTTTGAGTCTCAGACTTCACTTCCCTCTCTTTGTAGCTCTCATCCCACCTGACAGAACAAGACAGACTTCCTGCTCTGCCTTACAGCTGTCTGCCATTCCATTCCAGTTATTGATAGGATCAGTCAGGATCAGTCTTTATGAAGGAAGTCCAGCTATGTCTGTTGTGCCAGGAGTTGATCTCCACTCATTCACACAGTAGCCCAAAAGTGAGACAAGTGCATTCAGCAAAGATGCAAAGCTTTGGAATGCTAACTCTTGAAGGTCTCACAAGCCATAGGTAAACTCCAGTTTTTCAAAACCCATTTAAAATGTCTGCTCCAAAGAACAGAGATATCAGTGTCTTCAGGAATGGGGAAAAAAACCTTAAAAAAAATTTAAGAGAATGAAAACCCTCAGCAATGTTTCCTAGCTTCATCCTTAGACAGACTAGCAAAACCTTCTTACTTCTTACAAAAAACAACAGCTGTAGACATAACATACTTCAGTTACAGCAATTAAGGTCATAAGCAACTGAAAGTAAGTTCTTACAACGTGAATTAGGCGACCTTTCTGACCTCACCTACAGCAAATCATTCAGTCCACTGAACAATTTCATATGCAGTTACATATTTGGAAATGTCATTTGTTCTTTTTATGCGACTTAGAGGCTCTCAAATTTGTGTGGGCTTGGATATAGACGTTGTGCTGCCCACAACAAATAAGCAAAGTGTACAATTGCCAGCAGGTCAAATCCTTCCTAATACAGTATTTATATCGAAGAGACTACATCAGTCTATCAAAAGCAGTATTGTAGTACTACATAAAAATCTTTTATTCTATATTCTTAAAAATGCTAAATGCGCTATCAATATCCTCTCATAAACAGAATGCCAGCAAAAAGTTAAAAACTTATATTTAGGTTACCTCTCTCTTGAAACAACTCTTCAATTAATATTTTTCATTCAAGCCTACTTCTTATATTTAACATTACTGATATTAATTTCTAAATAATATTTAAATGAGTTACCTGAGCTAGAAGAAGATCTCAATTCTGACTTAACTCGGGACAAATTATTCTCTGTTCCACAAGAGAAAATGTTCATAATAAAATTGTTGCCTCAAATCTTCCCTCCCTTCCCTCCAAAATCAAGCCTGATATTTCATAACACTTCCTCCTTCTTCTGCAGTTTGAGGAATGTTAACTGTGCTTGTGTTCACAGGGACAAATAAGGATGACAGTCAAGGAAGCAATTACAATAAATGTCTGATCTGACTCCACTAAAAACATATACTTCAGCTTCAAAACAGCATGCCACTCAAGTGGAGTAAACCCTACCTGACACTAAAATTATCAACGTTTGTCATGTCTGAACACATTTTTGGACTTAATTAAACAAGCAAGTCTTGCCTTTATCAACTCTTCTAAAAGAAAAAGAACATTTAGTGACTTAAAAAGCAAGGCCACATAGTGTGTTTCTGTCACTTTTTCTTAAAGAGAGAGTTCTAGGCACTTGTAAACTGCGAAAATTATTATTTTTTTTTTTAAATGAAATCTTGATTCTTGGTGGATTTCACTGGCAGTTGTGTTTGCAGCTTTGAAGTCTCCTCCAGGTCTGTCATTTGGTAAGGCTGTTGATGGGTGCCTGGGGTGCTTTGTCCTCCGGGAGGCTAATTCATCTCTGATTAGAAGCAATTTATGCATTTTCATCTGTTTTATGTAAAGATCAAAGGGATCATGGTTCCCAATGTCGACCCTATTATAGACAAAAGGGGCAGGCTGCACATTTTTGCTTGGTTGCAGTTTAAGCCTCAAAGCACCCGTTCATACTACACAGTTCGTGATGTACCTCTCATAAACCAGCATTTTATATGGAGACCAAGTCACACCTATTTGCTTGCCTGTAAACACATGCACGCTTTTATGTTTATGTAAAACAAAATTGTGAAGTTCCCCATTCTCAAATATGCCGCAGCAATTATTTGCCCAATGAGAAAAAAGAGAGAAGAAATTAAATTCAATATCGATGGAACAATGCTCTTCTTAATGGTCCCATAATAAATGTACGGCACTTCATCCAATCACAAACTGATGTAGCTGGTCCCTACATGAAAGTTTGTTCAAAGCTTTTTCAATATACTTTTTCTGTCTTCAAGTTGTAATAATAACTGATTTCAATGCAACTTAAATAGAGCTTATTCCCAACACAAAGATAACTTTGAAATTTATTCCAATACAATTCGATAGCCCTTGATATTAATCACATAGATGTCAAAACAAGAGCAAAAATATAGATGTCACTAAAACTTACCTTGAGTGAAAAGATCTGCATAAGGAAGTTTTATTTTATTACTATTTTTTAAGCAAATTTGGTACATATGCCAGCAAACATGCGGAGGTAGGAAACTTCCAGGATGTTGTCTCAAGCCAGTAAACAAATTGCAGACTCAAATGCCACTTCTTACTTACAGTCAGTTCAACCTGACTCCCTCTCCATAAGGCTCAAATCTTCCTTTGTCCTACTAATCATGTGCAGAACAGGGAGAAAATATTGTGAAGGCAGATAGAGAGGGGAAAGCCCACCAAAAATCCATTTTGTTGGAAAAGGCACAGAGCTCTGTTTGGGAAGGCTGCTCGTGTAGCAACACTAAGAGAACAAGGGCTGCCACTGGTGGCTTGTGATTTTAAAGACAGAGAATTAGGATTGTACTTCATGAGTGACTCACAACAAATGGTGGCTCTCACCTTGACAACAGTGGAGTCTACCCCTACCAACTTCAGAAACTTTGCTAAAACCCATCATGGTCATTCTCTCACAAGAGTGGCAGAGAGGCTGCATGAAGCAATACAGGTGCAAGAAAACAGCACTGAAAAACAAGATGACCAGGAACTGTACAGCTTATTTGTTATCAAGATAATCCTAACAAGACAAGAATATTTAGAATTTATTTGTTGGAAACCATAAGAAAATATCTATCACGTTGTAAAGGACTTGGCAATTTCGTCCTCCAGGCCTGCGTTTTTGCTGAACCTGAGTTACCACACGCCATTTAAAGAAGAAAAAAAACCCACCATCACTTCAGGGAACTTCTTACCATTCTACTTATGAAATCTGTGACACTTGCTATGGATTGAAAAGAAATAATTCTTAAATGCATTGCAATGTTCCCATGGAGTTGTGTGCTTCCACAGCAGCCACTGTTGGAATTTTGCTGCTTATTCCCAATCTTCCAGAGTAATGAATGTGGTAACTCAGGTTGAGTGCAAACAGGGATCTGGAGGAGGAGATCACAATGTCCATTACAAGGTAATTGCTATTTTTTCTACTTTACAACACTTAAAAAACCCCTTAAAACCACTTAAAAAATTGTGAAAGCCACAGTTCCAAAACCAGACAAGCTGAATTCTCGGCTTGCATCATTAACACCACCACCACATTAAACTCAGGTCTTCAATAGTTTATAATATATCAAACCCAAAGAATATGCAAAAGAGGTACTAACACACACCCCTGACCTGCCAAAACACAGAAAACTCCAGCTTGTAGGACAATTTAAGAACAATTATGGTAAAAAACCTCAGGCTGTCAATCCTACCCATAGTAAAAAAAAAAAAATAGTTCAGCTCTCCGAAAAAATGTCTGAATTCAAGACAAATTCTAAGACAAAAACACCCATAGGGCAAGAAACACCACTGATAAAGAAAACACAGTTCGCAGAAGTCTTTAAATTTCAACAGGCAAGGAAACTTGGGAGATACTTAGGGGTGAACATTCCAGAAGAATTGAAAAAGACTACAAAAAGAAAAAATTAGATGCTGCTTTTAAGACAAAAATTACCTGGAGAAAATAGGTAAACTTCCAAATTCATTTCTAGGGAGCAAGAACCCTTTTCCTTTTACAGGTCTGACTTACCTGCTGTCTAGGGATCCCTTAAACTGCATTCAGAGGCATATAATCAAGTTTATATGGTAAAGGAATAGGAAAAAAGCTGCCCAAGGGAAAAAGGAAGGTCCTGTTTGGTGAAAGGCAGTAGGGCAGGAGGAGAACAGGTGAAGGAATCATTACCTTTCCTCTCAGAAAATTGTTAAAAGGCCTTGTCTGATTTTTGGTAGAATTCAGGGTCTTCTACTGCTTAACAGGATTCAAGAAGAAAAAATTATCTGGAGGAATCTATTAAAATTTGAAAGGACAAAAATGAAATTCTACATGTAACAAACATGACACAGGAAAAAACGAAAATAGGAATTAAATGCCTGTAGCTTGTTGCTTGTTTGTTTGGGGTTTTTTAATCACTTTATGATCCTTTGAAACCAAGAAAAAGATTTCCTCTGAGCTCACAGACCAAGACATTTGACAGAAAGGGAAACAGGTGACTTGACTGGAAATGGTTTATTCTTTCTGAGAAGTAAAATTTGTCTATTAAAAGTAGCCTAGCTCTCTTTGTGTGGAATTGAAGAATTCACTCCAAAAAACTTGTGGAAACTCTTACGAAAAAGGTTTCATTTCAGTAACATTTCCAGCTCAAAACACTGATGTGTTCGTTCTGGTTAGAATGCCAAAATGGATCAGAGAGGCAAGAACTGTTTCTACATATTGGAACTGGAAAACAAAACAGCGAGCTACCCACAAGTAGAAAAGAGAGTTGTTCATCTGATTCTACTGAAAAAGTAAAATTGACAAATTTCTCCCACCTAGTCAGTAACTTCGGGTAACAAATTAATGAATAATTAGATTGTGACTACAGAGAAGTTTTCAAAGTCTATTTTGCAATCTAGTAGAAAACTAAATTCCTTTAAAAGCAAACTGAACAACTCAATGCAACAAAAAGTGTAATTTTTTTTACCTTATTAAACACTGTATTTTCAAATTCTCTGTTTTTCTAGTTTAGGCACATAAAGATGACGATAGGTTTTAGGATTATGGCGATAGATCTTCAGTTTTGCACAAAGTCAGGTGTCTCATAAATCACTAGAAAACCCCTTTAGCAATTGAAATTAGAAGGCTTGTTCTAGTTACATGCAATTTTATGTAGCAGGCTTTTAGCAATAAAATCCAGTTTAAAAAACCCCTCTTTTGTTCTGAAGTGTTTACTTAATTTTTAAAGTCTTCTATAAATCTCCAACAGTGTTCAGATATATTACATAAACGTGAAATGTGGCAAAAGTCGACAAGTTAATTTATTGCACTCTGTAATCAACAATCTATGCTGATCTTCAGAAAAGATAAACTAGACAACAGTTGCTCATTCTGTAAAGGAGATAAAAGCAACTGGAAAACTCTGAAAGTGTTCCAGAAATGCAAATGCATACATCATTTGTGCTAAAGGCAACACCAACACTCTCCCTCAAACGAAGCAATATATCAACATGTAAGAACAAGGAAGCATTCTTCTGTCAGCAGAAAACAAAGAAAACATTGCCTGTGATGAATAAGCCATCAAACTAAAAACGAAATGGTAACAAGAATTACACATTAGTTAAAAGTTTACTTTCAGTGTTCTTGTATGCTCGCAACACATACAGGTTGTAATCCAAAGCACAGACAAAACAGTGAAGGGCACTGTAACTTGTCTGATTTTCTGTGCATTTGATTATCTACAAGCCCAACCCCATATTCCCAAGCCTCCTACGTTTAGGTTCCCTGCTTTTCTCTCAGGTTTCCCAAATTCCTTCTACATTACACTCAGCTCATTCACCTCTTTGTAGCCATGCCCTTCAATTCCCTTTTCTTCCCTCTCCTCTGCCACTACATGCACCTCTGATGCCAGCCAAGCACAAGCAGCAGGCTGTGGCTGCTCCAGCGCGATAAGCTTTCTCAGCCATCAGTACATACGTATTCCATGACTGATATCAAAGGCCAAATTGAAAAAAAATCCTTGAGCTCAGGGCACAGTCTTTTCTTGAGGAGTCTGGGGAAGGGGCCACCAATTTGCATTTCCTTAAATTTTCAAGAAACACACTCACATTTGGAGCTTTTAAGATCCCTACCTTATCCACCAAACCCATCAAAGTGGCCAACAAGCTTCAAAAATGAATGTGGGAACTGTGAGTTTGTCCCTTCAGGTAATAAAAGAAAAATGCCGTTTCCTTACTCAGCAGATTTCACTTACATAAGTCAGGTGATTAAAAAAAAAAAAAAAAAAGGAAATAACGGTGTTCTGAACATAAATGCATCTGCTGTCCATCTGGAAATTAGGGCTGCTGCTTTGAGCTAAGTGTTTAGTTCGTAATTTGAAGACAGGAAAACTCTCAGGTATATTTCTTGTTAAAAATCTAAGGTTGCAAACCCAAACTGATTCTAATATTTTAGTTCTGCAGATTGACTGAATTAAAGCATAATCTCAGTAGAGACAAAGACACAGTTTCCATGACCAACAGAATTAGTGTTTGCTCACTCCAGAAGAGTAAATTTTTACAAACCCCAGCTTGAAATCCACTTTCAGTGCATTCCAAAGATGTTTAGCTTTACCAGTAACTAGCAAAATTGTGTAACTTTTTAAAATTATCCATAAAACTATACCACATATTCATTAAAACACCCAAGAAACATCCATAGTACACAGGGTAGTCATGTAGAGTTAGCAACATACTGCTTGTTCCCTGCATCTCCCAAAGTACATTATCCCATTTCAACTGCCACTACCTAAAATGAGTACGAAAATCCATATTCACATTACACTTTTGAAAACTAGGGCACTTATAAATTGGCATTAGAACACTGAATTTGGACACTTTGTGGTTATAACAAGACTCCACTGCACATTAAGCATGCTACTGGGCAATAAATGCCATTCCCTGATTCATTTTCAAACAAATGTAACATCTTAATAATCAAAAGGAATGTTATCCAAGCTCTGAGGAAAGATGCATGGATGAGTGATAAGATAAAGTATCTTCAGAGAAAAACAGTGAAGGGTAACTCATTATTCACAGAAAGAAAAGGTAAAAATAGCAATGCACCCCTACCTGATGAAAGCTGTAAGTATTTCAGGATTTCTTTCTACACTTTTTCTAAGACACAGGCAAAAAATGAGAACAAAATGTGATTATGAATACAAAGCAGCTGTAATAAGGGTCACAAAACCTACATTTTGGTGTGCATGGAAATGCCTTTCCCCAGAGGGATAAAGTTCCTTATACCCCATTCCTGCCATATCCAACCACAAACCTGACTTCGCTGGGCAGATCCACTTTTTCATCACTTGTACTTCATAGCAGAAGTGTGCCCTGGAGCTAAAATTCTAAAGGCAAACAATAACTCACTTCATAGCTCTCGCTTAAGTGCAGAGAGTGAATTCTTATGTATTTCCCAGAATCAGAAAGAAGTGAGACATACGAAAATGTTTGTCAAGTAAAATCTGGGACAGGTCCAAGAACACTTGAAGGTGTCAACAGGACTTGGAGGGGCAAGAAACACTTAACTTTTCCTGCACAGAGAAGAGGACAATTTCTGTCGTGCAATTGCCTCAGTTCTTGCCGAACTCATTTCTTCTCCCACGTTCCCAGGCACCAACTGCAGTTAAAGAAAAATAAAAAACCCCCCACAGCTTTTTTTTTTTTTCATACTGATTCATCAAGATAGTTGTATCTTTTTGCAGTATGATGAGTGCCTAATTACAATGATTCAAATCTCTTGTCACCTTCAGGCTAGACTACAGATAGCAATGGTTTTCAGCCAGGGCTGATAGGGAAAATGAACTTGACACAGCATGCAATGGTTTGTTAAGCATGATATAATATTAAAAACATCACTCCCCTTTTTAATCTAGCAAGAAAAATCACATGATTTTGAGTTCAAAGTTGCTAAATCCCTTCTCCAGCAGGGGAACATGCTTGTCTGATTAGATTTTCAGGTTGAATGCATTTGTCACTCTATCACCTTTCTCCACGTTCAGTCCTGTTTCGAGCCCTGTTGGCTTCAGACAGTTCTTTCCCCTCCTAATACTGCTGTAATTTCTCAGAGGTTCCTTCAGCTTACTACCCATTTTTCCTCTTGGGAAATGGTTATATGCAGCCTGGGCCCTCTAGTGCATTGTGATGTTAATGCACTACATTCCCAGTCCTTTTGGCTTTGTTTTCCTCTATGAAGCAACTTCTATAAGAGCATCTACTCTGTCCAGGTGACTTTTGCAAGAGGACCCCATTTATACTTGCACAACTTCAAAAGAAGGAGGAGTTGACTCAGCGATACCCACTCTGGTTGGACCGTGGCTTACTGCTAAAACTCCAACTCAATCACTCAGTCCCATAAATGGCAGCTTTTGCAAAAACAGCATCAAAAGCCCAGCAGGAAGCTCAGGAGAGGAGGACAGAGAAACAGCTTCCTCACCAGGGGCAGAAGTTCACGAATTAAATCTGCTTAATGCTTCCATACAGGTCCTTTATGAGGCCAGTGACCTGCACAGCCCCTTGAGATCAGAAGAATATGATCGGGTCTGTACCTGCACACAGATGGGGCCAAGGTGGGAAACTGCTCCTGTGGAATGTTCAGTTTTGGCTTAAGCCAGAGACCAAACCCCTGAGGCTGTGATTCTCTCAGTCACTACGCTGCATGTCCTATACAAGCATATCAAAACCTTCAGCACTTAGAAAACCATTCTGATGCTCCTGTATCACATTTTTTCATTCCTCAGGTTCTATTTCACAACCATTTAACATAATTATTCATATAATCTCAAACCATTTGCTTGTCTTTCACTTTTAGTTTCTTAAGGTAAAAAAGACCTTGCTAACAGGCAGAACTGGAGATGATTAAAATGCTTTAAATAAAAACCCTTGCAATTATATCTAAACAGGTATTTTTAAATCATCTAAAAAAATTTAGGTTTTTAAAGTAATGAGTCAATGTTTTTAAAAGAGGTAGTATTATATACATAACCAAAATTTACACTGACAAAGCTTGCAATAGTCCAGGGGAAAAACGTAACAAATCATAACACAATAAAGAAACTGGCAACAGTACAATTAGTGTGACCAATATCAGAATAATCTGCATTAATTCTCAACACAGTATATACAGCTTCACTATGTATGTACGACCTCCAAATTGATAAAATCCCCAAAGATCAACAAACATAGATATGAATGTCCTCTCTGTGAATGACTGCTCTTTACAGTCTTATGAAGCCTTTCAACCACAATCATTAACACGGAAAAAGGAAGTCTCATTGAATAGTAACTCTATGGTATAGGCAAAGTTGCACATTCTGTTACAGCTTTACAGGTTACTGAAAATTCTTGGCTGCATCACACCCAGGCTGTGTTTTAAAAGAAACTGTTGAAAGAAATATGTGTTTTGGTCTGGTTTTCAAATATTTTTTAAAATAGCTTCTGACAGTGAAGTCCTTCCCAGTTTTGGAGGGGAGAATGTCATTATAGGCATCCTGTAAATGCCACAGAACATGAGGAAATAGAATACAAGTGCCCAAGTTTGTTAAAAGGCTTGGAGTTACCTGATGAAACACTGCAAGGCAGAAGCATTTTGAAATTTGCTTTTCTTTCACCTCAAGATTAACTCAAAGCCTCCTTTTAAAACCTTGAAGAAGTGTTCATTCCCATTCAAGCTGTCTATACGACTTGGGACCAATGGGTGCAAGAAAACACAAACAAATTTTTGAAAACCAAGAATGGGCTTATGTTCAACTGCTGCGGATCCATTTCAAACAAAGATGAAACCTGTCCTGATGCATTTTTAAATAAAACAGAGTTAAATTCATACCTCTGACATGAAGCTTAATGGAACAACAACTATTTTTGGTTTCTCTGCGAATTCTGTTAGTAAAACTCTGGATGTGGTCACAGAAATTATAAATCTGCATTGTTATCTGGAAAACAAAACCATTATAATAATTTTCTGCTATTACAAGCAATTGTCTTTAATTACCCCAACATATTATTTCGTTGTCTAAAAGGACAGGATGTCAGCATGAACAGCATTGGTTTGGCAGCCCCAAATGACCAATAACCATTATAATGGTGCATGTCCTCTCTATTCTCTTCTTCAAAAAGATGATCCAAGCTCCACATGAAACTAAAAAACTGAAATCATAAGGAACCAGACAACTTAAAAAATTTCAAGTGGTATGGTCATACCTTTTAATTATTAATCACTTCACAGTTTGACCTCTTCTTTTTACCCAGCCATTTGTCACGTGGCTTCAATTTACACATAAGGTAAATGGTAATGTAATGGAAACGGTGGTACCAAGGAAACAACCTACTCCCTGACAATTATTCTGCAGATGGACATGCAAGGAAGGATGCCTTGACAGCATCAGTCAACCACTGGCAAATAACTTGGTTATTTTATATACTTCCACGGGGTTTTAAAAAAGTAAATGAAAAAATTAGAAAAAAGAGGGGAAAAATAATTTAAGAAGATATAGCAATTAGCCATTACCATTATTGTTGTGAGTATCAGCCCCCATTCCTGACCCCCTGTACCATTGGAGGGGAGGAGGGAGAGAAATTAGGACTGAAGTCGAGCCTGTGGAGAAGGGAGGGGTGGGGGAAGCTCTTTTAAGCTTTAGTTTTTATTTTCTCATTATCCTACTCTGTGACCTTGGTAATAAATTAAACTGATTTCACCAAGTCAAGCCTGTTTTGCCCATGATGGTAGTTGGGCAGTGATCTCTCCCTGTCTTTATCTTGACCCACAAACCTTTTGTTACATTTTATCTCTCCCCTGTCCCACCGAGCAGGGGAGTGAGAGCAGCTTTGGTGGGAGCCTGGTGTCCAGCCAGGGTCAACCCACCACAACTCCATCCAGGATTTCTCACTTATTAAGGACATTGTTTAAAAATGCATTAATTCTGAGGAAGTTGGGAATATCTTCTCTCAAAGGAGAGCTGTGACCAACCATTCTAGTCAGCTGCAACATTTGGCTCTTACCATTTTCACAGATGTAAAAGATATAATTGAATTAAATAATCCACACAAGTGGCATGGCAAAACAAAACCAGTAAATGGCTTCACCTGGAGGAAGCAGAGTTAAGTAATTTCTATATTTTAAATAAGCCTTTATTTTACATAAATCTTTTTAGGACTGATACAATATTAGGGTCCTTCTCACTTTGATCTGTGGATGTTTTTTCCCCAAAGTCTTTGTCTGAGTCAGGTTTGCTCAAATTAAAGTCACAGCTGCTGCTACATTTCTGTGTCACGCTTCCTTTTCATCCACATTCATGTTAAGGGAAGCAACAATATTTTCACCATTATCATTATTCCTCTACTTTTAAACAGAAAGCCAACAGCATAATCTTCACACTAATCCATGAAACAGATGACAATTATATACATGTGAGAAAAGATGCAGAATTTTCATTTTTCTTCTTCCTTGCCCTACTCAGCAAATACTGCAGCATTTCCTTTCATGATGATAACATTTCTTTGATCCCAGCAAAGAGATTTTTGAAACTTCATTGTTAGAAATACATGTAAAATAACTAACTTGCATGGCCTCAATTACAAAATGGCATTTACTGCAGTTCATCCACAACGAGGGAGTTTTAAAAATTCACAGCATGCCATTCTTCTGAAAATCAAGCAGCAGCACTTCACAGGTATGTCACTCCTGGAGCTTTACGCAAAGTCCACACTCACGTGGCCTTGAATTCAGAGTCACTAATAACCTTAGCAAGGCACATATTTTAAAAGAGCACTCATGCCAAAGTTGGCATTTATTCACTGACATAATGGGTGGCATATTTTACAGGCTGCTTTTTAAGGAATGTTCAACTACCTGTACATGGTGTGGGATTTTAAGATCATTGCACTGAAGTTCAGCCACGCTCTGGAACTGAATGTGTTGCATAGTTTTGGTAATCAGATTCAGAAAACAAGCATGACTCCAGTGCAATTCATTCATTAAGTAATTTACTGAATAGGGAAGCAACTTGATACCTTGCAAAGCAGAGAGACAGAAAAAGCCACTTAAAGGGTTTCCTAATATCACATATAAAAATTCTACCCAGAAAACAAACCAAAAACCCTCTTAGCAAGAGGAGAAAGTTGTTAAACTTAAATTTAATCACTGACAGATGCCAAAGAAGCTAGTCTAGCTAGGTTTTTATGGAATCTAAATATTCAATTTGCCCTTTGATGACATGTCAATTAGTCAAGTTATTTTGAAATAGTCCCAAGGAGTAAGGTCTGCTTACTACCCAAGTATTTATTCAAATGAAACTGCCACCAATGGCACTGTTTCATAGCTGCCAGGATTTTGTATTTTAACACAAGCATGGCACTGTGTTACAAGTTTTCTACTACCAGTCTTGCCCTGAATTCCACACGAAGAGACCTCTGCAGCCAGCTGAAGCAGTAACAAAGTTAAGAGCACTCCTAAAAGAGAGGGGACTATTCCAGCAGTGTTCCAGGAACCATCTTGAGGTCTCACGTAAATTGTGTCCCAAGCTGCACCTCAGTCACTGACATTACATCATTAAGAATTTTGTTCCAAATTGAATGTATTAATTCCATTTACAAAGGACCTCTTCCAGTATCTAAAAGATATGCCGACCTTTAAAAACTATGTCTGCTTCCTCCCACATAATGATATATACAGACTGCCACAGCTCCATGTCCAAAAGAGATCAGTAACAAGGGGTGTGTCTGATTGGGCTGCTACTGCTCATTATCTTTATTAATGACATAATGGGATTGACTGCACTCTTATGTCTGCAGATAACAACCAAGAGGGACCTGGACAAGCTTGACACACAGTCCAACACAAATCTCATGAAGGTCAAGAAGGCCAAGTGCAAGATCCTGCACCTGGGTGAGAGCAATCAGCAGCATCAGTACAAACCAGAGGATGAATGTATTGAGAGCAGACCTGCAGCAAAGGACTTGAGGATATTGGCAGATGAAAAACAATGTATGAGCCAGAAATATGTGTTCGTGGCCCAGAAAGCCAACTGCATCCTGGGCTGCATAAAAAGCAAGATGGTCAGCAGGTCGAGGGAGAGAATTCTCCTCTTCTATACCACCCTGTTGAGATCCCACCCGGAGTGCTGTGTCCATCTCTGGAGCCCCCAGAAAAAGATATGGGAGAAGAGCCACAAAAAAGACTGGAGGATTGGAACAGCTCCCCTTTTTAAAAAGGCTGAGAGAATTTAGCCTGGGGTTTAGCCTAGAGAACAGAAGGCTCCGGGGAGACTTTATTGTAACCTTTTAATATTTCAAGGGTGGCTTACCAGAAAGAGGGAGAGAGACTTTTTACATGAGGGTCTGTAGTGACAAGACAAAGGGCACTTTTCTGAAAGAGGAGAGATTTGGATGAGATATAAGGAAAAAAGTGCTTGCCATGAGGTTGCCCAGAGAAGCTGTGGCTGCTCCAAGCCTGGCAGTGTTCAAGGCCAGGTTGGATGGGGCTCTGAGCAACCAGGTCTAGTGGAAGATGTACCCACCCACACTGGTTTGGACGAGATGATCTTCAAAGGTCCCTTCCAATCCAAACCATTCTGTCATAAAAGCACTTGGCAAATCATTGCAATTCACTGCATCTGGTCAAGTTATCAGAACAAAAACTGGCAAAACAATGGACTGGGAAGCATCTTCCTAAATATACGACTCAGGTAAGAAAGAGTGGAAAATAGCTTTGTACATTAGCACAGTAAGCTTTACATTTGGTTCAGCTTTTCTTCATATTACTTTTTAAAGAAGAGTCACTTAATATAACCATTATCAAAGAAATATAATTTTTTTAAAAAATTATGACAATAGAATTGGAAACACAGCCATGTAATAAAGACTGATTTTGAAGTCCATACTTTCAACATGTCCTATTCTTTCAACATGTATTTCTAATGCATTTTACAAGCCTTCCACTTCTCAAGGAAGACAGGCTCAACATCCAAAACCCCCTAAGTGTCATCCAAAATGTAGACCATTCTTTAAAGGTGTATTTTTTAAGAGTTTAGTAATTTCTGACTAAAAAGTAAAGAACAAGATGGTGTTATTGCCCTGTGGTGGATACTCCTGCCTTCTCAGAGGCACATTCAAATAGATGATCATCTCTCAGATTTTATACAGTGACAACTGCATCTTCAAGATAGTGTCTCACTCTACTCACTCAGAAGTTTGGGTACAACTGCCTGAAACCGGCTAAAATGGATAAACAGTCACCTTCAGGAGGCCTCAGCTCCCATTAAAAGGGATGTGGCAATTCAGTGGTCCTCGGCAGGCAAGCTGGTGTTCACCAGCACCACAGCAGATCTTGTGGTAGGGCTGTTCACCAGCTTTCATTATAGAAATGACTGACATTAATTTGGCCAGAATAGAGCCTAGCATTGCAGCTAAACTAACGATACTGTTAATGAAACTTCATTAATTTATGTCCCACATGGCTAGGTCGTACAAATAAACCATCTGGAGTATGCTGCTCTTTTGAATTCTCTCTGCAGGTTTTAAGTCCTTAAATCATGTTCCCCATGATTTGACCAATCCCAAACCCCAATCTAGTTTGTCAGGCACCTCACAACGGTCCAATTTCACAGGCAACTGGCCCACTACTGTTAAAAAACCTGCCTCTTGTCAAACTCTAAGCATGTATGAAATACCACAGTATTGACATCTGCCTGGACAATACTCTGCCTGTGACAGTGCAAACAGGAAAAAAGCCAGCTGCAGGTGGAGAAGAACCCTACTATTCCTCTGAAGAACACTTGCCCTTGCTGAGCCAAATACCAAGACACTTGATCAGACAGGAAAAAATATATTCAAGCTAGAAATTTTCTAAACCTTTTAGATACACTTTCATTCTTTCCCCCAAATCTTGTAACCTGGGGGTTCACATCCGAAACAGCTTCAAATAAGCTATCAAATAAGGCAGATACAGGTTATAAAAACACAAAGCTTTAATCAGCACTTTTTTGACTTAAGTTCACTTAATGGGTTTGCCAAATTCACCAGCCTATTATTAAACCCCATTTTGAGTTTGCATATTACCTGTTTCTTAAGAGTGAATTAGTCCTCTCTCTTGTGTTTTATATACTTACAAAGATACTCTAAAATTTTGTCTTATTAAGAGAAAAATTCCATAGAATGAGAAAAACTTCTTTGGTAACTTTGGTATCTTATAACTTGTAAATTAGCAATAAAAGCACTGAGATAAATCTTTGGCAATATATTTCAAGTCTTAATGAAAGGGTCAGATTACAAAAAGCCACAGAGAGAGTATTATATGAGGAAGCTTTAAAGTTAGTTGCAATGTATTAAAAAACAACATTCAAATAAATTATTTTGCACTGCAGTATGCCAAGTTTTTGCAGATAGAATTAAAATTGGGCTTTCATTTTAGACCAAGTAAAGCATAATATTAGACTATAATACTGCCTATACTAGTGAGATCCAAATACCCACGGTGTTGCAAGAGAACATTTTCCCTCAGGCATTTGAAATTTAATGCTTCTTTAATATTCTCTGTTGGATATTGTTAGAATGGAATTTCAAATATTTCCTGCAATTTGAGTTAAAGATTACTGCATAATGCTGAGCAGCAAAAAATTTTTGAAGCATACATCTAAAGCTGGCATAGTAGCTTAATGTCCTGTTGTTTCTTGCTTTAGCAAAATTAATTTCTTCAGTCTTCAACCCTGAATTCACGCACCACCTGGAGATACAAACCCATAATTTAACTGCGGTGTATTTCTAGCTCCCTTGCCTGATACACCGAGGCCAGACCCTGTATGTCAGGCAAATATAAAAGGCCATTTCAGAGCAATACTTTCTATTCTCCTAAGTCAGAGAGCGAGCAACTTGAAAAACTGCATTTGGCTCATTATTGTCAATAAATGGGATTACTGGTCGTGAAGCAAATGCACATGGCATATTAAAAGTATATATTCTACTATATAGTCAAGAGTAACACCTTTCCAACTGGACTCAAAATATTCAAAAGGCTTTTATCCAATTAAGATCCAACTTTTGCACCACACACGTTAGTGCTTTACCACGGTTACTCAATACAGGTAAGAGTAGATGGCAAATGAAACAAAAATGCATAGTTGTATATCATTCTACAAAAAAACCCAAACACACAAAACCAGAAAAAAGACAAATTATAATCGTGATTCCCTTTGTTTGATTACTTCCTGGAAAAGCCTCCTTCATTCAAAGATGCAGCTACTTACTTTTCCAACATTTGTGTCACAACGTAAGTGGTCAATCTCCCAGTTTTCTTCCATGTGGTTCCCTTACCATTTATACGGGGCACATGCACACTCACTCCTTAGCTCTCCCTTACAGGAAGCTTGCCAATCCCCCTCAAAAAGGCTTGGAATGCTGCTCCACACAGTAGGACTACCATGAGTTCAAACAAAGTCATTCCTCAACACCATCCCAGCCCCACAACTCTAAGTGACTTCATGACGTGACCAAAAGTTTTAAACGTTGGTCCTCGGTCTCATGCTCTAAGAAAACCATCCCTGTGGGTTCCAGCACAACCCTTGTCAACACCCAGAGCTGAAAAACCAACCGAAAATATATGACTGCATGTTTTTGAGCTAGAGGAAACTCCAAGGTATGTAGCATTGGTACAGCCAGTAGAGTCCACACAGCTGGAATTATGTGCCTACACTTCGGAGATGGGGACAGTTTAGCCTGAATGAACCCAAGCATGTGCAAACACTGAGTACTTGTTTTTATGTGAGCAGAATGAATAAACGCAATTTCTTCTTTCCTTAATCAAATATCAGTAAAGACACTGAGTATGGTCAGTACTGTAAGCACATATGGTACTAAAACCATCCATAGACTCTGCTGCTGCATAAAAATCAGTTTGGATAAGGTTTCCAAAAGCAGGCCAGATATCAAAATGAATCTGTGAAGCAGAAGAAAAACCTTCATAAGGGACACAAAGCATTTAGTTGGCTCTTCTGCTTATTAGGGATAAATTCATGTTTCAAAAGTTATGTTTCAAATATGAATAATGTCATTAAGATAAAAATGTATCAGTATTTTCCTTCTGCAAAGAATCATGTTTTATACAATTAACGTTAAAAAAATCAACACAATAAGACATCACTCTCCTTACCAGGTATTTCTAGGGATATTTTCTTTGAAACACTATTCAATACTTGGGGGGAAAAAAGGGAGAAAAATTTAGTCTGTGTAATGGCAGCTATCAACAACTTAGCCCTGTGAAAATACAGAAACAAATTCAAACGGATGTTGTAAAACAACCTGAAATATATTAATCAAACTATGTGACCATAATTTATAGAAATAAACCTAATGAGAAAAACTCTTGTCATTATGTAAGAGATTTGGCATGGAACAACATTCATCAGTCATTCTGACATGGAAAGGATGGATAAAGGAAGCAAATGGATTCACTCCCCTGCCCTGAGTCTAGAAAATGGAAAGTCATCACAATGGCTGCTACCTTCTTATATCAAATTTATTACTTGACCATCAGGTTATAATGAACAAATGCAAGAGGAAGTCATACAAGAGAAAAAGCAAAGATACATTTTCAGCAGAAGCTGGTTTTTCAAAGGTCTGAGTGCTTACCTTGTTTAAAAAACTCAGAAGGACATGAACCTCATTTAGTGGGGGTAAGGGGTGGTGGTGTTTGTTTTGTTGGGTTTTTTTGGTGTGTTTTTTTTTTAATTGTTGCAATTAATTAAGAGTACAAGGGTTGACTTGGTAGAACTTGAATTGTTACACAGGTCATTTCTTGTTTAGAACAGCAACCTGCCTCTTCTCCTACACACTCTGACATTAGTGAGTAGAAAACCCACACATGGCTGTCGCTAAGTCTCTGTTCAACCAAGATAAAGACAGATTTGTGTTCAGGTAAAAGAATCCAGTAAGGCTAGTTCTCAGGCACCAGGAACACAACACTTCTATTCTCTTTGTAGCAATCCAGAGATCAACCCTGCTGAATTTACAGCCAATATACCGAAGTCTTCGGGCCGTGTGTGTTTTTTGGCTGTTTGTTTTGTGGGTTGGTTTTGTTTTCGAACAGGGACTCTCTAGACCCTGGCCCTTGCAACAACTGGTGAGAAGAAAATCTTCCAGAAATGGTGCACGGGTGGTGGACGATGACAGGTCTTTCAGGGTCTCTCAGCTTTGGGGGTGCACGATGGGGGTGCCATTACCAAACCTCTAGTCAGTGATGGAGCCCTGAACATCTGCACTGCACTCCAGGAACCACAGACCACCCACCTCAGAGCTGAGGATGCACAGACAGCAAAGGACGCCTGGATTGTTACAGTGCTCTCTGTCAACCCTACCAATAGCTGTTCGTACCACTTAGGAAAAAAGAAATAAAAAAGCACCTTCTGGTCACAATTTTTATTAAGATTTGACTCATGAATAGTTCGTAAAGATTACTCATACACGTTCACAGAATCACAGAATACGCTGAGTTGGAAGGGACCACATTACAAGCAAGCTATACATCATTTGTGTCTCTTTACAGGCACATGGGTACAGAATGTGTTATTGCATCCTATCCGCCTCTCAAAAACATACTAAAGGTTGTGTAAATCAATTAATGATTAATTACTCACATTTGATTAAAAAAACAAGTAAACTATTCACGTGTAAAAAATAAGCCATAGGACAAAAATCAAACCAGTTCCATAGAAGGCAAAATTTCTCCTTAAGAAAGTTTTCTGAACCACAGCGAAAAGAAAATCAGGATTATAGTCAGAATTTATAGATACATCAGTTTCCTCATAACATTTAATGTCCATGCAGTACCACATGACTGAAGTTTAGAAACAAACAGTGAAAAATACTGTTTTAAACATTAGCACTAGGAATAAAAAATAAAATAAATCCTGTATTGATTTTCTAAACTACAATTTTAATTCTTCTTACTTATATCTACATCTTTATCTTTCTTAAACTCTATTATAGATTTCTCACATACTTTACAAAACAGCTTTTGATCCTCTTAATTCTATTTCAGTATTTTTTTTGCAATTTTTTTTTAATTACTGAAAAATCTATTTTTATTATTTCCTGGGACAATAACCCAGAAGAGGTTTCCCTTACAGAATCTTAAACATTTTGAATGTTAATCATATCACACAGACTTAGCTACAAGAGACATGATTTTCTAATAACAATTGCAAGTAAATCCATAAGATAAAAGAAAAACTGTGTCATACAAAGACAGGATAAAAAGAGAATTTCAAAAATTACTGAAAATTAAGTGTAAAAACTTACCTAATATATTCATCAGTTTCTATAGACGGCAATGAAGTAAAAGAAAATCCCATCCAAAATACAGCTAAAGAACACAGCCAGCTGTTAACAGAGAATAATTCATCTTAAAATATATATAAAAAAATTAAAAGATAACTCTGGCAGACTACCCTTCAAAACCACTAGTTGCCTGAAAAAATAATCCTTAATCCCCAGAAAACAGAGATTAAAACATCTTAATACTTCAGTGTGTTGTTTAATTACCAATTTCCACGTATTTCAATATCTTTTGACTGCAAAAATTTTAACAAGTATTTGGAGAATCAGCCAAGGGCCCAATTCACATGTATACTAAATTTCCATTACTTCATTTGCACGTAACGTTTCCATTTATGCAGCTTTTTGGCTTAAAGAGCTACACAAGAGACTCATACTAATAAAACACAGGCAAGCATTACAGAATAATAAAAAAATTACACTTAAATTTTGCTTCAAAAGCATTAGAGCTTACCAAGTAGACACAACATGTGAGCCATTTAAGAAGGAAACACTAGAATTGTTAAGTTTTGCTAAGTTCAAAAAATACACCACATTCACAAAACACTAAATTTTACAGTATCTTCAGTTAAATCAGCACAGATGACAACTCAGTCTCTCTTGGACCAATTATGCTGGCAACAGATTGAAAATAAACAAAAGCATTTACACATGGCTTTGCATCACATTCATAACAAATCACTTTCAACACAACATAACAACAAGATTGGTTGTTATCTCCGACTGCAAATATTTCCAGGAGCACAAGCTTGGGCAAAAAAAAAAAGGACCAAGAATGAAAAGAAAGTCTTACCTACAGAAGAAACTTTGAAAGTTTCCAGTTAAGCTCTTAACTGAATTCCACTAAATCAATACAATCTGCTGTGCTGACACAGGCAAATCAGTTTACAGCACGCTAACAGTGATTTAGCTGAAAATTGATAAGGAATCAATTCAAACTGAACCAATTATGTTCGGTGGAAATTACCTTATGTGGGCCCACATCAGGTTTTGCGTACATATAAATCTTAAATAGTGTTAATTAAGTCCGTACAATGTCCTGGTGCAGAAGAGGTTACAGTTGCCAGGATAAAGCATCTCTGGACACTCTGGAAAACTCTGACTAAAACGAGCTCCCTCCTACTTACCAAGCTTCTCTACACTTCACAGCAAGACAGACCTCAGCTTTGCTTGCAGCTATTTGGCTTTCAAATTCACCCCCAGAAGGGAACTCGGGTACAATCTTCATTCATATTAAAAATGTAGCTATTAACTGACACAAATCAGTACAGGCTGACATTTAAAATAAACTAAGTATGACTGTACCTTTTCCAATCTGACACTGCAGTTTTCTGTACTGCAGGAACTGTCAGGGGTTCAGCTAAAGACTTGTTCAAGACATAGGATGTTCTGAATTGAGGCATGAGCACGACTCACTAAAAGGAGAACATTTTGCATGACAAGCATAAGTATTTACGTTTTACACCCACTGCCCTAAAGGAGTGACTTATTTCTCTCACAGGACTGAAGAAGAAATTGCATAAGCGGACAGGCTGTTTAGATTGTTTTAAAAAAATAATATTATCTACTCTAAGGATTAGAGTGAGATTTAGAACTAATCCTGCAGAAAAGTATTGGCACAAGTAAGACTTGACTAAATTACAGATTTTTTGCAATAAGGGATGCTGTCAAGATCTGAGGGAAAAGAAGAATCAACTGTGCCACCCAAGACCCTCTTTTGTAGCACAACCAGCACAGTTCACGAAGCTGTATTTTCCTGATGTATTTACACCACTATCAGCCTCACTTTTAAGCCAGACCAAAAGGAATTGACTTCACCCAACAGTCCAAAATGCAAGCAGATGAGAAGCTTTATTTTTGTACGAGAGGTCGCTAGTTCTAGCAGCGCGATAGCACAGGTAAGCTCTCAGCTTTCCCTAAAAATAATAGAGGGTTAAACACAAGCCGAGGGGGTTTCGTGAAGTGTGAAGCGCAGCTCTGCACCATCTCCAGCAGGGCCGAAGGGAATGTGAGCGAGGAGGCGAGGGAAGACACCCGGAGTCACAGGACAAAGGACTGGGACTGCAGGGACGCGCCGGCAACTCCCCAGAGTAGGCCGCGCAGCAGAGCGCGGCGCGGGCAACGCGAGGGGACGACGAGGGGACCGCTCCGCCCGCCCTCACAAGGGCTCCCGGGGACACCCCCCACCCCGGGAAAGGGCAGGGTCAGGCCGCGCACTCGCACCCACCGAGCGCTCCGAGGAGCCGGGCCGGGGCGCGGCAGCGGCACCGCCGGTCCCGGAGCCTGTCCCAGTTCCCCGTCCCGCCCTCCCGCTCGTTGCCCACAGCAACACCCGCACGCCACGACCTGCGCATGCGCCGCCAGCTCTTTCACGATCTAGCGCGCATGCGTAGCCCGGGGCGCCCGCGCTGCCGCAGTCCCCACCCCCCCGCTTCCCACGCGCCGCTCTGCGCTTCAATGAATGGGGCGACGCGAGGGGCGGCAACCGCCAATGGAGAGCGGGGGCGCGGCGCCCTGGCCCCCCAGGGCACGCTGGGAGTTGTAGTTCTTTCAGAACACCAAGCTGTGCACGCCGGCGGTGACCGCGACTACAGCCCCCAGGCGGCCGCGCGAGGGCGGTGCGCCCCGCCCCCCCCGCGGCTC
>VXAY01006827.1:766846-797213 GCA_013399855.1 Oxyruncus cristatus | reverse complement strand
GCCGGCGCCCACACCGCGCCCTCCGCGCCCCTCCGGGGCGGCGCGGGGGGATCCGGCGGGCAGAGGTGGCCGCGAAATGGCGTCGCGCTGCTCGCGGGGCGTGGGGGACAGGGGTGACCTGGAGGTGGTTGGCGGTGGCGGCACCCGGAGGAGCCGGGCCTGGCGGCGGCCCCAGGGGTCACCGCAACCGCCGCGGAAGCCGCACAGGGGTGACCTTCCCGCGGGAGACGTGGCGTCGGTGCCGGCCTGGCGGCGCCTGTGCCAGCCCGGCATGAGGGGGAGGGCGGGATGTGGGAGCGGAGCGAACCCCCCCGACCCGGTGCGGCCCCTCCCCATGGGGGACGGCACCGTTGGGCCCCGCGGGTGGCGGCGTTGTCTCCGGGAGGTCGGGAAGGCCTTCGCCTTAGTCCGTGAGAGCTTCAAGGTTTTGGAGCGGTTCTGTGTTAGCTCAGAGGGAAGTGCCTGTGAAACGTCTTTATTGTTTAATCCCCGCCTGCTGTCAGAAATCCCGTTATTTGTGGAGGTTGTCGTAGTTCTGCCCTGAGGTTATTACAGGTGTACTGCAGTGCTTCGCTTTTCTGCAGCATATATACTTACATGTATGCACACACAAACCTGCACAGAGACCTTCCTTTCCTTTGTAACCATGAAAACATCTCCAGGTTTTTCTAGACTCTCTACCCTGTTACTCAAACCTGTACTTTTAATGTTTTGCTGTAGAAAGGATGCTTGCATGCTCTGGGACATGGCTTATTTCAGCTATACCCTAAAAAGTACCAAAGTCTGTAAACTTTATTTATCCTGTTTCTTTGCTTTTTCTATTTAAAATGTGGATTCAGAGGAGTGACCACAAGACAACAGGTTTTAATTTGTACTTGAGCTTTCCGATCCGATCGTTGACTGACATGAATGTGCTGGTCTCACAGCAAACTGCTGGTTGTAATTTACTTTGGTGTCCACACTTTTCAGAATGTCACTGTTTTTATCTTTCCTTTGCTGTTCTAATTATGCATGTGGTGGTGGGCAGAGGCTTTAAATTCCAGAAATAAAATTATCTGTCCGTCGATGCAACGACCATTAGATAAATGAAGTGAAAAAAGTCTTTCAGGGCACCTGCGTCAAGGTCACTTCTTAAGGAAGGAATGCCTTTGGAATTCAGTCTGTGAACCGCTCTGCTGGTGGCTTTTCTCAAGTGCACGGCTGATACTTTCTACTCCATTTCCAAACACGTTTATTGTCACCATATCTCTGCTTTAAAGAAGGGAGAGCAAAGGGAAAGTTTCTTAGGCAGACTCTAGGCTCTTGAGGAGATAAAGTTTATCTTGATGCTTAAATCACCTTTGTGAAGCAAGATGGGATAGCTTAGGTGGCTTTACTATTGAGGAATAATGTTGATATTTTATAGACAGTTAAGTTTATCAGCAGTAATGTTTATGGAGGTCTTTCATAACTGTAATTTGCAATGCAAAGTAGACAGGATGTTCTTGCCACAGCATTTCGTAGGTTGTGAGTTATCTTTTACTTACCTTTGTAACCTCCTGACTCAGTTTTGCAGTGTAGTGCTATTTGCCCGTATAGCACTTATATTTTAGGTCTGCTGTTATCACCTGTAAATCACAGACATAACTGAGGCACTGAGTTCTTCAGCCAAAGTGTGTGGGGAGGGCGATAAGCCCACAACTGCCTCATTTGGTATTGGAAGCTTCACTTTCATCTATGTAGTTGAGGAGGGGGAGAAATCCTACATGATTGCTGAACTAGACAAAGAAGGGTACCCGACAATGTTCAGTAGTTGGGGTTTTTTTTTTCCTCATCCTTTTTATCACTACCTTTGCTATTCTCGTAGTTTCCTAAAGCTTTTTAACTGTACATCGGCTGAATGTGGAGTGGGGAAGGGCTTTGAAACAAAATAGTTCAGTTAGTTGTTGTTTAATTTGTCCTCTGGTTCTTCTGTACCTGAGGGTGAGTAAAGGTCACCCCTGTAGCTACCACAGGAAAGTAATCTTGCAGGAGCCAAGTCACGGGTTGAAGTGCCTGGACATGAATGTTTGGAACCTACAACTTCCATTGGGGAGCTACTCATTTCTCTAAACACGCAACCTCCAAAAGTAGCCTCAGATACTCAGGAAGACCAATTTTGATACGTGATGTAAGTTTTTTCTCTTTTTGGTGAGAGTTATCCACGTTTTGTAAGAACCACGGCACTTTCGGCTCGTTAATCTGGCTTCTGGATTTGAGACAGCATGGAAGTTTCTTTGATACTAATTGCTCACAATTAGTGCAGGAGTAAAGGGGTCTGGGGAATGTATTGAATCCAATGGACTGAAGGTTGGGAGAGAAAAAGCAAGTAGGCAGCACTCTTTATTTTAGCTTGTGTTTCTTCCTTCTCCAGCCCCACATGGCGGGGGAGAACAGGAAGGATGGTTGTAAGCAAACATAATTATGGTGAGAAGGTGGAGCTGAGTCATGACCAAAGTTTTTTGGGTATTTTTTGGGGTTTTTTTCCAAAAAAAGGCTAAATGCTAAGTTTGTCTCAGTAAAAAAATAATAAATAATCCTACCTCTTACTTTTTTATTTTCTGCTCCTTCCCTCTGTTGTTATGCTAAATACTCACCGTAAATCTAGTGGATAGATTGACATTTTTTATGTTTAAATTAAATTAGCATATAAAGTACATATAGTGGAAAAAAATCCTCATTTTACTAACTGCTATGGTTAGCTGCCTTAAAAGAGTATTCATTGTTGCTTAATATAAATAAAATGTAGGATCTCCTTAGAAACATCCTCTAAAGTTGGCCTTAAAGTTTGATACACATGTTGATGCATGCTGTCCATCATCATTCAGATGTTATGGTGCATTCCATCCTCAGGAGTACAATACCAAAACTAGTTTTGAGGTTTAAACCAGCAAGAATTGTTTGTCTGTCCCTCTTCCACCTCTTTGTGGAGTTTCCGTGAGGGATGAGGCTCATAATAGGACAGATTCAAAAGAAAATACTGCAGTTCAGTGCTGTGTAACTGGTGATCATGTAACCAGATATTTAAATAAACATTCCCGTAATGAAGCCAAAATCAGGCCAGGTCTAATTCTGCAAGTTCAGGAGCTTAACTTCATCACTTACACTCTCATTTTATCTGGTGTGTGGTAAGGTGGGGTAGGTGGCCTCATTTTTGTAATTATCTAAGGATAGCTTGATGCAGCTGTGCTTGGCTGGTCACTTGTGCAGAGAGGATACACTCCAAGCCCAAAATGGTTTTCCTATAAATATCAATGACAGGAACATTGGTTGGAAAGGATCTCTAGAGGTCACCGCGGTCTGCCCTCTTTCACTCCAAGTCTGGAGGTTGTCCAGTCCAGCCTGACAGCGAGGCTGTTGCCACTGATAAATCCGTATGATACGTGTGTTTTGATCTGAGTCTTGAAAACCACCAAGGGTGAAGGTTGCACAGACTCTCTGGGTACCCTTTCATAGCCCTTGCACTCTGTTCTGCCATCTACCACTACGGAGAGGTGTTACGAAGCGTCGTTTTTGTACCGCTCTGTGAAGGTGTGGTAGGCTGCTGTTACATCACCCCCTATCCTCTGCCCTTCCAGGCTTTGTCCAGCACCCCCAGCCTCACTTTACAGGGTGTGAACTCAGGGTGCCAAGGCTGGACTCGGTATTCCAGCTGCAATATCACCGGCACTGAGTGGAATGCCTGTCTTTGCTCTGCAAGCTGCACTTCTCAGAATGTGGCCCAGGATGCAATTAAATCACTTCTTTCACATTTGGTTGTGCCTGGTGTTTTGTCTGTATCTCAAATGATCATCTTTTAATTATTTGACAGAGTGGGTTTGGCACTCTAGCAGCGCGGTCAGAGTCTTCTTGTTCCTGTCCTTGCACAATCTGTCGCAGTCCTAATTGCCTCTAGAGAAACAGGGAAATACAAAAAACAGGCTCACTGAGTTACGAATGTCCTTTAGCGTGTGTTTCATTTTCAGAGATCATAGAATGCTTTGCATTTGAGGGGCCTTTTAAAGGTCATCTGGTCTACCCTCCCTGCCCTTACAATGAGCAGGGACATCTTCAACAAGACCAGGTTGCTCAAACCTCCAACTTGACCTTGACTGTTTCCAGCAATGTGGCATCTACAGCCTCTCTGGGCAATCTGTGCCAGCATTTCACCACCCCTGTTGTAAAATATATTTTCTTATCTAAACCTACCCTCTTTTAGTTTAATTTGGACAAAAACTATTGTCCCTTGTCACTTCGTAACAGGCCCTACTAAAAAGTTTGTCCTAGTCTTTCTTCAAGTCCCCTTTGAGTATTGAGAAGCCGCAATAAGGCCTTCCTGGAACCTTATCTTCTCCAGGCTGAACAACCCAAACTCTCTCGGCCTTCAATTTTCAATATTGAATAACCTCTGGATTTCCCCAGATCTTAGTTCTGCTTACCAAAATGGGGTGTTTACTATAGAGTATGTGTTTTTTCCCCTCTTTATTTGCAATATAACAACATTTTGGCAGTCTTCTCTGAGTCTTTTGGAGTTTAGGGTCAGTTTGACAATAAACAGTTGTATTATGGATAATAGTGTCTGTATTTGTCCATAATGTAGCTTTTGTCTGTGGATTTGTTAAATTACTGCCAAGCAGTTTAGTGGGGCAATAGTTTTAAGTCCACTAAATTCTTTGGTCTCTGGCATTCAGTAAGTCTTTGACTGCAAATAAGCATTCAAAGTGCTTAATGGAAACAGCCCTCAAAATGGGAAGAATGTGAAAACCGGTGAAGTGTCACAGCTTGTGAAACTGTAGTAAATTTCAAGTATGAATGGCTGATCTAATGAGTGGGTATTTGTTGTATTGTCTTACATTGAAAAGGCAATGTTGTTAAGGGGAATGCAAAGTTTTTCAAATACGTTGTTATTCCTGGCATTTTGGAAGTTATTCCGGGAGCAATCCTTCAGGATGCTTTTGCAAGTGTGGTCTGTTTCTGTGAAAGCAAGTAGAGAAATTGCTGGTGGTTCTGGTAGGACAGAAGTATGATCGAAGGAGTTGGGGCTGATCTGCATTTAGGCCCACGTTAACATCCGGGTTAAATAATCCATGATATTACTGTAGTAACTGTTGATTTTTAACACTCAGATGGTGTGACCTGCACTGTGTAGCAGTGGGTAAGGCTTTAATTTCCTTACAGGGTGAACCTGTCAGAGTCCTGGTGACTGGAGCTGCTGGGCAGATTGCTTACTCCCTGCTCTACAGCATTGCCAAGGGGGATGTCTTCGGCAAAGACCAGGTAACTCTCACACTGAATTATCACTTGTCTCTGCTGCACAGGAATAAATGTCACAACTGCAGTCCCTGGGACTGGTTTTCTCGTAGACGGGCACTGATTTGCCAATATGCAAAATATGCAAGTGATTTCTTCTTTAAGCGTGGAAAATTGGTGTCCTGCTCTGTTACACAAGCTTTCAGTTGTTGCTTGTGCTGAAGTTGTTTGTTTTCTCTAAATGAGTTTTAAATCTTGCAGGAGATAGCAGTTTCTGGCAGAGTACAAGACAAAATTAGTTTTCAAAACAGGTTACGCCCAACTTGCACTAAACCTTTTCTTTCTTTACAGCCTCTTATTCTTGTGCTGCTGGACATCACTCCTATGATGACTGTACTGGAAGGTGTGGTGATGGAGCTGCAGGACTGTGCTCTGCCACTGCTCAGAGGTGTCCAAAAGAATTTTTTCTTATACCTACAATATGCTGTAATACAGCTGCTGCATTTGTGAGTTCCTGTAGCTGGCAGGAAGTTTTGACAGAAGAGAATATTAGATAATCCTTCCTTGGTTTTGTATTTTTTTGGAAGATAATTTAACTTGGGATGTATGCTAGCAAGAATGACATCAAATGAGTTTTGTGAAAAGAACTGACAACACAGATATGTGGGTTTTGGTTTATATCAGCAAATCCTGGGGTTTCAGCCTGGACAGCAAATTGTCAGATACTTGTGCGTATGTGCATTGTGTTCTAGCCCAGTGGTGAAATAACAATCTTTGATATTCCTTTGCTAAATAAAACAACTGCACCATAATTTTGGTCTTCAGAAGTATCTTCTGTGTAAGGACACAAAATAAAAAATGGCTCATTAAGGCACGTAAACAAGTTTCTGATACTTTAAACAAGCAGAAGAAAGGGAGTGCGTAGGTGTTACTTAGAGTATTAGAATACTGGGAAAAAACCCCATGTAGAGCTACCAGCTCTTGTACAATTGAAACAAAAGGTAACCTAACCCAATCCAAAACCTTTGGTTTGGATTGTTAAAGGGGAAGGAAAATTTCACTTGTGTTGAAATTTGCCATTGAAATTTTTTGGTTAATAGATAGCATATGTACTTACATATATATATTTAGATAGAGACACACTAAAAGTATATTTTTACATAGATTTCTCCTGTGTTTTCCACTTTAGATAAAAATTTGTACGTATAAACCATAGACTGGCAAGTATTTAATCTGTGGCGTTAAGGCCAAATGACAATACTTGTGTTTTTGGAAGGGGAAAGTGGTGATATTGTCAGATTAGATTATATACTCCTTATGAACAAAAGAATATTCCCGTTAACGCTATGCCATGAGTATTTATCTTACTGATTTTTTTTTTTCCCTCTTTCCTTTTTTTTAGAGGTCATTCCAACAGACAAGGAGGAAGTTGCATTCAAAGACCTTGACATAGCGATTCTGGTTGGCTCCATGCCAAGGAGAGAGGGCATGGAAAGGAAGGATTTACTCAAAGCAAATGTGAAAATTTTCAAGTCTCAGGGTGCAGCCTTGGACAAGTATGCCAAAAAGACTGTCAAGGTGAATATAGAAAACTGAATTTAAAACATTAACACGGTTATGTAGATATCTAAATATATTGTAGAATGATATTGCACAAGCAGGAGCCTGTTCAGGGCAGGCATTCCTTTCCTTAAGCCCTGCAAAATATACCACAGTCAAAACCAACCCCACAAAACCATATTAAAAAAAATGAGCAGTATTTTGCATGTTATCTCTCTTCTCTGGGAGAACTAAATTATCTACATGCAGCTGCCTACTTCATATCCATCTGTGGCTTTAACAGGATGGCCCTTAACTTCAGTATCAATATGGAATTACAGTTGCAGAAAAAATCTGCTTTATTTAGGTTGTTTGTGTCTTGTTCTTTGGAGCACTGGAAGATTTTAATTGTTCTCCCTCAGATTCCTTCAGCACAGTTAATGGGATCATGTGGCTGCTCTCCCACTGCTCTTAATCTCAGACCCAGACTCCGACTGTGCTTTGTAACTGACTTTTTAATGTCTACTTCCTCTGCTGATGAACTTCCTGCTGCTTCTAAAGACTTGTTTGCTTCTTTATCCAGATGGAATAAAAACTATCAATATAACTACTGCAGAGTGGTGGAAAATTTACTGAACTCACTTTCAAAAGGGGAGATACAAAGGGAGGTTTGCAGATCAACTTGTGTGACTGAGGGTATATGGAGCTTAACATTAGTCATTTGAGGCACAGATGAAGGATGAATAAAAATCAGTTTTCCATAGCTATAAATGGATCTAAGTTGGGGCAGTATTTTACTTCTAACTGCTTATGAACATTGAGATAAGTAACTGTTCTGGCTTTCTTAATTATAAAGCAATTATATAAAGCAGTGGCAGCCCGACTAAAGAGTGTTTAAAAGGGGTTGGTGAAGTCACTATGGGCTGACTAGTATTGCATGTACCTTGCTTTTCCTGTGTCTGGTAGTGTGAGGTTTGAAGCCAGGCTGTGGATCAGCATATAGATCTCCCTAGAAATCTTGTTCTCTTTCACATTTGAATCTCAAGTTATAAAGAAAATACCTACCTAGAAAATATTTTTCTGTGCAGTTATAGAAGACTGGGTGACTATGAACAACACACATAGAAAACAATCATGTTGAAGACAACCCAGAGATTTAGAAAACTTTACTTTTTTGATAGCTTCTTTGAAGGAAAAGGAGTATATTTTACGGGAGGGAGTTGTTTTGCAGAAATGCCTACTTCATCTTCCCGTTTTTCATTTTCAGGTTGTGGTAGTTGGGAATCCAGCAAATACTAACTGCCTGATTGCATCAAAGTCAGCTCCATCTATACCAAAGGAAAACTTCAGCTGCTTAACTCGTTTGGATCACAACAGAGCCAAATCTCAGGTAAAAAGAGCCTATTCTGTTATCTCTGCTAAACACAAACAGGGCAGTGCTTTCGAAGGAGCCTGTGAATTGAGAAACTCAAGTCAATGCAGTGGAAATCTTCAATGTCCCATTAGATTGCTCTGAAACTTGGTGTGACCGCTAACGATGTGAAGAACGTCATCATCTGGGGCAACCACTCCTCCACTCAATATCCGGATGTCAACCATGCCAAGGTAAACGTGAAAGGAAAGGAAGTTGGAGTTTATGAAGCTATAAAAGATGACAGCTGGCTGAAGGGAGACTTTATCCTGGTAAGACAGTTATTTATTTATTTATTTATTTTTATGGTCATTCTGTGCCTGTGCTTTCTCCTGACCTCATCTGAAATTGTAGTCTGTGTACCTGAGTGACTTGGTGAAGCAGCTCTTCTATCTCACTAGAATAAGCCATCCTTACATAGCCTGTTGCTGTCAGTTGTTTGCCCTTGAAAAATTTAAGGCATGAAGGCCTATGTAAACACTGCTAGAAAAATCTACTTGGAGTACTAAAATGATTCAGCAAAAAGAGTTTTGGTCATAGCTCAGGTGAAACTTGTCTGGCGCAGAAGCACCATTGCCTTTGCACTGTGGTGACTTTTGGGGGCAGTTTTGTAATAATGGTATTAATTGATTGAGAGCACAGGCTATTTAAATGCAATATGAGGTCAGACAGGTCAGACAGGCTTACTAAAGCCCTAGCTGTGTGTGACTCTGAGTCGCTGTGCTCTGCTTAGTGTTGCAGTGTTACTGGCATCCAAATAGCCAGGTACTACACCTTAGCCAGGAATGCTTTAGTTTGGGACAGAGAATGTGTGTCATATGACAGTGCTCTGTCCTGTTTTGGATATAACATTTCAGTTCATGCTTGTTGCTGTGGAATGAATGATCGGCAACCAAAGTTCATGAGCCAGAGTGTAAGCAGAAAGCTGTCCTTGTCCCTGATCCAGCTGTATCTTACATGGCCAAAATGGGATGCAGGTTTGGCCCTCTAGGTGCATTGTACTGCTGGACTGTGTTAGAATGCTTTACCTAAGATAAGGTAAGATTTCATAATTCTTGCTTTCTGGACTGGGGTGCGGTTGGCCTAAAGCTTCGCCAAAATTGTAGTGAAGCCTATTCTGAGAACTGCAATTCACAAACACAAAATTTCTAAATATAGGGAGGTCTGTTCAACTATATTCAGGGATTACATAAATTTTATGCAGTAAATATTGTAGGATTGAGGCCAGGAAATAGTTCACATTGGTATTCAGCAGAAAACCTTCACTGGCAGTGTTGCTCGAGACATCTTTTACTGTTGACACGCACAGAGTCTCTTGGTGGGAAAAGCTTGAGACATCTGGTTGTTACGTGAGAAGCTGTAGAGAAGGTACTAAAGATTGAGCCAGCCTCTGAAATATTCCATTGTGTTCTTGTCTTGGCAACACTCTTCTGGATTGTTATGCCGTGTTTGTTTAGTGATAGAACTGTGTCTTGACCGATGAAATTAAATAATTATGTACAACAGCCTTTTTTCATGGCATTTACTAACAGCATTTAGACCAAGCCATGATTTTGCTGCTTTACAATTTAGGGTTTGGGGGTTTTTTTCTTAATTGCAGACTGTTCAGCAACGTGGAGCAGCGGTTATTAAGGCCAGGAAGCTGTCCAGTGCCATGTCAGCTGCCAAAGCTATCTGTGATCATGTGAGGGACATCTGGTTTGGCACTCCAGCGGTAAGATGTTGCTTTTGAGTAAGTTCATGTTTGCCTAATTTGCTTTGATTATGTGCCAGCATCATTGACCTCCATTGCGTATGTGTTTTCAGAGGAAAGAATCTGTCTTCTTCTGGAGTAAAGGGTGTCATAGGAGAATACAGGGTGTTGAAAAATCAAAATTTTGCTTTCTTCTAGCGGTGAAAAATGTGTTCATCTCTTACTTTTCTGGTTTCAGGGGGAATTTGTTTCGATGGGAGTCATTTCTGATGGCAATTCTTACGGTGTTCCCGAAGACTTGCTATATTCGTTCCCTGTTGTGATCAAGGTAACTAGACTGTATTTAAATCTATATATCTTCTGCAAGACCTAAAAACTGTCATGTGAGCTTGTTAATAGCAGTGATTTTTGTGTGGGACTGCAGTTGCTGGAGTGTGGGGGTTTTAATCTTTCACAGAGAGGACTGTTCTTAACCAAGTAATATAACTTGGTTGTCAGCTAAGTGCTGATAGATGAGTAGAATCTGACCTGACTAGCTGGTGCTGGTTGCATTCTTTATCTGAAACAAAACCAACTGCTGCCTGATGTGATTTTTAGGGCTGTAAACTTTGTTATGCTGCAAGGTGTCCATCATGCAGACTGAACCAAAGCTTGTTCTTACTTGATGGGGGCTTTTTATTTTTTTGTTTTTCATCAGGACAAGACCTGGAAGTTTGTTGAAGGTCTTCCTATTAATGATTTTTCTCGTGAGAAGATGGATCTTACTGCCAAGGAGTTAGCTGAAGAGAAGGAGACTGCTGTGGAATTCCTCTCTAGTGCATGACTAGGTCACAAGGAAATACAAAATCATTTAAGAGTGGAAGAATCTAAGAGTCGTCTTTAGGTCTGCTACCAAACACTATTACTGTATCCAAGTCAACTGTCTGTGGCCATTGTGCATTTTAAAGTTCATAAGCTTACTGGTACTGTTGTGCCTCTTGAGTTATTAGCAAAAATGTTATTAAAGAAGTAAAACTAGTTTGTTGACCAAACTTTTTGTCTTTTCAATACTAGTTGCTTTCTGTGTATGGTACCGGATAACTGTTTGCCTCGGCCTTGGCTACTAACGCACAATCTGGTTAGAATTTGGCACTGTTCAAACACGTCCTAGTCGGTGATCACTTCAGCATCCTATGGCTCAACTGAAAATGAAATTAGAATGTAACTGCCCTTGAACCAGTAGTTCAGTGAGTCTATCACTGGACAGACTTCAAATATACACAGTTCACTCGGGTTATGCTTACAATGTTTGTCAATAGAAATATTAAAAGTTGCTTAATCACATAACGGCTGTTGCACTTTATTTGCATGTTTTAGTTATGTAACTAACAGAACTTGTTAGTAGAAGATAAAAAAAACCCTGAAAGCCTATTTTAAGAAACTGAGGGAAACGAGTTTTAAGAAGCTTTATTGATGACCAGCACCAACCTTTGTCTAAGTTGCTGACTGTCCTGTTCTGATAGGTTTTTTTGCCTTGTACTAAAGTAAATCTTGGTCTGTCATATGTGGTGTCATTTTTCTTTTTCACTTCGTTGTCATTAAATGAGGATACGAAAAATAGAAGTTCTTTGACCAAAAAAGCAAAGGTTAAACTGAATTATAAGCAGATTGAATGGTTTTTTTGAGGATTTAGCAACAAGAATATAGAATAAACCAGCCATCATCAATAAGCTTATCTGTAAAAATTAGTCTGCTCTCAGAACATTAACTGTACCTGTTGAGTACAGTGACAGTGATGCAGCAAAGAATATACATAGAGTTGAAAGGGAAAACAAGCATTTCAGAAAATGGGAATGTGCTGCAGCAGAGGACAGCTGGGACAGGGCATGGTCAGTGAATGCCATGAATGTTTATGAAGCAGCTGTTGCAAGAATTTATGCATTATTGCAGTCTTAGGAATAGACAAGAAATACACACAGTTGTGTTTTTTCACTGTTTTTCTCATTCCTCTAAGCCCCCTGGAGTTTAGCCATGGAGAAGTTATCAGAAGAAAATTTCATACATCTGTCTTTTCGTGACAGTTTGGGCACTTCTGCAGGAATTACGGAGGGAAGGAAAGCTGCCAATGTGATGACTGCCTTCTGGTGTTCCATGCAGTCAGTAAAATCTAATTTCAGCGTGATTCCAGGGACCAAAGGAATTCATTACAGTAATTGCCATGCTACAGCTTATTTTGAAATAAGGTGTTTTACAGTGAATGTTAGAGGAGATAGCTCCGGTGCACACTGTTACTTGGTGTGAAAAGACTAAGGAGAGGGACGAGTGCACATCTGTGCCTGATAAACAAAAATAAGGGATGCTGAATCCCGCTGTGCGGTGTGCTTTGTTGCCACACCTACAGAAACATCGCAATGTAGGGAAGAAGCTTTAAAAAAGAAAATGTGGAAGACCTGGCTCTTCAGGGTTTTTGATGTCTGTTTTAAAGCTGCCTTCTGCAGGAGACAACTCACTTTGTGTAAGGCTTATAACACGTAGTGTATCAGAGCAATTGCATAACTAACCTCAGTACTTGATAGACCATTTCGTGATATACTGAACTCCACATGTTAACAGTGGAATTTGCATTTGACTGCTCATACTGAATTCCACACACCATTTCTGTTGCCTCCAGATTTCTGTGAAGCAATTCAACAGGAAATCTCTCATCTGCTCCTTGACTGCACACTTAACTATCCCACTCCTTACAAACTCTCAAGCTACCACGTGGTGGCTGTTCTTTGTGTTCATGCTTCTGGACTTCTCTGTCCTCTGTTCTACTTTCTTCAGTTTTTTTTATTTCGGGGAGATTTCCTCCTGCTGTGGTTAGTTATCTCTCACTGTGGCTTGGGTTCCTTTGTACAGTCTTTATCAAATCTGAGGGTAATCAGATACTGAAACAACCACAGAGGTTGTGGAAGCTTCAACCTTGGACCTACCCCTGCATTTAGCAGGAATTTGCACTTAACAGCTGCTGAACTCTGGGGCTGAAAGCCACTGAATGTCTTCGCACCAACTGCATCTTTTAAACAGCTCTAAATGCACACGTATTGAAAGTTTTTCTTCAGTTAGCAATGAGGTATTTTCAGGACATACAGGCTTTCTGTGCAGGAAGGGATTTCACATCCGCTCTTCACTTGCTGATCACCTCTCCAAGAGAACGAAAGTTAAACAGCAGCTCCCGAGTGAGTACGTACAAGTGTTCTTCGAGAAACGTATCCTGGGGGAAATTAAGACTTGAATTGTCAGATGCACTCCTGGAAGGTTTCTAGATGGAGCAGCTGAGACCATTAGGGCTCCCGGCTGAGTCTGTGTCAGCAGAAAGGCTCCCAGGGAAGGCTGAAAACTTCAGCGTGACTGGCATTCCTTGTGGAGCGCCAAATCCACGGATCATAAATCCTCCCTTCGTGCTCGTGAAAGCTGCACAAGGCGGGCTGCTAAGCTGATCTCTTTGTGCTTTCTTGACAGCTTTCCATTGCCAGCAAGAATTCTTTTGAGAGGGAGAAGTAAAGCTTTTCGCCCAATGAATGAAAAACGGATTTCAAGTTTGTGTCACATCGTCGTTCTTCTCCCACTACAGCTATTCCTGCTCCTTTTTACAGGAGATCAGGTGAAGCTGAGAACTCCAGATCCAAGGAATGAATCTAAATCAACATTACACTGATGCTCATCACAGAACTTTGTACCTGGGCACAGTTATAAGGCATCTTATCAGATCAATGGGTTTTAAATCTCACTTTGCATGAGGGAAGGCAGGAGAACTCTGTCAAGTAAAAGAGATGCAGATTTCAGAGCACTGGATTTACAAAACAGAGGAAAGGTGTCATGGATGAGTTCATTAGAATTACTTCCTTTTTTCTTCCCCCGTTTCCTGTGGCTTGGGGACTTTTTTACATTTATAGACACATTTTGAATTCCAAATAGCAAATCCTAGAGGGTAACTACAGCTCAGTGTACTGAAAGATGAACTTACAGAAATAAAATAATTTGCAGCTTACAGGGAAGATGTTTTATGTTCAAAGATAAAGGTTTTTTTTTAAAAAAAACCCATTCCAACAGCTCTTTAAGTGGCAGCTTTGAATAGGAAAATGATAAATGCCATTGAATCAGAGCAGAGGTTGATCAGTCAGTTGCTTAAAATACTGTAACTGCAATAAATGCAGGTAAACGGAGAAATTAACATACAGAGATGCAGTCTTCAGTTTGGCCAGAAATAAGCCCATTGTTTTGGTTTTACTTTAATAATTTATTACTAAAAATCTAATTGCACAGATGCTTTCTTTTTTCAAGCCTGCTAACCACAGTCGCCGATGTCAAGACCACCTTAAATCCTAAATAAATAAATAAATAAATATAGATAAAAATAATGTTGCAATGCAGGTTTTCTAGGAGCCTCCAGATGGAGCTAGTAGAGAGGGAGTCACAGTGGGAAGATTTTTTTTTTTTTTCCCCTCCACCTGTGAGCCTGGAGAATTTAAATATTTGCTCAAGAGAAAGCAAACAAACCTTCTTCCAAATCTGCAGTTACAAGGCTGGGGGCCCATGAAACTCTTGGACAGGAGAAGGGAGGTGTTGGCCAAATACCCACCTCTCCAGCAGGGTGGACACCTGCCTCCCTCCAGCAGGGAAGATGTCCACATGAAAGGTGCCTTCTCCATGGCAAGGAGAATAATCAGATGTGCTTGGCACTACCCCTGCTGGTGACCCTCTCTTCCATTCCCGAGTAGGAACAGCACTAGGGATCGAGTTATAAATTCAGATCGAGTTATAAATCCTGCTGTTGGCTCTGCAGGAGGCATCCTGGCCAGCAGCGGCCAGATAACCTGTCTTTGCCCCTCAGCTTCTCGCAGCTGACATTTGCAAAATGAGTTGAAAGCCCTGGCTGGAGGATGCTGTAAAGGGAAGGGTCTGGGTTTCCTTGCAAGTGCTTTGGAGAAGACAGGGTGCACCAGGGGACGCCGGCGTGAGAGGCAAGCGGAGCAGGAAAGCTCAGCCACCTCTTCATCAACAGGCAAACCTCAAAACAAGTAATCCTGACCCACTAGCTTCTCCTCTCCTAACTGGAGAAGCTAAATGTGGGTGAGGATGGCTGTGCTGCTTCTGTGGGCTTTTAGGACAAAAACATAAAGCCCAGCTCCTCGTTATGAAATACTATCACAGGAAACCCAAACATGTTTGGTAACTTCTCTTTGGTGTGGACTGGTGGCAGTGCTGTTGTTGGTGTCTGCAGAGCAGAGCACAGGATAAACATCTGCCTCTCCTGAGAACCAGGAGAGCCTCCACCAGAGCTCTGCCTTCCTGAGGAGAGACAGAGGAGACGAGCCACATGGAGACCAGCCAGAGGTCACCTCTGTGGGTTTAGGGCTTGTTGATGTCACTGAATGGAAATAACTGGAATATGTGGGAGCCAGACAGAACTACCAGCCGTTCCCATTTCTCTCTGCAAAGCCACAGGAGATGAGGTTGGCTTTTTTTGGCAAGTGCCAGGTGTTTCATCTGCACATTGCACAAACACAGGAATAATTAATAGAGGCTCCAAGTATGCTATACCCCTATCTAGCTGCTGCATCGCTGCGAAACTGGATGTGGGGTAAATTCAGTTTCTTGTTAATGCCCGGGCTGGTAACAATAAAATCTGAGAAACTGTTTGATCTCAGCTGCCACAAACCAAATCCCCATAACTGGATCCCTGGCAGCACCTCCCCAGCGCCTCCGTCCCCTGCCTGCTGCAGGAATTCCTACCCTGGCCGGTAGGAACTCACAGCAGCCAAGTACTGCTGTTCAGGGGCATCTGAAAGTCTGGGGGGTTTGAACTCAGCCACTTATAATTTCACTAAATGCTAAAATAATCATTAGAAGAGTGGGTCTGGACTTGTCCCCCGCAGCGCCTATCCCCAAATCTGACCTCGTGTTTCTCCTCCCAGCTATCGCACTGGCAGGTACAATGTTTGGCACAGATCGGGGTGTGATGAAGGGGTGCGGTTTCCCCGAAGGGCAGCCACCGGCACCCAAAACAAAGGTGCCACTTGAGCCACGAGGTGTCCCCACAGGGCAGAGTTGAGGAGGACTTGGAGGGAAGGCACAGGAGAAGACACAACTCCGCAGTGCTGGGCATGAAGTTCTGACGCTTGATATTTTATTCTTCCTTTTTTTTTTTTTTTTGAATGCTAAACGTCTACTTTTTGTCTTACGCTAGAAACAGTGATCCCCTTCCTTTTGGGGAGAAAAACACTCAGTATTTCCCAGTCTCCCCTGGATCCCCAACTGGAATAGATGCAATGTAGGCACACAGGAAAATAGAAGCTCCATTTTCCTTGCCTTTCCCTACTCCCGCTGCTCTGGTGTCTCAGCATTCCTGCCAGATAGAGGCAGAGAAGTGATCTAGAGAAATGATGCCTCTTGGCTAAGCAGTAACTTCTCAAAAACTGATCATTTTGGTACAGAAAGTTTTCATCCTAATTCCTGGTCTTCTGATCCAGAGAGCAAAATAACTAAATAACTCCTCATGGAGATGACACCAAATGGGTCTTGGGGGTATCAGTTCCTGCTGCTGCATTTAGGAGGAATTTCCAGTGTGCCCAAAAAATGCAGAATTTGTGCCTTTTACTGAGCAGCTCAAATTCTCTCAGGCGAAGAGGACAGCAGAAGCAATAGCCCTTTGTGAAGCTCTGAGCTACTTGGTAAACGCAACCAAAAGCACCACCGTGATGTGAAACCAGCCATTCCTTTCTTTTACTTTTCACCTGAGCACAGAAATTACACGCTTCATTTTGGTGCACAGAGAAGCCTTTGACGATGGAAGAAAACCCCAGAGGTTTCATTTCTTTTTGGTGAGTGCAGGGAAGAAAAGGTGTCTCAGAGTTTCTACATTTACACTTGACTATCAGGCCTCCCATCCTTACTGCTATTAATTGAATGAGGCTGTTATTCTAAAATACGACACAGGGTTTGTCTGATGGTGATGCTCTTCAGCACTGGTCGTTTTCCCTTCCAGACTAGCGAAGTCAACAGAAGGAAAGTCTGTCAGGCAGAAAAATATCTGCTGGAGGGTCTCTGCAAACCCGTGAGCTGTCTGCACTGAGGCAGGGCTCAGAGTAACCTGTGCTGAAAGTCCCTGGTCTTTCAACCTGATCTTTTACCCGGGTAATGACATTGGCCACAGGATTAGTGGAAAGTGACCTCTTATCTTGGCTCTTGGCACAGAAATTGCTGACAGTGAATGTGGGGAGCTGGAGCAAGTTAACTGCTTTCCCATATCAGCTGGGGAGGTACCCCACAGCTGAAGGGTTACTGCAGCTCCTCTTCCAAATCCCAGGCTATCTTTCTACAAGCTACTAATGACACTGCCAGAACTCTGGGAGCTGACACTTGTCCCTCTCGAAGCACCCAAGTGATAATGCTTCGCTGACACATTCATCAACACAAATAATCCTGGAAAACTGCTTGAATTCTACAGGGGGGAAAAAACTGTCAGAAATATCGCCTGCAAAGTTTGCCTTACTACGCATCTCCGTCCAAAGTAGCAGTCACAAAATCCTCAAGCACTTCCTGTCAGTGAGAGAAGGGTTGGCATGTTCCAGATTCTTACTGCAAACACTTTCTTTATGTCACGATTCACCTGGTTCCTGGTATGTTCACAAAGCAGGTGGTGAATTCCACACCTACCTAGGGCTAAAATGTCTCTTGGCAACGGGATTAATACCTGAGCAAATAATTTGTTTGCTGACTCACGTGGCTCCCATGTGGTGCTCCTTTGCCTGGGATGTGGGAAGCACTGCTGTGAGGCAGGAGGGAAAGGTCAGGGAAGTAAGTGCAAAAACACAAATCACTTCAAATCATTGGGCACACAGTTAAACAAACAAAAGGACAGTAGAAAAAGTAATAAATGATTACACAAAGTTTACCTTGGCTTTTTTTTTCCCCTCTCACTGGCAATATGAACACTAGGTGTCATGGTATAAAGGGGCTCCTAGATATTTTTTTTTAAGAAAAATGTCAAGAAATGCCGTTTGAGTGACCTCAAACTGAAAATCAAAGCCACGGAGATGCAACCTGGTCAAAGCTGCCTTGTGGTTTTCCAGCCACTTTTGCTATATTGATTTTGACTGGGTTTGGTTATGGACTTTGATAAAAGCAGGGCCAGACACAAAATCAGTGCTGCTTTTCACCTTTATTTTTCAGTCCATTATATGCTATTGATAGCAACTGGTATTTTTCATCATGACAAATTTTTATCTTCCCCTGGTTAATTCACAAGCTTCATCTTGAGACCCTTTTTGCCTGTCCAGTAGGTAGCACTGTACTGTCCAAACAACTTATCTGTAATGAAATACCTCATTTTTTATTGTGGCATCCTTCCTTGTCTTTTTGCATCATGTGTCATCATCTTGCATTTACTCTAGATAAAAGGTTTGTTCTTTTTTTCCCCCCATTTTAGAATGGGTTGAGAATAATCTCATGTGTGGGCACTTATTAATTTCCTTGTTCTTCTCTAGCGTGTTCTCTCTAGTATGTTTTTGACTCTAACACAGGTTAACCTACCTTTTGAAAGCAAAGTGAGGGAAGATAGTCGGAAACATAATTAACAGCATGGATTTCAAGAGGTGGGAGAAAACAAGGAGATGAGTCAAAGAAACCGGTAACAGGAGCTCACAAAAACAGTGGCTGAACCAAAGAGAGGGGACACAAAAGAAGAAACATGTGATGCTGTTAGAAAGACAACTTGGCCGTGAGGGAGGATGAAGATGTCACCTCAACATAGGAGGAGCTGATTAAGTGGAAATAAGAGGAGTGTGAAGAGAGCCAGGCTGGTCTGAGGGATAATCACCAAAGCTACCGAATCTGGGAGAAGGGGAATATGTGCAGAAACAGGGAGAATTTAGGGCAGTGGAGAAGGAAGGCTGGATTAGCCCTGTGGTAAGGAGAAGGCAGGCGAGGAGACGGGACAGAAGGTGCTGGTGGAAGGTGGAAGTAGGACGGACAGGAGGTCAGCGGGTGGAGATGGTGGGTGGGTGATACCCATCTTATGACCTGAGCCACTGCTTGGGCGGGCATGAGGCGGACGGCAGCGCCCTCACACCCCGCACGTCTCCGGAGGAAACTGGAAGGCCACCAAGCTCCAGCAAAGACCACGAGGACGCAGCTGTGGGAGCACGTGGCGGGGGAAGTGTCCGTGTTGCGCGGTGCCTCCGCCGTGTTTGCTTTGGCATTGGCAGGGCAAACGAGGGTAACCGGGACGGGAGCAGAGGGCAGGTGGCAGCCAGCGTGGCTGGGGTGTGTCACTGGAGTCGGAGCATGGGAGCAGAGACAGGGGGAAAAGTGTTGCTCAGAAAACTCTGATTGACGCTGCCATGGAGAAGTCTGGGCAAAAGCCAGCATTGGAGGTTGCAGGGAAGGCTGAGGAGGAAATCATGTGGATTAAAAAGCAAGACCAAGGCAGTGACAGCAGGAGAGCCTGTGCTTGGAAGTGACCCTAGGTACAGAGCTAGGGCAGGGCTTATGAAATTTCCCAAAATTCCATGAAAGAGAATGTTCCTCTCATACCCACTGAGCCAAATCTTCTGGTTCAGCAAGGAGAACAAGGGGTCTATAGGGGCCCTCCATGCTCTTGCCCTTAATCCCCAGCCAGCCCTCTCTGCAGTGGGTTCCTTCTCTGGACCTAGCAGGGATCCAGCACAGCTCAAGGTGAGAGCCTGGAGGGGCAGAGGACAGGCATTTCTTCCCTTTCTGGGCACAGCCTCAGCAGCCAGTCAGCCGTATCTAATGGCCAGTTCCACCCAGGCGTGCAGCAGCACTGGAGGCGAGTGGACACCAGCTGGATCCTTCTCTGAGAAATGAACACATGATGAGTCCTGCAGCAACCCCAGAGCTGTGGCTTGTTTGGAAATTCAGCCAAACTCCCACCTGCAGCAAAAAGACAAGAGGCAAGAGTCCTGGCTGGAGAAAAGGGGCATCCGTGCTGTTCCCACATGATTTTCTACCCACGCTTTTGAACAGCTAAATAACATGGAGCAATCAGGACGTGCCTCACCTTTTCTCCTGACTCATATCCTGGTGTGCTGCACTGGGTACACAAAAGGAAAAGGCTGCGATATTTTTCAGGCCGCCATCATTTAAACAGGTTCATCAGAGCCCTTGAGCTGACCTGCCAGAAGCCTGGGAAGGAGGCAGCTCCCAGGGCACAGCAGTTCCCGAAAACGTGTGCTCATTGTATCAAATGGAGGCTGTGCTTTGCTACTCAGACTTAAAGGCTTTTTCTTCATTTATGCTGCTTTGACAGAATCAATATTATAAAGACAAATTGTTTCTCCAAACTACCGTTTCCCTTCCAGACTCCCCTGGGTGAACACATTTGTGCTAGCTTTTGTACACAGGCACAGGTTTTTCAGAGATTTATTACATTTACATAAGAGGAAGGGGGGGGGAAACAAATCATTAATCCACCACCAACCTGTATCTAGCTGTGCCACGGGAGATATGATGGGGCTGGGAGGTGAACTTGCACAATCCTGCTCTGTCTGTTTTCTCCCAGTAACTATTTTAACATCCTCCCTGTGTAGCTGTATAATCACCACTACATTTGAGCTCTTGAAGAGGTCATCAATTTTCAGCAGAGCAGAGGAATATGAAGAAGATCATAAGATAAAAAGGCCTTAACTATGTTTCATCTGGTATCTAACAGCCCTCCCTTTTTATGTGTTTTTCTCCTCTGTTTTATCTGATTCAATCCCAAATTTCCTTCATTTAAGAAGTGACTGTTTCAGAGGTGAGCCCCGATTTTAATTGCTATACATAAAACTGAAAGTGATGCTTCAATGAAGCATCACTGTAAGAGTTGTAAGGGAAATCACACCAGCTGGGGAAAAAGGAATAGTTTGGGTCTCTCTCCCTGGAGAGTTTCATTCCAAGACATGTAATAACTTTTCCCAAGCAGGTGTAGAGCAAGAACAGTAATTAAAAAAACCCGTACAAATCAATCTCAAAAAATTAAGAGCTGGAAGGGTGGATCAGATGTTGTTATTATGTAGCTATTCACCCACCCGAAATGGGAGTATGGCATCAACTCAGCTGAAAGCTTTATTCACAATCAGAACTGTGCATAATAACTGAGCTCCCATGTTGTTCAACTTACCATAACCACCACATTCCTGGAGGAAAGAGATTACATTGGATTTAGAACAAAGTGAATGCACTGCAATAAATGTTAATATTTAATCACCTGAGGTTTGGCAGCCCTCTGGCACATGCAACAACACCGGCTGGAGACAGGGAGCAGGTCCTCTGGTCACGGTGTACACGCACTGCCCACTCGGCACCAAGGATGAAACCACAGACTTTTCAAAGTCCCTTTGATAAGACCACAGACTTTTCAAAGTCCCTTTGATAAGAGAAACTCAGTCACCTTAGGAGCTGTTATCCCCAGAAAAAGCAGTAATAAAAGTTTGCTTTGCTTTTTCTGCAGTAGTCCCACCCGATAACAAGCCGGACTCAAAGACAAACCAGAGGTTTTCCCCTGGTTACAAAGAACAAAAAACCCGACCTTTCCTAACCACCTAATGCATTTATAAAGCAATATTTAAGTTGATTTGTATTTATTTCACCTGGCCTTTCATTCTGCAGGGCTGCCAGGTGATGGGCAGACCCGGTCATCCATGGCCATCTGGGAAAGGCGGATCAGCTGGGGCTGAGCCAGCCTTGGTTTCCAGCATTGGCATTTTCCCAGCCCTCGTCAGCTCTCACCTTCAGAAGAGAAGTGTGACTGAGTCACGGGTCTTGTCTGCTGGCACCTCAGCCAAAAATACTGGGCCTGACTTTTGAGGATTTTGGGAAGGAGCAGATGACAGGTGGAAGACATAACATTAGAAAGGATATGGTATTTTTATAGCTTGTTCCCTTTCCAAGGAAGCTGTTGAACCAGCTGGGATACATGACAAGATAAAAACCAGAAGATTTGAGATGCTTGCACAACTACAAACTGATGAGGTCTGGGTAACTGGAGGTATCACATCCCTGTCAGGAGGCTCCTGAAGTCAGAGTAAGATATGGTGAGAAGGCATCTCTGGAGAAGGGTGGCAATGAAGCCTGTCTTTGAAATTTACAGCCCAGGGACAATCCACTCCACAGGGTAGGATGCATCCTGGGTTATTGCTTTTAGGGGACTTAGGCTGTTTTTCCAGCTGTTGTTCAGCAAATAGCTGGAGTTTCTTAGAGAGCTTTTTCAAGAAGATGGCAAGAGTCACAAAATGATTTTACTGTCTCGTTTTTCCCTGCAAAGCTCCTCTCCTCTCTGCCTTGCCTCTGCCAGCACGTGGACACCTTCAGGGTCTCAGTGTCCAACATGACAAACACCACAGCTGCTCCCCCTTATCGCTTTCGCTCCATTGGAGAAAGTAACGTCAGAAAAAGGTTTGACTTCCAGCGTTAGCTCTGGAAACCCACCCTGGCAGGGAAGCTCCACATGCCTGTCTTGCCCCGGGGCCACTGATTAGCAGGTGTTGCATTAGAGCTGCTTAAGTGGGCTCAGCCACACCGGCTCAGCCCTATTTATAGCTGGGACTGAGTTCACTACCAGGGCTGTGTGAAGTAATGGATGTGCTACAGGGCATCAGCCCCTGGGCGTCCTTATAAACACTTGCAGTCCCCCAAAGTCATTGAACTGTGTAAGTGCAAGCAAATGCCACCCTCAGAACCTTGAATTACTGCTCTTGGCTCTCCCAGAAAATCACTGCACTTGGCCTTAGGTGGGACCAGGTTTTAGGTTTGCCCCCTGGATGTGCCAACCCGTCTGGAACTCCTGAATGCAGCCCAGGTGATTCCGGTGTGATTGAAAGGTGCTCGGAGGTGATCACCAACCCAGCTAGCATGGGTGCAAGCCAGGGCAGATTGGAAGACAACTTCCAGCAGGATGTGCCTCCATCTGGACCACGTCTCATTTTGGGAGAGGTGGCACAGCTCAGTGCAACATTTCTTGGGAGCAGAGTAAAAGCCATGCCAATAAACAGGGATCTATTTTAAGCACAGCCCTGACAACTGTCCCTCCTCTATGGGGGTTTGAAATGTCACCCTAAAGACAGGGGGCTTGGTACATGCTGTACAGCTTAATGAAAAGAGTCATGTGGAGCCTCGTGGATAGGAGTTTCCTGAGTTATTCTGGGAAAATTAAACACAAGACACCCTCCATCTGAGTTGAGCAACAACAGGTTTATCCTACTAAAGTCATTTTTCATGTGATGGCAGTGGAAGGCCAAATCCTGTCTCTGCATAATTAATCACATGTGCTGTCGTTGAAGCGGGACCCAGGATACTTCAGATGGGTTTATTCACATCAGTGGGAATTGCTGCTCCTTGATAGCAGAACATGGTTCTTTAATACCAGCTGGAGGTGTGCCTCTGTGGAGCAGATTTTGGTTAGTGTTCCTTGCAGTTTTCTGTGGGTACTTCTAAATCCAGACATGCTGAGCTCCTGAATTTCCCATGGAAATGGTGAATCTCACAGTGGGCCTCATTATAGTCTGGATTTACAAGACAGTCCTGAAAAAAAAATATTTCATTGAACAGGAAAAATTCCTGGTAGAATTATTGGTAGGAAGCATTGGACTGAAAGATCCTTGTGGGTTCCTTCCAGCTCAGGATATTCTATGTTTCCATGATTCTACAATTCAGGGAGGCAATGAAGAATTTTAAACACTGCAGTGTTTTAAAACCTAAATTCCTCTTGGCGTCCAAATTTTTTTCCTTGCCTTATGCCATTTAACACTTAGATGGCAAATGCTTATGGACAGAATTCATTATAAAGGATCCACTTTTACAGGTTCAGTCCAAGTGTTGCTCATATGAGTGAAGTTACTTGCTTATACACTCCTTCAGGATTAGGAAGTGAAATCTCTTTAACTGAATAGCACTGGCCATCTAATTTTTACTTCTCATTTCATTGATGGAAATTGCTGAATATCAAAAGAACAATATATGGTAAGAATTAATGACACATATTTGGCTTCTGCTCCCAACAAGGCATTTGGAGAACAGACAACTGGATAAGAAAGGAGGACAGGGACCACATTTAATAACAGCACTTCTTAAGAACTGATGACAATAGATGCTCTGTCTTCTGTATTAGGAAAATATACTGGCATTTTACTGCTGTGTTTATTATTAAACCACAGGACAACTCACAAGCACTGAAAATATTCCACTGATGCCTAGCCTGCTGCTGAGTCCAACAAGGATGTCTTTTTAAGGAGAAGAAAAAGCAAAATTGTCCTCTCCTCCCCACCTGAAAGGGGTACAAGAAGATCAACACCCCTGGAGCCGGTGGGACGGGGATGTGGAATGGCTCAGTAACCCTTCCCTGCGATGAAAAGCGCACTCAGCGTGTGGGGCTATCAATGCCAGGATTGTAATGCAACTTTCCCTCCCTTCCTGAGGTCCGTCTGCAGCCTTCCCGGCACAGAGCTGCCTTTTCAACAGCCCCTGCTATTTCTGGTGCCTTTTAACCATCTCATCATGGGACCAGCTTGGCCTCAAAACACCACAGGAGACACAGCCAGGGTCCGCTCCAGGAGAGCAAAATGGGGGTGCTGGATTGACCTGGAAGACATGGAAAGCTGTGCCTGAGGAATCACAAGCCATTACCTTATCACATGCTCGAAAAAAGGTACAGAGAAACTCAGCTGGCTACAGCTCCACCCAAAAAACATGTGGGAAAGATTTAATGGGAGCAACGCACTGCCAGACTCCTCCCTGGCCAGCACCCCATCTCCCCAGCCCAGTTTTTGTAACAACAGGCACTACTGCCTGGTCCAGCACTTAGCTTTTAAGCATCCCATGCCCCCACAAAGGCTATGTTCCTGTGTGTGCACCCTGAGCTAATTTATATTTGCTGTTTCTGCTGGAACATTAATTTGCCTGGCAACCACGGATATTTTTCCCATGCCGGTTTACTATTATTTATGTGCACTCACAGTGGCAGCTCTGCTGCATACAGGGCTTATTAGGGAAGAGTTTTGCTTGGTTTTCCTCCACGCTGGCTCCTCCACGGCGGCTCAGCCGGGTGCTGGTGCACTTTTGTGGGAGCAAATACAAATGTACAATTGAGCCAGAGAGAAAAATGCCACTCTTCTCACTTTGCTTTTTCTCCACCTTGACACTTGCAGATGAGCATTTTCAAAGCACGTTTCTCTCTGTGGCAGTCCTGGTCGGCTCTGCCTTTCTCTTTAGGTGCCCCCACCAAAGGCACCAAGGACCTCTTCTGCGGGCAAGATGCCCACTTTGCTCAGTCCCTTTGCCCATCCCAGAGCTAGAAGAGGTGCTGGGAAGTGGTTTGGGACTGGGCTGGTTGGCTTGGCCAAAACTGTTGTGCTTTAACCTTTGTATAACCACAGAGGGGATCAAGGACCTGCATTTGGGAATATCCCTGGCTACCTATGCTGTATGACTTACTACATACTGGTATAAACCCAGGCTGCGAGTCCACAGTAGAGGCTTTGGACTTCTTCCTCCTGGGATTTTGGGTCCAAACTGGGTTGATGGAACAGATCCTCCTGCAAAACACATTTTCTTGGCAGGGGAGCTGGCAGCTCACACTTCCTCGCCTTGGGAAATATGGACCTGTGGAATATTTCTGTACCTCCTTTTCTTCAGGCTTTTGCTAGACAGAGCTCCACAATCCCCCTGTCTGAGGTGGGAACATGTATTTGAGATGGTTTTTTTTTTGGTACTGGGGGCCAACTGGAAAAGAGCAGGTTGTAAACACGTTCACTGGTTTATCTCCTACCACATCCAAGCTGCCTTGGAGGAAGGTCAAGCTGTGGACTGGGATGCTTTGAAGGGCTGTGCTGAGGTCATGAGTGATCCCTATCTTGTGCTGCTGACATAATCACAGCAGACCTGAAGGATTTACAACAGTGGCAGATACAGTCCTGGTATTTTAAATTCTGTTTCTGTGTTCTCTGCTTTCTAATCACACATTGCTGGATGTCTCTGGTTTTGATATGGTGTGAAGGCTCCAAACCATCTAAACCCTCCTGAGCTTCAGAGAAGCTGGATCAGAAATAAACAGCTGGGTCCTTATTTTAAAAGAAACCCCAAATCAGGCTCTGAGCACCTCATGTATGGGAAAAGCACATATTTGAATTTACACGGCAACTTGCAGCTCTGGTGTTTCTCTGACTTTGCAGCTGCCACACTGCAGAGCCTGGTGTAGCTTCCGTCCTCTGCGCCATGTAATCCAGCCAGCACAAGGACTGCTCTTCCCAAAAACATTGCACTTCCCAGAGGACCGTAGCTGTGGCGAACACACAAACCACAGCCCACACGCTGATGCAAGAGGGCTGGTGTTGGAAAGCAAGCTCCCTGCTCTTCATGAAGCAGAGGAGCAGATATCCCAGCTGAGGTCCAGCTTGCCAGGGGCAGCCTTTCTAGCAAAGCTACAGCACAGCTGGAAGTGCTCACTGAGCTTCTTCTGGTCCAAAATGACCCTCTTGCATCTGGGACAAGGAGTGAATTCAGGATTCTTGTCCTTCTAGCTGGTCCAGATGAAACAGAGAAGGAAGAGGCATTGCAGCTGAAAAGGACAGAGCTACCTGGGGAAACAGAGAAGGAAAGGGGGGAGAAACATCATGGCAGAAGACAGTGGTTGGGAAATAATCAGGTTAAGAGTGGAAAATACATGCAGACAGAAGTCCTAGAGAGAAAAGTGAGCGATGAATGAGAGAAAGTAGGAAACCACATGCCACCAAAATGATCGCAGGAAGGTCTATTGTACTTTTTTTAATATTGGCTGTGATCAGGAGATGATCCAAAAGTATTCCAAGCTCCATCTGTGCCAGTCCTTTGCCCTCTCTGTCTCCTGGAACATTTCTTCTAGAATCAGATATTTAGACAGGTGAGGGCAACAGGAAGGTTTCAGGACATGAAGAAATCTTTACATCTTTTTATTTGTTTTAATATGAAATCGCCAAGCCATGTAAACATGTATTTTTATTTAAATTAGAAAATGCTTGTATACATGCATACATATATTTATTTATATAAAAGCATCTCTTCCTCCATGCAGGAACATGTTGCTTCTCAGTTCTTTGTCCTACTTACCTGTAATTTTTCCTTAAAGGGCCATGGCAGCAACACAAGCTCTAGTTTTGTCAACGGAGGGACCGACGCTGGTCCCATCCCCTCCATTAACCCACCAGTGTGGGGCTGACCCTGTGCTATCCCACAACTCGTACCTGTTAACAAGCAAAACCTCCCACTGCAGTAGAACAGTCCTTCCCAAGATTTCTAATCTGCTGTTGAGCAAAGGTGACCACAGAGGTTTCCCCTTGCCTGAAGCACTGGTGCTGGGAAGGTCATGAAGGAGATGGAGTCCCAGTTTCCACCAGCCAGGGTCGAGCTGTTCTCCCCGATACTGCCAGCTGGGCATACTGGTTTAGCTGGATTTTCACGTTCCTTTACGTATCACAGGATACTTTTGAGCTGCAGCACTGCCTCTGCACATGAGAGGGCTGATGTGCCCTGGGAAGTGAGTGGGAGGGAACGGAGTATTTTGGCTTCTCTGTGCAAGCTCCCGTGCACACCCCGATGCTGGTACCCACGACCTCATGGTGCCCAGGGTGAATAGAGGTGTTGGTCCCACATGTTCAAATGCCCCCAGCTCCCTCCTTCCCTCTCTGCCCCACAGGCTGGGGGAGCTGCTGGGATTAGGTGGCATGGGCTCGCCAGCAAAACGCTTTTCCTGCTTTATTTTACTGGCAGGGAAACCTAAACCATTGGCTGCACTTATTTGCTGACTCAAAGCTGTGATAGATGACGCTGTAATCCAAATGTCACCACGGCAGTAACCTTACATTGGGTGACCGGGGCCGTGGGTCTCATGACTGCTGTCGTATTTTTGGAGCTGTGCTTAGCCCAGAGATAAGGCTTCCCTTCCAACTTCCTTTCTCTGCAAAGATTATGGCCACATGTTTGTGGTCCTTCACCCTGGAACACACCGCTGGCAGCCTCTTGGAGGACCCAGTGGGTGAGGATGGAGCAGCAGGATCCTGTCTGTTTTGGGTAGGGTGGCTTTTCCCTCTTAGGGGCAAGCATTGGCACCTTGTACCCAAACGGTCACCTCCAGGCCACAAGAGCGTTGTGCATCTCTGGCATTTTTGGCTCAAAAGCTATTCTGTGGGCAATCTATTGCTTTGGGTTATTTTAAAACAACATAGGAAGATCCTTTCCTTTCTCCGTATCACTAATACGGAAAAGCTGAGCTCTTCTTTTCAAACTTGTATCCAGTTTAAAATATGCCTAAATTTTAAGAAGTGTCCAAGTGATGGAATTTCGGTGGAGTTGACCCGGAGGGGAGTTTTACTGTCTTACTGAGGTTAAGACATGCCTAGGGGCACCTGAAAATGGAGTGGGCAACATTTTTATTATGCTTTTATTGGATCAATATCAGTCAGCTCTTCAGGTAGTTGCCTGAATATATTTTGTTTTGTTTTTATTTTATTTGTTGTGAAAGACCTGACTCTCTTTAACCAGAAAGATGCTTTCATCTCACCTGGGGGCAGATGGAGCCTTTGAGAGCCCCATCAGCCTTAAAAGTTGGGGCTCTGTGATGTGTGCCAGTCCCTCCAAATGCAGATGGTCTCATCCCATTTGCTTTAAGAGCACTTTGCATCATCCCAGGGTATTTTAAGGCTGGGTCAGTGTAAAGTGGCTTTTGTATTAAGGAGTATCAGGCCCAGAGATTTTGTAATTCCACTTACTGCAATTCTTATAATCAGCTTGAAGTCTCTAATTAGCTGCAGTAATGACTCAGCCCTGTAGACAAAGCTTGAAGGTGAAGGGTGACATGCTAGACTTGCTCTCTTATCTGGGAAAGGCTGAGATGTATTGTGCCTTTTTTTAACAGGAGAGTCAAGCAGCTAAGAAATTTACCCTCTCCCCAGGTTTCATTAAAGGCATTAAAAAGACATTTGATATGTTCAAAAGCCATATCCACCTCTCTTCTGACCAGATCAGGAGTCTCTCTAAATCAGCTTTAAAAGATCCAATTGCCCAGCAGTTGGGCTCCCTGGAGGCCATCTCTTACATCATCCTCTCAGTTACATCAGGTGAGGTCTTGGTTTGCTAAGGATCATGGTTTTCCCCAGGGAACTGTGGGTTTGGTGCCCAGCCTGTGATCTGTCCAGCTGAATCCAGCTCCAGGCTGTTCCACAGAGAAGCAACTTGGGAATGAAAATATGTCCATCCTGGGCGAAATGAATTAAAGCCTGAGAAAGGAGGAAGTTCTTGACAAAAGGGACTACGAAATTTGAAAGGAAAGCTGCTTTGCCAGCTCTTGTTGAGTGAATAGCTGCTGGAGTTTCGTGGGTCCCCATAAATGGCTACAATTTGCTTTTCAACAGCCTCTACTAATGGTTTTGCGGAAGTATCTCATTAAAGTTTATGGGAACTTCCAATCTTCCAGGCCTCTCAAAAATGCAAAAGTTGCTCTGTGCCTTGAGCTGAATTCATCAGCTGATCTCATCAAACTTCCACCTCCAGGAAAACATCCCGGAGACAGCTTATTTCCTGACAAGCTGTCACGTTCCCAGCTGTGCGGCTTTGTGTCCCCACTTCCCAGCCATTCAGATGAAATCCACTGTCCCACGGGCTTGCAACCGGCACCTGGTGATGGTGGTGCTGGGAGATACCCAAGAAGCTGAGAAAGTACAGCACAAATCCTGGAGGTGTCACTTGAGAATTCAGCGTTTTAATGCCTGTTGCAAGGTTCTCTGCTGGTGGGGCAGGTAAGAAAATGCCTGTAGCAGCGAGGGTGCTGCTGTGCCCAGCCCTGCAGCACAGACATTGCAGCCTTGGTCCTGCAGGGACCAAGTGTAGGGCTGTGCAGGGCTGCAGGGGGCTGGCGGGGCTGCATGCACTCTCTGCCCACAAATACTTGCTGTTGTAACTGCATTCCTCGTGGGAGACCCCTAAAACAGGGACTCTGAACAAGTGGAAGCACAGGGTGGTGCTCCAGCGGCCCTGCAGGTTGCCTTTACCAGCTCTTGCTTTGCCATGCCGGCTTTTGGGACCTCTCTCCCTCAGGGATGAGCTCTCCTAAGGGTCTGGTACGGGGATTATTGCAGGCTGGGGGGCTGCAGCACCCAACTGCATTCCCTGTGGCAGGCAGCCAGTGGCTGGGAAGAGGCAGGGTGGTGGTTCCACAGCTGGAGGCGGGGTTTGATCATGCCATGTAGCTGCACAGGAGCACAGTCAGCTCAGCACTGACAGTGGGACAGAGGGCAAGGAGTGCTGGCACCTGTGCTGGGCTGGGCAGAGCTTCCAGCACCCAAGGAGCCACTGGGATGGGGATTAGCCCCTCAACAGGAACAGCTCCAAGCAAAAATAGCAGCACGTCCCCTGGAGAGGCAGCAGTACCTGTTGCCACCTCTTGTGTGGCCATGTGACTTTCAACCTATTCCTCTTTAAATGAAAAA
>VXAY01006827.1:756394-766837 GCA_013399855.1 Oxyruncus cristatus | reverse complement strand
GTTTCCCACCATTTTCCTTTAAATGAAAAAATTTTTTTTTTTTTTTTTTTTTTTTTTTTTTCACTTTTCTATCCCAAGCTTCCCACAGGGGAAGAATGGCAAACTCTGTCCTAAAGCCCAAAGGTCAGGCCAGCCTGGTCATGTTATACATATAGCCCATACAGAGCACTTTCAGCTGCTGCCTGGCACAGCAGTGGGTCAAATCTGCGTGGCTGACAAAGCCAACACCACCGTCCCCTCACTACTACACACAAGAATGTGGCCCAGCACATTCACCATCCCAGTAAATCAACTTGTTGCTTTCCTTACTTGAGGTTTCCAACTGGCAACCACCGCATGCCCTCCCTGGTGAATCATTTTCCAAACTTTTTTACTGAAAGCTGCAGGATTTGGCTTCTCAGTGCAATTTGTATTCAGTGAGAGCTTGCTCCTCGCCACCCTGTGAAGCGGCGGTGCCGTCTCAGTCTCTCCACAGCCTGAACTTGGCGGCATTTGAGGTCGTTGCCCACAGCTACAGATAAAGCTCAGGGACCCAGCCTGTGTTGTAGAGCTAGTTCTGCATCAGTAAAGCCAAACTCCTGTAAAAGCCTCTGCACTCCAGCAGAGAACACTTATTGCCTTTGATAAGCTCATAAAACATTTCTGGCTGCTCCCAGATATCTCCGGCAAAGCCACACAGCAGAAGATTAAACTCACTTGTGTTCCACCCCATACCTTAATGAAACTAGGGTAAAACAAACAAACAAAAAAGTGCTCCTGGACAGGTCAGGTGGGGTTTAGGTGAGGTGAAAAGCCTGGCTTTGAAGCACACACCCTCATATAGAATCATAGATTGGAAAAGATCTCTAAAGTCATCAAGTCCAACCATTAAATATTTTTGGTGGAATATGATTGGAACTGAAAAACAGTGTTGTTTGTACTGCTGGCTTTCAGCAGTTGTTGATGGGACAAAAAAAATCCCCTTGGAGCGTGTGGCATTATATGCTCCTGGTAAAAAGTGTAGTCCAAGGCAGTGGAGACACCTCAGGTCTCCTGTCCTTCAGTAGCTGTGGCTCTTTCTGCTGTCTGGCATGAGGCTGTTCACTCAGGCTGCTCACTGGCCTCATCTTGTCCAGAAGTCACACATCCAGAGACCTGGTTTCCTATCCTGCCCTCTATTTCTGAGGTGCTGAGCAACGACTCTTAGGAATCACTCATTGTACTTCCCTTGATAAGAGACTTTTTTTTTGGGCAAGGATATTCTGGGCTCATTGTGTGTCAACCCCAGCGAAACTTGATCAGCATTGAAAATGTTAGGACCCCTCCTCCATGAAAACATACCCAGGACAGAAAGGTCTGGCTTAATGTTTGTGATATTTCACTCCATGGCTGCAGTCAAAGCACAGTTTCACTTCTGGGTAAGAAGCTTAGCCAGGACCTTGAGATTCAGCCCTCCTTGCTACCCCTGCACATACAGCCTCCATAAGAACTTCCTCATGGACGCCCACTCCTGAATTTGAGTGATGGATGGCTTTCTACAGGCTGTCAAAGGTCTGCTGCAGCCAGATGAGTAAGATTCGCCTGAGACCAGCTTCCCACGCCAAGGAGGACACAAGCTGTACCACAGACCTACTCTGTGCCTGGATGGGCCTCTTACACACACACAGTGTTAGGCAACAAGTCACTCTGTAACACTGTGGAAAACCAAAATGTGTGCTGCAGAAAATGTCACTGCATGGTAAATGATTAATGGGAAAAGTATTGCACCACTCCCCTCTGAGCCTCCTCCAGCAGCGCCAGTGCCAACCCAGGACATGATGCTGCCTGACAACCAGGGCACAGATGTCATCCCCTCCCTTGCTGCTCAGCGCCCAGAGCAGGATGGGAGGGACTCACAAGCCTTGGAGTCACTATTTCTGATCAAGAAATGAAGAATCCTGTCTGTGGGGAGGTGCTGCCATGTCCTCTCAAGAGGTTTCGAAGTTCAACCATGGCTCACTTTCACCCGTTTTTGTTGGAGACTTCCTGTATGGCTTTGGTTTGGAGAGGAGATTTATTCCGTGGTATGAAGCTGCTTGCTTGTTCCTCTCCAGATGTTTTCTCCACTGTTTTCTCTCAGGTCACTGCCTGACCCACCAGAATGGATGATTATTGCACTCAGGAAGACTGCAAGACCTCAACAAAGGCATCCTTGAAAATGGGTAAAACATTAAACGTGTTCTACAATTAACAGACAGATGTATCATCCAACAGATTTATCACCCAACACTTAAAGAACACTGCTGTGGGCAAATTTCAACCCCCTCCACCCCGAGCTTGGGTGCATTTGTGCTGCCACCAGTAAAGCCTGACCAGCTGTGACATGTCATCCAAACACATCTGAGATTCTGACTTTGCCACCAAAATGGTGGCAAATTTATCAGATTATGGATTACGGTGGCAATATGATCGAATCATGGAATGGTTTGGGTTGGGAGGGACCTTAAAGTTCTGACCCTCCCTCCCACTGGGCAGGGACACCAACATGCAGTGGTGTGGATGCTAAAAATAAACTGTTTTCTGATGTTTCGTCTGGCTTCTCCATGACTACGTAGTAGCATCAGGAAAACATTTTAGCAGGGATTCCAGCAGATTTCATCTCTCTCTAACTAAGGAAGGGAAGCAAACACGGTCCTAAATAAAAGGATTTACTAAGTGGGAAAGCCTGTGAAACAGGATTGTTTCAGCAGAGCTGGAGATGGGAAGTCCAGTGTGTATCAGGCAAGAACTAAAAGGATTAAATGCACCCATTTCCATTGCAGAAGGTGTAAAAAAAGCAGAGCAGGCTTTGTGAGGAGTCACTGTTCTATCACAAAAATCCTCGAGAGCATTTCCAAGGGGCTGCGGGGAGCTTGCCTGGCAGTGGATGACTTGGCTAGAAAGCGGCACGGAAGACATGAGAAACATGATCATTTGTAGCAGTAAACACATGATCTTCTCCTTCCTATTATAGACTACATTTTCAGAGAATGCGCCCAAAATGAGCGGGTCTAAAATTAAAACAAAATGAAGGCAACAAGTCAATGATAACAACTCTTTGACTTGAAATGGGTTAGCAGCTGGGATTTCTTGCCTTCCTCCTAAATCTCCTTAAATATAAGCACCTGAGGGGACTCGGGGGGCCCAACGGGACCACATGTTCTTTGCAGATTTCTCCCGGGGGCAGGACAACCTCACGGAGCCGTGGCCCCAGGCTTGAGGCCATCCTGAATCTGCTCCAGCAAGAGCCTGCCAAATCCCACGAGGACGCCTCATTCCTCCTCTGTGAACTTACTGCAGTGTGACCTCACTAAGGTGGTATTTACACCACGTGTTAGATCTATGAGAAGCAGCTGCGGAGCGGCATTTGGCCGTCAGGAAGCTTCACGTTGCCGATGAAGTTTTGGGATGCGGCAGCTTCAGTTGTGTCTTTCTGTTGGATGTTCCTGATCCTGTCACCCCAGCCTGTAGCCCACTAATATACAAAACGAAGCAGTGGCTCCAGCTTTTCTTCCGCCAGCTCCCTCAAAGGCAGCACTGAGGACATGGCACAGGTGAAAACCTGGAGTTCACCACTGGGGCTTCGGGCTGCTCCCCCCTCAGAGTGCTTGGCAGCACCAACATCAAGGGATGCACTTCTGCCAGTCGAACCACAGGGGCCCAGAAAAGATCTGGTGGCCTTGAGAATTTTTACATGCTTGAGAACAGGTGATGCTCTGTTCCTTACTCCAGTAGTGGTGTAGGTAATCCTGCACATGCCTGGGAAGGTGGTGGTGGTCTGCCAGTAAGGGGGACAACCACTGAAAGAAATAAAATGGAAGTGGATTGATTTTATGCATTTCAGGGAGGAAAAAGGGTCACTTGGACACACTGGGGTTGGTCTTCTGCTTGGTTTTGCAGCACTGCAGGACTAGGAGTTGGCTGAAAGCACCATTCCGTCTCTGGGACAAACTCCACTGTGCTGCTGCACACGGGCTTGTGAGCACGGGCTTGATTTTCCCTGAGAAACCAGCTGGTTGGGTAACTGCGCAAGAAAAAATATTCAGAAATGTCCTGAATTGGAAAAAAAAGGTCACCTCTCTGCAGGGGACATTGGTAGGAAGAGAGCTGTGAAAAGCTGGGGCTGCTGCAGAAGTCCAGGCACAGTCCCTGCTACGCTGGAGGGCAGGGCTGCTGGACAAACACGGCGTTGAACGATGCAAGTGGGTCTTTCCTGTGTACTTCTTTTCCTTATTTAACTGAGGGATTAATGTGTGTGTATGTGTTAAGAAACTCAGCGGTTAGAAGAAAGCTCAGATTTTGTTTTCTTCTGCTTTTTTTTTCCTCTTTAAATTTGATAGCACGTTGTTAACACAGAATTGCAGATACAAGAAATAGATATGGAGATAGTTGTTAAGTAACTATACAGTCAAACTGGTTTTTGTTATGGGTGGGGATAAGAGATGCACATTTTAGCATAGATAAATTTACTGTTCTAATTCGTGGTTACATTGACCTATAACTAAGGATTAACCTTCTCTTTCACGTTAAGGCTCTGCTGCTGTTCAACTCCATGAGAATATTACATATTTCCCTTTTCATTCAGATTCTAATATTACCTTAAATTAGACTTACCTCTAAAAGTAAATACTGAAATTCTGTACACCTCATTGCATGAAGCATAAAATACTGTACTTAGGCATGTGTCCCTTAACGACTTGAAGGCATTCCCTGTTGTCATCTGGGATTTTGTATTAAGACATGTCGGTAGTCTCATGACTGAGAACAGGAACTATCCAGAGAGGAGCCCAGACACCTTCAGCCCTAGAAACAGTCTGTCAGGAACCTCACAAAGCCCAGCAAAGGCAAATGCCATGGCAGAGATGGAGATGGAGCCAGGCTCCTCTCGGACATCTGCAGGGGAAGTATAAGGGCAGGCAACGGGCACAAGGTGAAAGATGAGAAGTGCCAGTTGGCTATTAAGTAAAAATGTGTTCTCCATGGGAGTGATCCAACGATGGAGCTCTGTGAGGCTGTCGTATCTCTGTTTTGGGAGATGAAAACCTTGGCCCTGAGCAACCTGATCTAGCAGAGGTTTAAGGAGGGACCTCCAGAGGTTGTTGTTGGCCTCTGTTTTTCTGCAGATCTATGACTCACTAGAGAAAACCCACGGTCTATTGGTGGAGAAACCAGAGAAATTATAACAACTCCTTTAGTCTTGTTCTTTATCCACGTGTTTGTTTTTTTTTCATTGCCAGGTTCACCGTGCCCCAGTGCATGTCCTTTCTTTCTGTATGTCCAACATTTAAGACCTAACTACTGGCCAGTCAAACACCTCCTCATGCTCCGCTTGGCCAAGTGGAGTGACCTGGTAACCACCTCTCTCCCCTCCCCTCCAGCTGCCAGTCAGTCACCAAACCCCTCCTGAGACGTTTCACCAAACCCACGGGAGGAGTCACCAGCAGTGCTAGTCCCTAATCCTCTGGGCCAGGAAGTTTTGATGTTAGCAGCCCCAGTCAGCCTCAGTGGGGCAGAGAGGGAAGCTCATCCGGTGGCTCAGCCCCATCCCTTCCAGACTTCCAGACCTATGTCAGACCCCCCACTGCCAGCATTCCGAGGTCCACCACCATGCTCCTGGTTGCAGGGGACCTGCCTGACCATGGATGCAGACGCTGGGAGCTGGCTGAGCCTGGCATGGTGCTGTGACACTCTCCTCACCTGGGATTGCTGGCTGGGCACACGGATGTCCAGCCACGGTCACTTTGCCTCAACTAGGTCCCGGATTGTGATGGTTAGACCGGCCTTGAGCACGCAGGGGAGAAAGGGGAAGGCTCTCACCCCGCTGCAGGCATAATGAGCTGTTTTTCTCCTGTGTCTCCAGCGCTTGGCTACCCGCCCCGAAAGGAAGAGCACCGTGCCAAGAATTTCTACAGCCATGTCCAACAGAGCAAGCTGACACCTGATTTGCCGTTAATTATAGCGGTGGGAACAGGCCCAGGGGCAAATGTGAAAGGGTGACGACTGAGCGGTGGTAAGGACAAGGCTCATCTGTCGTTTGCCGTAAGGGCTCGTCCTGAGGGATTTGTTTCCTATGAAAAATCAGTAGGAAGACTTACCGCGTGCGGAGAAGCAGCTGACAGGACAGGGCCTATAGAAACCTCCAGCTGGCCAACACCTCCAGCACCTCCAGACCAAGGAGGGCTTCGTTATTCCAGATGACATTATCCTGCCCCCAGACTTGCATCGGGAGCACTGTGCATGCCGTGTGCATGCCAGCGTGCCACCAGGCGCCAGGAGCTGCGAAATTCCTGCAAGAAGGGAGTTAAAAATAGACACTGCGTTATTCCAGAGCTTTTGTCCAGCCTATCTGTGGACAAAATAACCCCCATTCCCTTGTGGCGCCTGAACAGCTCCAGCTATTCCCGCCACCACTGAACCCCCCCAAACCAGGAGGCCCTGTCCTTGCTGCCTCTGTTGTATTCCCTGCTGGCTATGCCACAAAAACACTGTTCAAGAATCCTGCGGATCCAAGGGGGAGCACCCGAGACCTCTGGACTGTCCCCACTGAGGTTGTTAATAAGGTTTGTTTAGGTGCAAGTCCCCACTGAAGTTGTTAACAGGAGATTTTTAGGTGCAACCAGGCTTGTTTCTGACTCAGTGGGCTTTCAGCTGTTGCCCCAAAGGTGTGCTGTGTGTCTGTGCTTTAAACATGGAAAAGTAAGAGAGAGAGAAAGGCATAGAATTTTAAAAATATTTTATTTTAATCCTTATTTTAAAAAACAGGGTTCTCCCTGCCCTGGGCCCTGCTTGCACAGCCCCTGTTAAATTACACATGGTTCATGTGCTGGAATAAAATGTGTTTTAAACTAAACTAAACTAAACTGAACTAAACTAAACTAAACTAAACTAAATAGTGGATTTTTATACCTTTTTAAACACTCGGGAAAGATTTCAGGCAAATGTAGTCACAGGTTTCTGCACCCCATGTTGGCATCCTGTGGTATAACAGACTGGTGCCTCAGGGATATTTTTTAATTATACAATTTGAAAGCTTTGATCTGTTTGGTGCTATTAAATCCGTTAATGCTCTACGTCCTCCCAGGCTGATGCCCAAGCACGGGTTGTTTGAACTTGGCTGCTCCCCAGCCCGCAGAGACAGTTCAGAGGGAAAACGGGAGTGGGACCGATGGTACTCGCTGACAAGCCCTTGCTTGTTTAGGAAATAGTGTAAATGGGTGTTGGTCACAGGAAACAAAGCTCCGGAGCAACCGGGAATGTGTCAGACGGCTGGAGCTCAGGTGCAGTGTGCCCTGTGTGCCCCGCCCAAGAGGGGTCAGAGGTTGATTTTTACCGTTTCCCAGTCACTCACAGGAAAAATAATAAAAAAATTTACAATCTATTACTAGATACATATTATACAGGCTTAATAGACTGTGTAAATACGTATATTTATAATATAAATTTATAAATATTTAATAGCTATAAATACGTAAGATATACAGAACATGCAATTATATATTAATTATACAGTAATATATATTTAATACACATGTTTTTATACACACACACACATCTATATATATACAGATCCTTGGGGATCCATGCTTGCTTTGCTGGATGCCCAGATGCACCTCCTGGGATTATATGTATATAATATAAATTCTTGGATTTCTAAATGTATACTTATATTGTAGAAAAAGCTGTAAATATATATTTATATAATACAGAAAAATATATTATGTGTGCATAATATACATATGACACAGAAATCATATATACATATTAATATGATATATGTGTATGTATTATGTGTAGGTATCATATTATACATTTATTTGTAGCACAAGTTATTATTAAATATATATAATTGAGAAATGGCAATAAAGCACCTGTGTTACTATTTATAATATATGGATAACAATAAAAAAGTTTTTTTCTATTATTACCTAGTCAGTAAATTAAAATGTTCATGCCTTGGCTTTCCAAGTGCCTCCTGGCCATATTTCCTTGGCATTTGCACTGTGTCTTTTCCCCCACAAACGCCCAGATTCCTATTATCTGCTGACCCTGCTCAGCTTGAACGAGTCAGTTAATTGGCAATAAATGAAGTGACCGAAAAACAGACAGAGGAGAGAGGGAAAATAAATGTCCTCAGTGGGAAACTTAATAAGGAATGCTGAAGAAGAAATAAATGAGAGTGAGATGAAAGGACGATGCTGGGTGTCCATAAGGGCTTTTCCACCTCCCCTTGCCACCACCCACTTGCAAGCTAGAAATGAGCCCACCCAAAAGATGACTTTCCCAGCCAAAAGCTGCCAGTACTGAGCCAAAAGTGGGATGGGGAGAAAGGATGAAGTAAGGGGAGAACAGGACGAGTTCTTCTGGCAGCGTCTTGCATTGGCGTAAACTTCTCTGTTGATAAAACCAAAGGAAATCATCATAAATTTATTCATTTATTTACGAGGCGTATTTATGAGGCAGTTTATTTTTGAGCCATAAAACCAGGTGGTAGTTTGGGTTTGGTGCCTTGATTCCCACAATTGTTACTTTGTGATGCAGCCCAGCCTGATGTTCCTGGAAGATGCTGGACCACCGGGGTGAAATGGTGACATCAGGTATGGGGGCGGGAGGGGGACGACAAAAGCTTAATTTTAGTTTGGGCCCTTTTGGCCTGGTTTTGGCATTTTTATGTCTACTTAACCCAGAAGGTTGGTGCAGATGGATGGGCTGCCAGCATGTTGCTCCCTGAGCATTCCTGGTTGGTGTTTCGGGAGCAGTATCGGGAGGCTGCAAACCTCTCCTTCATTTTAATCCAGCTCTTAGGCAATTTAGTATTTTTTTGGTTTTGTGCTGCACAGCCTCTCCTCCATCTATCCTCCAGCTGATTCCTGCCAAAGGAGTCAGGAGGAGCTGCTTGGGCCTGGACTGACCTTATCAACCCAACAGCTTTATTTCCTTCACCTTCCTAAAAAGACACTGCCAGAGCTCTGAGGACTCAAAAGTTTTACCAAAATGTCCTGGGTTTGGTTACCTTCATTCTAAGCAACACAGTGATGTGACTGACACCATCAGTGCTCAGTCTTGATTATTCCCTTACTTCCACAAAACTCAGTGAAGGAGGGAGGGTTTTCTCCCGCTTCCACCACAGTAAGACAGGTCACTGGAATCAGTTTTATTGCTGGCAGATAAAAAGTTATCTGTGTTCATTACCCTATAAATTATGCCTGTAATTATCCTGTAATTACCCAGGACAGCTGTACAAAAGTTGCTCTGGTCCTATCTGAAGAACATCTACGTTGTGTTCTTGGCTGGCAGGTGTTGGACGTGGGATCATAGGAGAGCTGAGCTGTAGGAATGGAGCAACAGGTTTAAATCAAAGCATTTTAATTAACAGTGCAAGGGCAGGAGTAAGGCTGCTCTTGCACTGAAGATAACAGCAAGCTCCCATCAGCATATGGAGAAAAGGATCAGGACTTTGCTCAAGTTCTGGAGTGAACCCAGGACTTTTTTCCTGCTGGTGGATCTGGGGCAGAAAGAGGAGCATCTTCCCTGATGTCGAGAAGACAGCATGCAGTGAGTCACTGCATCCGTCTGGTGGTACAAAATGCAAAGGGATGCTCCCAGGTCAAGTGGACTGGGATGAAAAACTCGCAGAGCACTTCAGGTCTTCGCACTTTTGGTTTTCTTAAAAAAGCCAAGGAACAGGCAGAGGCAGAGGGAGTCATCTCACCTGCTGGCTCATCCTGGGAGTTGCTTGTTTTTTCCCAGAGACCATACAGGGAGCTTTAGCCAGGAGGGATGAAGGCAGGGCTGCCTGCGCCTCCCACACTTCTGCCTCTTGAAACTGGATTTCAGCAGCACCAGTTCCCACACCCCTCTCCTCGTGATAAAGGGGCACTACTCTGTGAAGGTAAAAAACCAGTGTGTTGCCATTTACCTGCAGGGTGCTGGGTGTTATTTATGGCAGGCAGGGGGCTCGGGAGTTTCTGCCATAACTGGGAGCCACCACCGAGCAGAGGGAAGCCCAAGCACCTCTGGGAAATGTCTGCAGGCAACTGAAGGGAAACTAAACTAAACTAAACTGAACTACAGGAGCGACCCTTGGCCTTTGGCACCTCTGTGCTTGCCAAGGGCGCTGCACCAGTGTGGCACCTCCACAGCATCGAACATGGCCCAGGTACCTCCCCAGCACTGAATGTGGCCCAGGAACCCGGGGTGGAAAGCCACGGGTGGAGATGCTTTAAGTCACGATACACTCAGTAAGTCAGAAACATTACAGAACCACACAGAGTCACAGAATCAACCACGATGGGAAAGACCTCTGAGATCATCGATTCCCACCCATAACCGGACACCACTATGTCCGCCAGACCCTGTCACCGAGTGCCACGTCCAGACTTCCCTTAAACATCTCCAGGGACGGTGACTCCACCACCTCCCTGGGCAGCCCGTTCCAATGTCTAATCA
>VXAY01006827.1:687152-755220 GCA_013399855.1 Oxyruncus cristatus | reverse complement strand
GAGAAAAACCCCGGGCGCCCACTTTCTTTTCTTTTTTTTTTTTTTTTTTTTTTTTAATTTTTTTGAAGGCTTGAGTGCACATCGGCGTTTTCCGATCCCGGAGTGCTCCGGCGCTCTCCTTTACTCCCCGCATGTGTGTACGTGGTCTGAGTTTCGGATTCCCCGTGAAGGAGGGAACCAAGCCCGCAAGAAGTCATTTCGGGAAGAAAAATTACTTTGGTGCATTGCTGTTGCCGTTTTTCCCCCCCCCTCCCGTCCTTTCCGGTATCCTAATGGTGCTTTTTGTAATGAAATCCGTGCCTGTGGGGTTCCTTAATATAAACCTATGCAGGCCTATCAACAAATACAGTGCTGCCTGCAAAAGGAACACGAGGAGGTCTTTTGCTTTACGAACTTGGATATTGCAGGCAACGGAGGGCCTTCACAATCTTTGGGAAATCACTGTCCCCTCATACACACAGTGGATGTCCAGGACTGTACAGTGCTGGCTGTGTAAATGCATCACCTCTCTGCAAATGTCCTGTGATACCTGGGCAAAAGGCGGAGAGCTGAAGGAGGAAAGTGTTTTGGCACGTGGCTCAGCTGGCCACTCTGAAAGTTACCAAGATGAGCCCTTGTGAAATACGTTACGAAAATACATTCCTAATTGTTCTTTTTAGATGGAACTGGCTTATCTCAGGCTACTGCTGGAGGTAGCCATCTTGCAGACAAGTGATGTTATTTATGAAACTGAAAGCTGTAGAAACCTGTGTAAAGATCATAATTTGCTTTTTAAATAATACCAAAGATTTGGCAATCCTAAAAGCTTTTTTTTTTTTTTAAAAAAAAAAGTATCCGCTATTTAGATACTCTTTTGTCAGGCCAGTAGTACTAAAACATGTTGCCAATGTCAAGTGATATTTTTAGCATGAGGATCAGCTGCTAGACTGAGAAATCCAGCTGTGTCTGACTGTAACACCTAAACTCTTGGTGTGTGCAGCTGGCAAGAACGGCTTCTTAGGTTGCAAATTCCTGAGTTAGCTCAGGCTAATGCGCTCATCTGTCAAGGAGTGTCAGAGCATATAGGTTTCGCTTCACATATGCTTCGGTCCAACGTGTGTTGGCAAAGTTTGCCTCTAGTAGTAGGAAAACAGAAATGTTTGTAAAGGCTCAGTGGCTGTGTTCAGCTTTGAAAATCAAAGTAGTGTTCGTTAGCATTGCACGTTATAGTGTGGGTATTTAAAGAGAGTTTTATCCTTGCCAGAGATAAAGGTTGCCTTGAACTTTAAGCAGAGCTGTTGGAAATTAAGGCATTTACTCTGTACCCTCAACACAGAGTTCAAGGATAGAGCATTTAAAGTTTAGCTGCGTGTTGTAACTCACTGGCCCCCTTTTCTTGATCTTTATGCTGTAATCTGGCTCCAAAGAGCCCCAGATATTTTCTGCTGTAGGTCCTTCTGGATACTTCCTTGGATTGCGAAAGTAATCACAGTTCATAACCCTCAGCCCAAAAGATTCCCCATTTTTTTCATGAGAGAGGGAACTCCTTTCTTGACTTGTCCCATGACTCCCTCCTGTGCTGGGTCCTTGTATACTGAATACCAAAGCAGTGAACTTCTCTTCTGAGTGGATTAATGAACAAAATTAATCAATCTTAACGTGTTCTCTGCTTTTAATATAGAATAAGATGAGGAGTGACGAAAAGGAAACATGCAAACCCCTAAGGGGTCACTGCTGTTCTGTCCTTGTGCGGTTTTCCTGAGGACATCTGCCCCTTATTTTGTTTCTGACAGTGTACAAAGCCCTCCTTTTTATTGGCTTGATCTGATATATCATGTTTTGGGTTTTTTTTCATATGTCAGTTATAAAATTATGCATCATAAACCTGCTGGTAACCCTGCCATGTGCTGAGGCTTGTGCTGTGAGGGCAGGGGCCAGGTTAGCAGTCAGAGCAGAGCACAAAGGCATGCTAGAAATAACAGTGGGGGCAGGAGGGCTGGAGTGAAATTCTCCATGTGTTAAACAGCATCAGGAACTTGATTAAAGAGCTGTCCTGTCTCTGCTACTTGGGAGGAAGCACTTTCTACCGAAGACATTAAAATAAGATATCCAGGGTGGTCATTTTTGCGAAGCCCAGTGTTTTCTGAAGTCTCAGCTATTTAGTCACACTCTTCTGGTCTGTGCTCATTTCCTGTATGGGCAGGTCCCCCAAGAGTCTTCCACTACCCTGTCCCACCCGTTTCTTACTTCTGATGAGTATTCAAGAATATTGGTTTCGTAAAAGCGGGCTTAGGCTGAAATCCGACACATTGATTGCGAAATAGTTCGGAAGAGGCATTTCTTTTTCAGCATAATTTGGGATTTTATGGCCTTTTATATCCCAGAAAATCTCTTCCTGCAATTATCCAGAACCCCTGCCTCCCATCTGATTTTTAGAGGCACAATAGCTACTTTTCATTATGCCCTTAGGAAATTTTAGTTGCCTGTAGGGAAGAACTGCTTTAAGATATGCAGTTGCACTGGCCTTTCCACTTCCTTCTTGCTACTAGGGTGAAAAGGGAAATCAGTCTTCACCCAGGCTGTTAAATTCATCTGTAGCTCATGTTAAAAGACTGCAGTTGTCTTTCTGCTGGCGGTAGGCTGGGGTGCATAAATACCAGCTTTTTCCGAAAAACTCTGAGGGGCAGGGCAACAACTAGTACTGAGTTTGACTGGAGCATGTGTACCAATGCTGATACTGTGGTCTTGTTTTGGGGAGCCTTTAGAGAGTACTTTAAGGAGCCTTTAGAGATCCCCATCCAGCCCACATCCTGGTGGACATGTCTTAAGAGAAGTGCTCAAAGCCTCTGCCTCGCAATGGCGTGTTAAAAGCAGAAAAGCTTTGGGTTGCTGTTTCTTCTGGCTGCTTAGTTACAGTATTCAAATTCTTAAGTATGCAGAATAGATACTTTTCCTGCACCAGGCAAGCACGTGTTTTTATGGACTCCAGCCACGTCCTTCGTCTCTCTATCCCCAAAATAGTAATAGTTGGACTAACAGCACTAACAGCGCTCTCCCTGAGCAACCGTGCCCTGACACATTGAATCTGGATGAGACCGAGGGGTTGCAGTAGTTGTGAAATGGTCAGTGTAAACTAAATATCCTCTGTTGCCAATGAAGGGTGCAGCCCCCAGCGCTGGCAGCTTTGGCAGGCTGGGTTTAGGTAAGAGCTGTCCCATCTACTGCCGCTCTGAGTGCCTGACACTTGGTATTGGAAAAAAGCAACAGGTTTGCTTTGCTTCTCTGTGAGGGTGTTGGTGATCAAATGTGCTTAGCATTTGCTCATTCACTTTGTGAGAATTTATAGTGTTAGAGAAAAAAAAAAAAGATGCCTAAACGAGGACATTATCATGCACTTACTTTTATGATACCTTTTTGTTTTTATTTGTTTGTTATGCTACTTAATCTCTAAATGGCTTTATCTGGTAGATACAAGTCCTTTGGTTAATATGAGCGAACAGGCTTTTCCTACTTACATGGCAGCCTGGGGAAGTTGCTGGCTGGCTCTGCCTCCTTCAGCCCCAGTGTTGTGACTGAAAGTCTCTGAACACTTGGGATGTGCAGAGATCCTTGCGAGATGCGTTGCATCACATTGCGAGGTTCAGGTGTTTTACGGGCTGTTGAACTGTGAGAAGTGGCCACTGTGTTGCTGTACCAGAAGTGGTGTATTGTAACATGTTGCAAACATGTGAAAGCGTCTCCTAGCAGTTGTTTCGCTTTGCATCAACCCAAAATGTGTGAATGAAAAGGAAGTACTTGTAGCAGTTTGGTATGAAAGTATTAAGCTGGTACAGACCTCCTTGTTTTTCTGTAGGAAAAAGTGCTTCCCGAGGAAGAGCTCTCCGTGTTTTTATGCATTTGACCTGGAAAGATATGCCCAAAAGGCTCTCAACTCTTACCTGCTTTTACTACTAAATGAAGCATTTGATTAAAAAAAAGAACCTATTGTTCACTGCACTGTTCATCTTGAGCTGGTGTTTTCCCGTGTTGCACCACACACAGTATGTGCACTGCAGCACTTGTCTGTCTTTTTTTTTTTTTTTTCTCCTCCCTCCCCTACCTGCAAAACAGTGCAGTCAGGAAAATGGCTTCTGTGGGCTTCAAAGCAAGGATTACATACTGTCACTGAGGCTGTGGAATACTTTTTGCTTAAAAAAAAAAAATAAAAATCGAGCTTATATTAAAATGAACCGTCTCTGCCATCCTTAGGCGTTCTCAGTAGAAGAGCCTTTTAATGTGTGTTCTCAGTAGGTGGACTTTAAATGCAGGTTCCTCTTGTAACAATATTTTCTGTCAGTATCACTCTGTTCACTTGCAAAGTTCCCTTCTGTCCCTTTTTGCACTAGTATTCAGGGTGTTTCTAAAATCCGGCTATATTTGGCAATACATCACTCTCTGTGTTACAGGGAAGTCATTACTCAAGGGATTTGGCAGAAATTAAATTAACTGAGGTCTTTAGAGAACATACTCAGAATGTCTTTTGAGAACACACTCGCTTCAAATGCTTTCAGTTGGAAAATAGAGTCGTGTTCTCCCCCGGTTCTTCCTGCGGGGTGGACTTCATAGAACGTGTGTGTATTTACGCTTTTCCACGTTCATGGAGCTTATCACTTTCAAAAGTAAAACAAATGCTGAAGTGATAGACAGCCCAATTTTCTAGGTTGCTTAGTAACTGAAATGCATGCTGTAGTGTGAAAATACTCACACAGTAAAATGAGGGAATATTTACTGGAACAAACAGAAGATCGTCTGAGAATGCGCTGTATAAATAATGAAAGCATGTGTTTTATTTGCTTAGGTGAACGGAAGGATACCCTCAATCACAATGTTCTACATAGCTTTTCACTAAGAAAAGTCTCCTTTTTTACACTTTTACCTGCTAAAGTGTGTTGGTGCAGTAGGATGTGAATTCTTTAGCAAAAAAAATACACTTCTGTGCATTTTTGGACACTTCTTGAGATGGATCATCGGTTTTTTGGGGTTCTCTTGAGTTTTGAAAGAAGGGTTGTTATTCTTTGGGCCCAATTTAAGGCCTGTTCCACAAGTAACTAAGAACAAAACCTTTAGATTCCTGGAGTAGTACAAGTGATAAAACGAAACTAGAGTATATGAGTTTGTCATGGTTTTTTAAATAAAATTGAAGGCTATTTGTAATCTAAATAAACCCGGTTTGTTTTGGTTTTTAACCCATATTTTTATTTTTATTCAAGATTTCAGCAAAGCAATGTCTCAAGCTGGCTCTTCACAGTTTCAGGAAGTCATTCGACAAGAGCTGGAGTATTCAATGAAAGTAGAACTCGATAAGATACTTGCAACTGCACACTCAAATGAGATAGAGGTGAGGAGCGTGACGTGGGGGCCACTCAGCATGAGAAACGGAGTGCAGGACATCGAGGCAGACCTTAGAATATCACAGATTACCATATCCTTATTTTTAGGATGTGCTCTGATCCTGTGTGGAAGAGTAGCCTGGCTACAGTGCCAGTAGGAGACTTTCAGTTCCCTGTAAACTGGGTGATGGAGTTATTAAGTGTTTAATCATCTTTACTTATTAAGGGTTCTGTGTAATCTTCAATGGATTACAGAAAAGGGAGGGTAAAGCTGTTATCTTAAAGATTGGGTCAAATTGTTATGGTTATGATTTTGACAAAATACTTGTTGTGTAGGTGTCCAAGTTGCTTTTGTACCTTGAGTTTTGGTGAAAATGAGCTTTTGGTACCTTCTAGAATTTTACAGAAATCTTAGCATGTCTACTTCAGTGTTAATGAAATTACTCTTGTGAACAGACTGTACATAAATGTGCAGAAATGCTTCTGTGACTGAATAGGTATGCATTAAATATCACCATTTAGTAATGCATTTCTTTTTTGCAGCACACTAAAAAGGACCTGGAAGGATTTAAGAAGTTATTTCATAGATTCCTACAAGAAAAGGGACCATCTGTGGACTGGGGGAAGATTCAGAGACCTCCAGAAGATTCTGTAAGTTGCAGTGAAGTGACAGTCTGTGAGGAACATGAAACTGATAATTGCTCCTTAAGGCAAATGGTGTATCCGCCCGTCGAAGGGATCTCTCTGCCATGGGTCTATAAAATCACGCAGGACAACGCTTCGAGTTCGAACTGAGAAATTATTATTTGTTGACATATGTTGTATGTGTTCCTGAACATCAGGTCCTGCTTACCATATGTGTCAAGTTCTCTGGTGTTATTTTGTTAGCCGTTCTTTGAGCAGGGGAACAAAATGGGACAGATGCCACCTTATCATTTGGTACCTTTTCTGGAGTAAACTGGGACTTGTGTCAGAGGGGAAGTAGGTTCGACCCTTGTTGTTCCCGTTTCCCTCCTGCCTCTAAAAGAAGGTTGCACGTCTCAGATGAGACTGTTTCCAGAGATCCATTATGCTAAGTAATTTGAAAGGGACATATGGTGAGTGGGCTGGGTAATAGGGCTCATTTAGCAACTTCTCTAACCTACAGCAGCTCAGTAAAAGAAAGGGATCTGAAACAAGGCGTTGACTGCGGGGGGGTTTGGAGCGTAATTTTCTAATGCCTTCCATGTTGTTGTAACTTATAACCTGTAACTCGAGCTGCTGCTGAAAAAGCACTCTATATATTTTCTCAGCACTGTTTAGTACTGAAATAAATACTTCCTATTAAACCTAACCTCATTTTATTGATTCATCTGTGGCCCCAGGCTGTCCCTTTGACTCTAGTGGTGTAGTTGTGCTAGAAATTCTTGCTTTTCCCAGCGTAGTGATCTTGGCATATTGCGGGACTTCTGTGTCCTCCCAGGTTTGTGGTTTCTCTGAGGCTCTCTGTGTGGTTCAATCGAGGCTCTGTTTCCAGCTGAAAGGCAGGCTGTCTGGTTACTTCCAGAGCAGATGCAGTGCTGCTCTGTAAAGCGTTGAAGAATGATGCTGTTTTGGAGCAAGTCTAGGGTTTTTCCAAGGTTGAGTGTTCTCTTTTAACTTCAAAAACATGTGATGTCTTTCTTCTCTGTACTGAAACACTGAATGAAGTGTTGCTTTGGGGAGAAAAGTCCACCCCCAGTGAAGGGGCCAAGGTGAGAAACTGGAGTTCTAGATAAGATGACTTAGAAGGAAGGCTGAAGAAAAGGGGATTTCTTTCAGTGTAGGGGGGGCTGAGACTCCAGGGGGCGATAGGTCTCTTAAACATGTAAAAAAGTAGTTACGACAGTGAAAGGAATAAACTGTTCCCTGTGTCAAGATAAAGCCTGGGATTAAATTACAGGAATCTGATGCGAGTGAATGGACTGCTTTGTGGAGAGGAAGAGCTGTTGTCTATTTTCCAAGTTTTCCACACCTTCCGTGGAAAAACTTACAAGTTCTGTGAAGGACTGAAAATGTCTGAGTAGGACACTGGGAGCAAATGTCAAACAGGAGGGTTATGGAAAGGCACTGAAATAGACTGAGGGGATATTCCCAGACATGGCAAGGTGTTAAAAAAGAACTAAGACAACTTAAGATCACAGAGGGCTGAATGGAAAAGGGCAGGATTAGAAAGAGTATCTGCCTTCCTCCTTGTGGCCTGTACTGCTCATTCTCAAATGTGTCCCTGTGCTATGTAGCAACTTTTGACAAGATAAGAATTCTGCAAGATCGGGTCACTGCTGGTCAGATGAGATGCATGTATGATCTTAAATGGAATTTTGTTTCCTAGCATGAGCTCTAAATTAAGTAATCATATTTGATAAATGCTACAGAAGAAAGCTAGGGCAAAATATCTGCAAGCAAACTTCCTTCCATGCCTTCTTCACGTCATGGTAAATATTTCTTTCTTTAGGGTGATACTTCAACTTCCTGATCTGGCAGGAGGTGGGTTTAAGCGCTTGCAAAAAACCGAGAACAAAATTAAATTACTTGAGTATTTTTTTTTTCTTTTCTCTCTTTTGCTGACCATAAGAGTTTCATCTCCCTACCCTCCTTGAACCCTGCTCGTATCTACCCCTCCTTTTTAATACATCAGTCATGTCAGGTACACACTGTGGAAAGTGAAATGTGTCTTATGTGAAACCCTTTTCAAGTGACCTTCTCCCAAATGATTCTTTGCTGAGGGGTATGACTTGTGGAATTATTAGACAAAAGTCGATTCCTTAAAGACTAGAGTATCAGAATTATTAGTCTAGCTAGTACAGGTAAGAACAGTATGAGCTTTTAGAAGAGAGAAAGAGGGATGATTTTTGAAGGGCTGTAGTACTGAGTTCTTTGGGACAAGTGTCCATCTGTGAACATAAGCATGTTTTGTCTGAGTGCTTCTGTTCAGTTCCAGGTGAACTTTCTTTTCTGAGCTATAAACCCTCACATATATTCTCCTCCTGGTCTCGTTAGAACGGCCCAGAGGTTGTTATACACAAGACTTGCTTGTTGGTAATCTTGCAAGTGATTTATAATTGCCTACAGGGATGACCTTGTTTTATGAGGTGGTGGAGTGTTTGGGTGCTTGGAGAATCTCACACTACAAGGACCATGCCCCAGAAAGCACCAGCTTACTCTCCCCAATGGAAATTTACTTACCTGTGATCATTTTGGAGAATTGCTTTGCTGATGAGAATTCTGGGAAGTATAATCTTCAGCTGATACTTAGCAGAGTAAAAAGCATCTGTTTAGATACACACGGGTGTTTATATACATACAGACATGCATGTGTGTCTGTAAACAGAGGCACTCAAAAATGTGCCAAGGTGTGAAGTTGCTGGGGTTTTTTTGTTTGTCTGGCAGCTTAAGAAAGTTCATGAATACTTTATTGGATTTATAGGCTTTGTCTTTTAGGTGGGAAAGGTGTTTCAGGCTTTTGCCCAAGGCCAAGGGACTGTGCTATGCAGGAGCAGAATTTCCGATCAGACTTCTGTAGGTCATCTAGTGTGTTACCTGTGGTATTTGTTCTTTGATTGTAGCTTTCTGCTTTTTCCTGAAGCATGTGCTGACAAGTAAAGGCTCCTGCCAGTTAATTTAAACAGAATTTTTTCCTTTGTAATATTCCTCCGTTTTTCTCTGCAGTGGGAGATTTCTCCCTGGCCTCCATGTTTTCTTTGTAACAACTAATACTGATGATGGCAACAGATGACTGAACCCATTTCACACTATATTGGTAAACCTCTGACTTGTTTTTTCCTTCCAGATGCTTTGCTTTCATATGTCCCAAGGCTTACAGTGATAGCTCGCATAGTTAGGACCCATTACTGTTACAGTCTCCAGAGAAGGAAGTCCACTGAGAGTGCCAGTTAACAGGGAGAGGAGGTAAAGAATGTGGACATGGCAAGTGTAACTTAATCCCCTCGATGTAGGTTGCAGCGATCTGTTTATTTGAATTGGAAGCAGTAGCAAAGTCCTGCTGGGAGGCCTCAGAGAGAACTGCAGTGACCAAGTTAACCACAGAACAGCAAGGCAAAACCTCATCTGGGATGTAAAGAGAGCATCCAAAGCAATGTGAGTGTGAAAGGAACTTGTATGTTAGAGCCATTTTTTTTGATTCCCCAGTGGTTGGATTCTTGTCTGCAGCTCAGGTTGTCATCTCAGTGAACTGTATCATGAAGGGAAAGAATGAATGTTATGCCCTTACTCAAAAGCAAAACACCTTTCTAATCTTCAGTTTTAAGGGTTCACAGAGTCATAGAATGGTTTGGAAGGGACCTCAAAGATCATCTTGTTCCAATCCCTTGCCATGGGCAGGGACAAGTTTCCCTAGACCAGGTTGCTGTAAGCCCCATCCAACCTGGCCTTGAACACCTCCAGGGATGGGGCAGCCACAACCTCTTCTAGGTGACCTATTCCTCTACTTCACCACCCTCAGAGTAAAGAATTTCTTTCTGAGATCTAATGTAAATCTCTCCTCCTGTAGTTTGAAACCATTCCCCCCTTGTCCTATCCCCATCAGCCTGTGTAAAAAGTCACTCTTCCTCTATAAGCCCCCTCTAGGTACTGGAAGGCTGCAATGAGGTCTCCCCAAGGCCTTCTCTTCTCCAGGCTGAACAACCCCAGCTCTCTCATCCTGTCTTCACAGGAGAGGTGTCCTATCTCTCTGATCATCTTTGTGGCTCTCCTCTGCACCTGCTCTAACAGCTACATGTATTTCCTGAGCTGAGGACTCCAGGACCCGGGTGCAGCACTGCAGGGGGGGGTCTCACAAGGGCAGAGACCTCTTCACTGGCTGGTATTTGTAGAACTGTCGCTTGGTGCTGAGTAAACGTTTCCTGGTGGTGTAAGTACACATTAACTACTGCGGGGGTATTCCTTTCCGGTCTACCCGCAAGGACAGCCCTGATGCTCATTTTGTCTGTCTCTGACAAACTCCTGCAAGGCCTCCTTGCAGTAGGAGTATGATTCTGAAATCTGTTTGTCAGGCTCCCAATGCTGCCTCATGCAAACTGTTCTGAGAAATCACTTTTGTGACATGGGCTGCAAAACAAAGGAAGCTGCGTATGTCATCTTAGAACGCTCCCAAACCGCAGCTGTGAGACATGTCTCAAGTGAGTAACTCTGCAGCCAGGCATCTGTAAGCCATGTCATTCCTGCCCCTGTTATTTCCTGAGGAATTTCCCCATCAGCACTTACTTGTCAAGCCCACTGTTCCAAACCCTTAGAGCAAGGATTGGTTTTTGTTACTGTGGAGCAATTCTTACACTTGTGTATACGCTTGTAGATCATGAGGTAGTTCTGCATATTAGTGCCTACACATGACTGGAACTGCTACATGATAGCACTGGCATCCAGCAGTCCTGATGTTGCAACATTCCTGCTGGAACTTGAGTTCTTGACATTTGTTATTCTCTGAATTAAAGACCCTTCAAGATCCGGGGCTTCATTGCCAAGTTGTCCTGTTCCCAATGCCTGTGCCAGAAGAAACTGAAACATTTAGTGAGGCTGAGTCATAAATTTTGTGTTGTAACTGGCCCAACATCCAGTGAACTGAGTCCTTGATGGAGGGCCTGGGTGGAACTGTTAACTTCTTCAGGATTTTTACTTGGAGCTTTCTGCATAAGCTGGTATCAGGCATGATGGTGAAGGCATGAAAGGGTAGTTGGCACTTCAGCAAAAGCAAATGATTTTTGAGGCAGTCTAGCCCTGAACTGAGTGTCAGACTTTCTGCTTTTCATGAGTGATGCAAGAAGAACATAGTGAGACGTGAAAGTTGAGATAATTTTTCTGGATGTTCAGACGGTGTCTGAACATCGTGGATGTGACTCACGTCCCACCCAGCTAAAGCTCAAGCTGAAATGTTTCTAATCCATTTACAGTCTAATACAGAGTGCTGTTGACCTTGGAGTGGGATGAGAAGCAGTAAATCTGAGTGTAAATCTCTGTAGGTCCTGCTGGTAGTGAATCGTTCATTAAGCTTCCTGATGTACCTCCAAGACATTAAAATCAGTGTTTATCATCTCTTTGTTAATGAGAAGAAGAGTTGTTTGTCAAGGTGTCTGCCCAGCCTGAACACAATCTCTGTTGTCGACAAAGCACAGCAAGATTCTGCTTTTTGTGCACTTCTGTTCCTGAAAAGTTCATGGAACCTTGGAAGGAAGTTCCTGTGTATGTCCTCTGTGAAATGGCAGCGTTTGTCTTAATGGGTTCTGTCTGAGCCACGAGAACTCCCTGTGGAGTCACCTTATCTTTAGATATATCCTATAAGCTTTTCAGATCCCATAAGGCAGAATTTCCCTAATGTGAGGGATCTGCTCTAATCTGCTGCCTGTGGTGCACTGGAATGCTGGAACTGCACAAACTCTCCTCCCTACACCCACACATCCCAGTAAGAAATATGACTCTTGTTCCAGTTTAGTGTGAATTTCCATTTGAATCTCAGCCCAACTTGCCCAAAGCAAACACAGTTCCGAAAACTGCTCTGTATGTATTTGTTCTTGGAAGTCAGCTGTGGATCTTACACACCCCTTATCAGCGTTAAAATAATTTTCTTGCAGCTAGAACACACACAGCACTGAAACACCAAGGCTTTTCTTCAAAAGAAAATCTCTAGAAGGGCAGGCTAAAGGATAATGGTATTGATTCTGCTCTAACAGTTTTGGCATGGCTCTTACCGTGGCATTGTTACTGTTGTCTCTCAGACTGAGGTGCTTTGGATTAGGGAACAAGCAGTGCCTAATGCGAGACACACTGTCATTACAAGCCTGATTTTGCTCTCCACCACTAGCCCCGAATGTAGCCCAGACTCTGTTTTTAAACCTGTCAGCGGGGTAGAAGACTCTCTCTAAATTTTGTTGTGAGCTGGATGAACCCATCCTGAAAACAGCAGGATAAGAACTAGGAACCTTCTTCTACTTTGTGTCATGCTGTTGGGAGAGATGAATTATTAGATCGGACTAGTCGTTGGAATAAAAGTTTAGTTTAGACCGAGTTAATGAACCAACCTTTTGCCAAGAATGTTGCCTTTGACAACCTTAGAGCCAAGTATTAAAAAAAAAAAAAAAAAATCTATGAGTTTAAGCTGCTCAGGGAAGGAAAGTTACATGCCCTGCATGCATATGGGTTCCTAAATTGGGCCTGACTGAAGGGGGAGAGGGGGTCATCTTACTGAGGCAATGAGTTATAGATGGCACCCAAGGAAACCACCTGCAGGACAAGAAGAGGGTTGTGACTTCTTCCTTACCCATCTTTACCACTGAGTCAGTTCTCTGAACCTGGAAGAGCAGACAGAAGCATCTTCTTATCTGAGTGAAGCTGATGGTGACTGGTGTCACAAAGTCTAGAGAACCTCTCAAGCAAAGAGGTTATTGTAGTAAGAAATCAGGTTATTTGTACCATAACAAATCAGTTTATTACAGACTCACTTTGCAGATGTTCTTTAGTGTCCCAGAGCATATAAATAAGTGTGGGTTTTATCACCAGATTTTAAGTTCTGAAAGTTTTTAGGAGAAAACCATTTCCTTCCAAATACCTGACTGCTGTTTTTGGGGTTTTGTTTTCCCAGATCCAGCCCTATGAGAAGATCAAGGCCAGAGGCCTGCCTGATAACATTGCTTCTGTCTTGAACAAGCTGGTGGTCGTGAAACTCAATGGTGGCCTGGGCACCAGCATGGGCTGTAAAGGCCCAAAAAGTCTTATCGGGGTGCGAAACGAGAACACCTTCCTGGATCTGACGGTTCAGCAGATTGAGGTAACGTTTGATGAGCTTTTCCTTCTGCGTTGGAGGAAGCAAGACACACTGAGCTGCTCCTGCATGACCTTTTAAGAGGGATCACAGTGGAGGCTTGCCAAAAGGAAGAGGAGAGGGAAACGAGGTCTGATCACAGTGCTGGGGTGAAGTAGAGAATTCCTTTGGGAAGAGTAGACTCCAGAGGGACGGAGCCATCAGCACTGAACTCTGCCCCCTTCACATGTGTTAGCACAAGTGTGATCCAGCCTGTTTGCACCAGCCTGGACAGTGGGAGCTGTGTCCAGAAACACAAGCAGTCACACTGTAGAGCTGGTCTGGCCTGGGTAACTGACTCCTGGGCTTGTTTCCGACTCCTCCAGCTGCAAGTTTATCTTTTTTAAAAAAGGGCTTTTTAAAGTGCATTAGAACAAAGCTTTTCACAGCAGCTCCAAGTTCCTTGTTGAAGTTAAACCCTCATGCTGGAAGTAATTGCTGGTATTTTCCTCTGAAGAAAGAAGAGTAAAAGAAAATAACAGCTGCTGGTGTTGGGAGAGGACATTTCGGCTTATGTTTTTAATGCTGAATATTCCTCTTCCAGCAGATAATGAAGATAGTCATTAGAGTAGGAAATTGGGTGTGCCTGTTCCGTAGTTTCTGGAGTGCCTACAATTTTTACCTCAGTGTGGTGTTTGTCTGGAGTGACTCTCCCATGTGTGACAGATGGTTCTATAGCAGACTCAAATTTACATCCAACTGATGCAGCCCTTTATCCAAAGGGTCATTGTGGAAGTCTCCAACTCCACCAAAGGATAATGATCCCAAACACTCTCCCACAGATGAGGGCAAGTTCATACACAAAACTTAAAACTCGCTGAAGTGTCTTGGTTTTTTTCCCCTGCACAGTCTGTTTTTGACGGTCACTGTCATGATCTCCAATTTTTTGCTGGGCACATGGAAATGCTCCTGTGCATTTCAGCTCCATTCTGTAGATTCCCAAATAATTAACATGGTGACATTTCATTCATTATGTACTCTTTGATACTGTTGTCCATCTCACGGCCTCCCAAGAAGGCTCAAAAGTGCAGAGACAGTTTGGAAATGTCACCTTGACAGACTGTAACAATTTGATGGAAAACGTGCCTTTTTCAATCAACAGTAGCTAAAACTTAACATGATCATTTTGTGGTGTTGTGCTTTTCAAATTACAAATTTTGATGCAGATTTAAAAACAAAGATTAAAGATACAATAATTAACGTGGGCCTTTACTACTAACAAGGATTTATTTTCCTTTACCCAGTTTATTATCCTTTCTGTCAGCGTAAGTGCATCTCTCTTTTCTCTCATGCATTTATTATTTCCAGTCTGTTTTATCTAATTTCTTTCTCCCAAAATCTTAGGTGTCAGGAGTTAAAGCTAATAATACATGCTGAATTTACCATTTATTTCCCATCTCAGCATTTAAACAAATCCTACAACACTGATGTTCCTCTGGTTCTCATGAATTCCTTCAACACCGACGATGACACAAAGAAAATCCTGCAGAAATACAGTCACAGCCGTGTGAAGATATATACTTTTAATCAAAGCAGGTATCAAAAAACTTCTCCACTTGGGGTAAAAGTTAAAACTAGCTTGTTTCTCCAAATTCCAGATGGGGGGCGGATTTTTGTTTGAGGTGCTGGAGTAGCAGTGGTGTCTTCTGTATCCATGTTCAGCCTGTTTTAGGTCTCTTTTTGAGACTGAAACATCAGGGTGTTGGGCAGAGTCCAGGGCAATGTATTAAAATCGGGGAGAGGAGGGTGTGTAAGACCCAGTTTCTAAGAAATATAGGAACAATGGTGTACGAGATGCTGGCCACTTGATTCCCAAATTTGCTTTTAGTGTCCCTGGGCTCTGGAGGGAGACAGACCATGGTTCCTTATCCAGAACAAACTCTAATCAAAGTGGCTGCTGGGTCAGAGTTGTTGCTTGGCATGCTCTGAACCTGCCTGTCAAAGGAAAGTTGGTTTACAGCGTTGTCTGAGAACTGGCTTTAAATCCTTGAGTAGAGAGATTGCATTCTGTTGCTTCTCAGCTCAGAATCTGGATGGGTGTTCCAACTGAGAGTACTTACAGCAACCCGGAGGGCACACCTTCAAAAGCCGTATGGAAAAGCCCAGGGAGTCGCACCTTTACCGTTGTATTTTTTCTTTATGCCAGTCTGACGTTGGTGAGAACTTAACAAAACCCGTTGTCTTCACAGGTATCCTAGAATTAACAAGGAAACTCTGCTGCCAATAGCCAAGGATGTCTCTTACTCAGGAGAGAACACGGAGTGCTGGTACCCTCCAGGCCATGGAGACATCTACGCCAGTTTCTATAACTCTGGTCTGCTGGATAACCTCATTGCGGAGGGGAAGGAATATATATTTGTGTCCAATATAGATAACTTGGGTGCCACTGTGGACCTTTACATTCTTAACCACCTTATGAACCCACCCAATGGAAAACGTTGTGAATTTGTCATGGAAGTCACGAACAAAACCCGGGCAGATGTGAAGGTAAAGGGAGATGGGTGTGGGTCTGTCTGTGCCTGGTGTGTTGCTGGTGATCTCCAGCCTCTCACCTCCTCTGAATGCATGGATTCAGACACACATACATCCAATCTCCTTATAGCTATTTTAGGCACCATTTAACACACCAACTTTGTTCTAATTTGACTTGCACAAAATCAGCAAGTTTATGACATTCTAAGTCATGGAACAAATTTGATCCATGTTCTGGGCAGTGGCAGACAGGGGCAGCCTGGGCTTGACTGCGAACACGAGTGATTTCTGCAGGGTGCAGATCACAACCTCTGTACCTTCTCCAAACTGTCACTTACACAGGGGGAGAAGCTTGAGGGTGGTAAAAACAGAGCACTGAGGGCTGGGATGCAGCAGTCACAGCCACTGACTGAGAGCTGCCGAAGCTACTTACTGAGCTGTGCAGGTCTGCACTGCACAACTCCGTGTGGTGCAGCTGCACATCTGCTCCTGCCCTAAACCCCTGACTTCGTACAAAGTCCAGGTGTGCCACGTGTCAGAGGTTTATGGCCTATCAAATACTTGTAGCCTGCAGTAATTCGTCCTGTAACTGTGCTTTGCCTCTGTTCTTTTAAACGTGAGTGTGGATGATAGGTGGGTTTTTTCTGTGTTTATTACCTCTTAAGAAAGCTCTGACTTAGTCTTACAAAAGCACAGAAGTGCCCTGTAAGAGTACAGTTCAGGTTACCGAAGTACTTACATTTAATTTAGCTTTTGCTCTGTCATCTAGCAAAGCACTGCTGAAGGTGGTTCTTGACAACGGCAACACTTGCAAAAGATTCCCAACAACCTTCATTAAAGGAATTAACTGTCTTGGAGTGCTGAAATATGATCGTTGGACGGTTCTGACTGTACTTTAAACACACTCTATAATTAGTAAGCTGCTAGCTGGCTATTAAAAACAAAAAATGTGTTCTGTTGAACCTCGCTCTGAGGCTCAGCTCTAAATGCCAACAAACCAGAGCCTCTGTTTGGGCTGAGGGGAGGATTTCTCTGGCTTCTCACGAACAGGACTTAAAACTTCTCATTTCTCCCTCACAGGGTGGCACGCTCACGCAATACGAAAATAAGCTGAGGCTTGTGGAGATAGCTCAGGTCCCAAAAGCACATGTGGATGAATTCAAGTCTGTGTCAAAATTCAAAATATTCAATACCAACAATCTGTGGATTGCTCTGTCTGCAATCAAAAGGCTGCAGGAGAAGAACGCCATTGACATGGAGATCATTGTTAACCCAAAGGTAATCAGCCAGGGAGGCTTTAGAGGAAAGACTCAAAGGAACTGTTTGTTTCTGGGTAACCAACAGGCAATGCTGCCTTCAGGAAGGAGTTGGTCTGTGGGTGAAGGCAGAGCTCTGGCTGACGTTTGGCTCTAGTTCTGAGACCCAGAACCTGCTCGTTGCGCTCACGTGAATTTTCTCTTCCAGACTCTGGATGGAGGCTTGAATGTTATCCAGCTGGAGACTGCAGTTGGTGCTGCTATCAAGAGTTTTGAGAACTCTCTGGGGATAAACGTACCTCGTAGTCGTTTCCTGCCTGTTAAGACCACATCAGATCTCTTGCTTGTGATGTCAAACTTGTACAGCCTTAATGCTGGGTCTCTAACGATGAGCGAGAAGCGTGAATTCCCAACAGTGCCTCTTGTCAAACTGGGAAGTTCTTTCACAAAGGTAAACTCCCACTTGGATTATCTCTTTGGATAAAAATACAATTCATAGCAATAAATAAGTTAAAAGTGAGGTTTACTTTATCTCCCTCTGCCCACCTGGGCATTGCCTTTTGCTCTTCGTAAAGAACTGTTAGAATACAAAGTACTTAACATGTATGTGTAACCTCACACTGCTGTTGGGTGCTCCTGTACTCCCTCAGCTGAGGAAATGGAAGGTGGGCTGGGCTGGGTGTGTTCTCCAGAGCTTGCCCAGCGCTGGTGGGAAGCTGCCCCTACTGTTCCTCACACTTATCTCTGAAAAAAATTACGAAGTAGCAACTCCTATATTGTTTCAGATGTAGATTATAGGAAGGTTCCTGAAAGGAGTATTCAAGAGGCTTGTCTTTAATGCACAGATGGATTTAAAACTCTCTCTATTCTTTCCTCCCTTCAAAAGGTTCAGGATTACCTACGGAGGTTTGAAAGTATTCCAGATATGCTGGAGCTGGATCATCTCACGGTTTCAGGTGATGTTACATTTGGGAAGAATGTTTCATTAAAGGTGAGTGTGTAGTTGGGATGCTCCTGCACTAAACATGACTGATCTCTGCTCCCTGGGAATTGATCCTGCCTCAGTCAGTGCCTGTACACACGGTCCATAGGAGCACTCCTGGGAGTTTGTAACTGGCTCAAGGATTGCAGAAGCCAAGGCTGGACCTTGTGACCCCTGCGAAGGAGAGCAGGGTGTAAACTGCCAGAGCTGCTGCTCTGTACAGGCCCAGGGAGAGATGAGGTTTATCTGTGAGCCTTGAAAGCACCACAGACCTCTGGTCTCTGTTCAAACACTGCTGCCATCTCTGTCCCGTGCCTTGACAAGGCCTGTCCCACCTCACCTCCCAGGCTGGCCTTACCACACCTTTTCAGGCCCCTTCTCATCAGTTTGGGGTTCTTGATTTATTAGTAAATGTCAGAGCTGAGCGCGTTAGTTTCTCTCTCAGCTTCTTCCTTGGGATCTCGCCAACCCCAGCAGAACCTGCACTGCTCTAGGGCACTTCAGCAGCTGGCACAGATGGGTGCGAGGTGGGGCTGCTTCCTCCAGCACTGGCAGTGGCTCAGCTCTGGGGCTCACGGCTGGCCCTCTGTGCCCAGATTTGCTGTGTAGCCGGAGCGGGGGGCTGGGCTGTGCCACACGGACTGATGGGGGTAACATTTTTGCACCTCGAAGCAAGCAGACAAGACAAGAGCCCTTATAGTAAGGATGTATCTTCAAAGAAGTTACAGTTCTGCTTGTAGGCTGATAGTATCTAGTCTGCTGGTAAGTACAGTGTTTCCAACCATGCTTGTTTAAAACATTTGTTCTAGGGGAAAGAAAAAGACCACTAAAAAGCCTATGCAGAAACAATACAACAAAGTGCATCCAGGCCCTGTGTCACCTAAATGGTCCTCCAGACAACCTCCTCCCTCGTTCCAAATCAACAGGTAACAAATTTCTAAACACTTCTTCTTTTCTTTTCTGTAAACCCAGGGAACAGTTATCATCATTGCAAACCATGGGGACAGGATTGACATCCCAGCTGGAGCTCTACTAGAGAACAAAATCGTGTCTGGCAACCTGCGGATCCTGGACCACTGAGTCCATGAGAGGGCACGGTCAGGTCCGAGGATGCTGTGCTAAACCAGCCTTGTCCTGGAAGAACCTTTTAAGCATTAGAAATCTAAGTACACAGAGGGCCTATGCTTTGTCATCTTCACAGTACCCTGAAGTATTAATTTAAAATTAATTTCTCTTGCTTATCTCTAAGCAGCCACATAGCGCCATGGATGTGCGTAAGTAATGCTTCAGTCCTTAAAGAGATTCTGTAACTCAGTTAATATAACCTTGAAGTGCAATACTGTTTGTCTTGCGGGAAGATGGACAGATCTTCTTTGATAAGAAGTTAAGAGGCTTGCCTCGAACATTCAGTAGTTTTGAATTGCTTATAACTGCAGAAATAAAGCTGTGAAGCAATACATGTGGGACAACATGGTTGGCAACTCCTGTGACGTTTTAGGAAGGCACAGTTGAAAACCAAAAGTTTCACTACTGCTAAACAGGCTCTTAAAACCCTGTATTTCATGTGCTCACAACCTGTAGCCCTCTTCAATCCCCCCCAAACTACAAGTGGGATGTCCTATCCCAGTTGTACGTTGAGGTACTGGGGTAAGGCTGTCAATACCTCCATTTCCGTATCGTGAGAGTGGGAATCATCCGTGTTCCAAACTTGCCCAAAGAATCCAATACTTGAGAAAAATGCCTCAGTATCCACGTGTGGTGTTTGCTTTTTCACATCCCATTTAAGACTGGATCTCCTGTTAATATCTTAATCCTTGATCTGCCCTCTTTTTTCAATAAATGGATCACGTTGACTACACCTATGTTCATATTGTCACAGCCATGTATGTTAATTTATCTTCTCGAGTCATTTCTAAATTTGTACAGGAATCGAAATCCCTGTCCTGATCACTATTGATTTCTTAATGTTTCTCTTGTATTTACATGCAGACAACTTTATTTTATAAGCTTAGTATAACACTGGTATGTATCATTAAAGAAGTTGGTCTTTAAAAACAACTGTGATTTTAGAGCTTTATTTTGACTGACAATTAATGACATCTGTTAGGCTGACAGTTGAGCGTGCCCGGCTGAGGGAACCACAGGCACACACACACTGCAGCAGATCATTCCATCATCCAGGATCATCACAGGTTAGGCACTCAGACTGGGCTCAGGTAAAGAGGGGGGAGGTGAGATACACAGGCACTTGTACTTTTAGGTAGCCTCCAGTCCGTAAAAGGTAGTATTAAAAACTCTCAAATAAGTTTATTTCAGTTGCGCCTTCCTTAATGGTGCAACCTTTTATAAGCAGCCTAAAAACTTTAAAATTCTCTTCTTCCTGCCCTGTTTTCTTGTGTCCCAGTCCTTCCCAGTGCCTGGGGCCACGCCAGTCCAGGGCTGGGCAGCTGAGGGTGACGATCCCCACACCAGCCTTTCTGCTACCTTACAATTCCCCCAGAAACGCCTGTCACTGCTAACAATGATCAGGTCACTCCTCTGTCCCACAGGTAATGGCTTTGGGGAACTTTTGTTTGTTAGAAAATCTTGCCTTCAGGTGGCAGGTTGGAGCCCAGCTGTGAGAAATCCCCTCAAACAGGACTGCTCCCTTACAAAGCTGAATCCTATATGCGAGCAATCAAAAGACATTTATTTATATAAAGTTCTGTAAAAAAATAAATTTTAGAACAGCATAGTTTCATAGAGAAAAACATTTTCTACAGAGTTCCAACTGCAAGATTTTTATATTGTACCATCATTAAATAAGGTGGGACACCATGTGAATTTCATTGCACTAGAAGAAATGCAAAGCATCTTTTTAATATAAAGATATACAGAGCATTCTAGACAACTACAGCTGTGTTACAGCTATGTGTTCTTTTGGATTTGGTCCAAAGAAACCTGAGTCTGTTTCCAGAGAGAATGAAAAAACATTGCACAGACAGCTGATCACTTGTTTCTTGCTGAAGGACACTGGAAGGATCACTCCCAGCAGCTCCCTCTGAGTCTAGCTCCCCCGACTATCAATCGTGCCCTTTCTTGGAATCTGGGCTTAAGTATTCACCTCACCGTTGTCACGCTGCTTAGAAGAAAGTCAGTCTGTTGTCAGAGCCAAGTGACTGCTCCCAGTGGATTATCACCTCTTCTGCTCCCAGATTTCAGCCATGTTTAGGTCTAAGTTGTTAAGGCCTTTCAGAGCTTGAAGGTTTCCAGTGTAAAAAGCTACATCTGAAGTAACCAGCCTGCAGTGAAACACACGACAAGATTAGAATCAGACCCCATCCCATCCCCCTGGAGTGCTCAGACAAATAGCCAGGGTTTGTTTAGGACTTTGGCACACAATTACTACAATACACATTCAAATCCTATGCCTGGATTAGATATTTTAAGTATCAGGTCAAAACTCAATGCTATGGATGTGGTTTATTTTACAGCAGTGATCATCCATAACAGGATTACTGCTGGGCGCAAAACTAGTTCTAGGGAAGAGAGATCAAACCACGAGTTCAGAAAACTCAGCAGGAATTAGGCATTTAAAACTTCTATTCTCTTGCCGTAATCCCAGGCTTATCTAGATTTAAACTCCCAATTCCATTGAAACTAAGAATATTAATTATTGCAACATTAACTTCTGTATTCCAGAAGGTAATGATTCTAAGGTTAATGTAAACAGTAACAGCTACATTGTTTATAACAGTTGATACAGAATTAAAATCCCTCAGACACTGTTGAAACATGTCAGGGGTCACGATGCTAGCTAGCAAGATGTAGGAACAGAAGTTGTATTTTCATATTAAAAAACTTAAGCAGGAGTCACAGAACTGGATTTTTACGATTACTACAGAAACAAGCAGTTTCAAACACGATGAGGATCAGAAAACCATGTTAAAAACTCGGTCAATGAAGACTGCTGGAACAGCAGCGAGTGACATCCAGTGTTGGATGTTCTCAAACAACCCCAACTATGTGCTCCCAGAGAGCTGTGTCTGAAGTAAGGAATTGCTGCCGTCACAGAAACGGACCTGGGCCAGCTGAGACCTTCTGCCTGCTGGGAAATACACCCTGGCATGTCACCAGAACATCTGCCCCAACCCTCCTGTCAAAGAGGGATTCATTTAATCCACCCAACCACAAGTATCAAACAAAACCGAGCGCACAGGATGAAGATGGGACAGCTCAGTGTTTGGGACTGGAAATCCGACTGTGGAACACCCCAAAAAGGTGCTCTCACTTCAGTGGGGCTGCAGTGGCCCTCACCTTTATTAACTAGCAAAGGCAACAGGATGTCACCTTGTATATACACACCAAGCACAGAGAACCATTTCAGATAAACCCTCTCACAGAGTACAAGGAAGAATATACACAAGCAGGACAAACCAGAATAAATTGGACAGGAACAAAACTCTTTCACTCCAGCGACCTTTGAAACATTAACTTCCTTCTCTGACTTCTTCAACCTAAGACAATCTCTTCTTGCACATGGGTAGGCTGACTGAATGTCACCCTTACTACACTGCCAACACCACAGAACCCCACTGAGGTCATTGACAATGATTGTGAACCCCACCATTTTAGGGGACAATCCAGCTGACAACAGAATTCAGCGTGCAAGGGGCTGTAGGCTTTCCTGGGAGGTGGGGACATCAGGCACAGCCAGGCACCCTTAGGAGAGGTACCACTGACCTGCTTGGGGATGGAGGGTTGGGCTGGAGCAGGGAAGGGTAAGAGCTCTGTGAGCATAATCTGTTTCAAATCTAGTTCTGCTGTAAAAAACACTTTTGTAGAGCAGCTGTCTGCTGCACAGATGAAATGCTGCTTTTTCCTATTTTTACTTTGCCAGTGCCATGAGTCACCATCCACATTACTAAACTGCTTCAGGAATCACGTAATTCATGTGAATTAAACTGTGGCTGCTGCTGTCACACAAAGGGAGAAAAAGCAATCCATGAACTGAGGAACTTACAGCAGTCTTTCCAGTCTGACCAGTGTCCACCTCCCAACCTGTTACCAGGTGGATTGCATTCCTGCTTACTGTGGAACAGCACAAGGCATGTCCTTTACTGTAAGAAAGCTCCAGATCTGACATACTAAAACACAGAGCGTGGCTGCATTCTGCAGTCACAACTTTCTTGCAGGAGACAAAGCCTGATTATTTGAGCAGTAAAAAAAGAAGAGTGCCCCAACATACCCATTTAGAGGTCCTCCATCATTGACCACGTTGAGGTGGGCCAGCTGCCTCTTCAGGTGGAGCTTGTAGCTTGCGTTGATTCGTAAAAACAACATCTACAAGAAACCACAGCACCAGAGTAAGGATCTGTCCCCTGTGCTTGCATCACTGCCTCCAGAGAGGAAATACACAGCACCTGACAGCACCTTCAGTCACTAACTTCTGGTTTTGTTTTTGCAACTCATGCGATTTTTTTCCTTCTGCCAGTCCTTCGGCCTCCTCATCTTTCTGGCCAACACACAATTTGTAACACACAGGACAGAACATACCCTCCCTTACTAATTTTGTGAGGCACATTGTTAGGAGCATGAACTTTTCTTATCTGTTTGAAGCATCTAACAACTGGTATGAAGTCTAGAAGGTAAAAAAATCTCTTTCCTTTACTAGAACCACTTAAAGTGGTTTTTCCAAGAAAAAAAATACGAAAAACAGTTTGAAGGGACCAAATGTGAAAAAGAAATGACAACTTGGTGTATTCAATGACTGGATCCGTCCTTTCTGTCCTTTGCAACTCCGCAGTAGCAAAAACTGCAGCAAAACACTGGAAAAGGACATCTGGTACAATTTGGGTGCATAATACATTTAGGGACCTTTGGAAGCCAATGATTTTGAGCATTACAGAATAATCCTCTGAAAGGGCTGTACTTGAGTCCCAAAGTGTTGTAGAATTTCAGCACTAATTCCTGAATTGAAGACTGTCCTCTCTAGACATTAAAAGGCAGCTCAAAATACTGAAATCTGTTCTTTTTCAGTGTCTCATCTCCCTACACATCCAAACACTTCCCTCAGCTCAGCCCAAGCTGTCTGCATGACTGCTGCCAAGCCCTTTAACGTGTGGGTTTCACAAACACTCAAAAAAGAATTCCCCTCTCCACACATAAAGTCCCTCTTGTTACTGAGTTCATGTACATTTGCAAACGAGGTGTTAGATGAGGCTCAAAAATAACATTCACCTGAGTTTGCTCCTCAGGAAGGAGATCATATATAGCTTCATGCATCTTTGCCATTTGCTTGCAGATATTCCTGAAGCATGCTGAAGGAACAGGAGCTTTCACTTCGTACTGAAAATAAACACACAACCAGTTACTCCTTTCTACCACTTTAAAACGGTTTATATGTGAGAGTTCCCAACAGCCACCTGAAGCTCTGCTATGCTAATGACATCAGGAATCAAAGTTCATTTAGCACATCACAAATTAAAATGGTCACTGGGCATGAACTGAGCCAGCCATGAATTACAGATGCAGAGAGAATAACCTCTGTGCCTGCCACCCCAGTGCAGCCCCTGTGGCTGGAGCTGGCCCTCTCCTTCAGACTGGGATGAGTCAATGACAGACAAGCACTTCTACCTCTGAGAAATATGCCCCTCGAGTAATTCATGAGACAAAAACTACTTTTCTAGGATCCCATACATCCAAATTTGTGAAGAATCAAGGAAAGGAAACCATCAAGAAATGGAAACTCCCGAAAACTCACAGTTCGGTATTAAAAAAACTGCAACCACGCCACGAAACAAAAACCCCACAAAAGCATTGCAGGAATACCTTGGAAAGCGAAGTAAAAACCACCCCTTCTCCTAGCGCCTGAAATCCAAGAAACAAGACACTAGAAAACACCAGATGGTAAGAGATTTGCTACAAAGGGAACAAAATTCTTATGTCCCCACTCTGGATAGGGAAGATCTGAACAGGATTTCAGAAACACAGAAATCCTCTCCCAGGAACGGTGAAACAAGTTCTGCAGTTCCAGCTGGAGAGGCTGTGCCAGCAAAGGCCCAGGTGACACACTGGCAGGTCATCTTTGGAAGGGTGACACTTCTCCATGAAGCCTTGCACGATTCAGGGAAGAACCAAATCACTACAACTACAGCATTTACAAACAGACTGGAGGAGATGCTTGCTCTTCTGCTGGCCTGAATTGTCAAAAAGAACAAAGTTTTCCTGAGCATGACAGGAGAAAAAGAAATGCGGAGTTTAGAGAAAATCTTTACGGGAAAGCCAAACCATTGACCTAATTTTGACAGGAGAAGTAGCAGATAAATAGTGCTTACTGCTCCCAGGGACAACCACCCAGCGTGCAGGACCGTGCCTCAAGACAAGGAAGTTAAGCAAGAAATTATTTCCAACTTCCTGGCATGTTGTAAAGCCAGAGGGAACTGGCAGGCTCTTACACGACTACAGCCAGACCAAACTCTTCATGGGCACAGGGAAAAGCAACAGCCCCAGGAAGTAACTCAAGCTCCAGCCCTGCAAGGTGCTGGCCACTTTTATGCACCTGAGAGGTCAACAGCATGTAACAGCATGAGGGATCAGACAAAAATTCACTGCTCTTCTGTCCAAACAGTCACAAGACACCAAGCTCCAAGAGAACTCAGAACTCGCACTGGCTTTTCTCCATGAACACTTATTCATGGGAATGAATGAGCCTTTTCCATTCTTTAATGGTATTATTTCCACTGTTCAATACCCCCATTCCTGTTTTATCTTCCTGTCAAGGACAGCAGCTGCTGGGAAGTGTGTCGCTGAACCTCCTCGGCACAGTGGCACTGGGTGAGGACATTCCGTGGAGCTCCCGGGGGAAGCATAGCCTGGAAACTCAGAAGTAACTTGCTCGTATTACCCAAGTGCCAGGTCTCCTGCTATCTCCTGTCCACTGCACCAAACTGTTTGTCCCCTACAAAGCAGGATCATGCAATTCCTGGTTTTGAAGCATGCTGGGCACCCACTGCTATGGAACTCACTGACTGGTTCAGATTTACATACCCCAAGAGAAGTGACCATTTTATGCGCAGGACACTGAAATATTCGGACTCTCAGAAAAACATATAACCCCAAGAACATGCTGACATGGTTGTACTGACGTGCCCATTTGCAAATTCCCTGGGTTTATGCACTTCACAGCCTTCAGATTTCATTATTTCAGGAACAAGATGAGCCAAATGATGGGTATGGTGGGAATGGAGGCAAATTAACACACGGTCTCCTTTGCTCCTGGACTCTGTGGGTTGCATTCATGTGGGCCAAGCACTGTCACTCAAGCCCTTGAGAGCTCTAAAGGACAGAAATACTCGCAGTTTATAATTTATGCCAGCTCCCAAGGGGAGAATGGGCTGTAAAGATGGAAGGACTTTAAGGGATGAGTTCTTACTGTCATCAAAAACATAAACTGTGTTACTGGTTTGTTATGGGCTAACTTGTTTAGTAGCATTTGTCTTTTATTCTCAAGAGATAGGGGGTAAAGTGGCTAAAAAGCCACGTTAATTCACAGGACAGCTATTTTTACGGGAGATAACCCCCCCCAAAAAGCAGCAGTCCATCTTTGTCTTCAGAAAAGAGCATAAACACATTTTTAAAAAAGTAAACACAATAAGGGTAGGGAATCCCACCTTAAATGCTTTTGGCCTTTTTCTTTAACTCCCCTAAGTTTAGGTAACACTGTTTGATAGACCAAAGAAACAGATGAAATGAAAAACCACAACATAAAATAACAGGAAGAGCAAGGGAGACAGAAATGCTGCATGTTACAGCTGCCTCACTGCAGCTCTTATCAGCCTGTCCCCCACCTGTGCTCCTGTGCTTCTCATGAGCTCCTCCAAGGAAGAGGCTGACCCAGGCCAATCAATCAAACCTGTCACTAAATAATTAATTTATTTCTCTCATGAAACAGCTTTTTTTTTTCCCCCCCCAAGGACCATAAGATCCAAAGCACAACACTAAGCTTTAACAGCTCGTGTACTTTATCTATCGGATCCATGGGCCCAGGAGGTCCCATCCTGGGGAGGTCTCTCAGTGTATCCCACTCTAATATGAGTCACAGTGAGTAGATCCAGCCCAGGACCAGACTGAACCACTGAGGAGTGTTCAAAAAGCAAAATACACTAAGAGCAATTCATGGGACAGCTACTATTGCTGCTGCAGGGCAGGAACTGCTGAGCACAGACCTCCAGTCCCCAGGCCTGCAGCCCAATAGGTGGGCTGGTCCTTCCCCTCCAAAAACTCTTCCTCCTCAGCATTTTTTTGCTGTTTCCTCAGCTGCCAGAAATGCCCCCGTCCCTGCTTCCGAAGAGGCACCATCGGAAAGAGCAGGAAATGGGACTTGCTGAGCCTGGCTGCAGACAAGAGCTGTCAGTGGTAGGAGAGCACTTCAGCTCCTGAACACCCGAGCATCTGTGCCAGCCAAAGCATTTCTGTTCCTGCTGAAGGAGTCAATGGAAAATTTATTTTTTGTGGGAGTGATGTCCCGGTGGCAAACATTAACACAAAATACATTCATGAGAACAGCACAGAGCTTTCTGTTTGCACAGTTTAAAGAAGTTCAAACAAGTCCTGATTAGGAAAGTTTAAGACTCCATTTGAAACATCTAGGCTGCATACAGTGAGACTTCCAACTGCAATTTTGAGAGTATATAATTATTTCCATAAATCATTACCTTGGATAATAGTTTGTCGAATAAGCTATCCATTATGGCAACGAGCTTTGCTGAAATTTCAGCTATGTGGTCGTGATAATCCTGTAAGGGAAGAAAGCAGGTTTCGTTTTCTAATGGCATTCATATTCTTCAGAGCACAGTTGAAAAGCAGAACTTTGTGTTTAATTAGGAAATGCCACAAGAATTACCTTTGTAATGTGGTCAAAATGCCTGAGCATGCTAAACTGCTTCGGCTGCAGTCGAGCTTCAAAATGAGCCCTGATAATGGGAATGTAGTGTACAATGAGCTGCAGGCAACGTGAAGAAAGGGCTGTAAATTCAGAAAGAAAAATAATGTAATTATTGCACAGGAAGAGTCATTTTGTATGCACCGTATCTCCTTTAACATAAGTAATAAATCTGACAAAATTTATCAACTTTTTGTTAGACTGTTTCCACTGGGAATCCCCACCCAGTGAACACACCGGACCGGTACCTGGTTATTCACACCCAGCTTTGGAAAGATATGGGATAAGGAACTAATTTTCCCAGAGGCTTTAAGTGTTTACTTGACATTTTGAGCCCTGAGCACACACAGACATTGGAGAGATCTCAGAAGACCTGACTCATCATCTACCTAACCTCAGGAACCACATTCTCAAGGCATCAATGTTTCTTCTGCAGTGGTGTACAGAAACACCCTGCTCTGCCAGTGCTGACGTGCCCTGAAGCTGCTCCTGCTGCAGTGCCAGCAGGATCCCCGAAACCGAGCTTATCCTGAGTCCACCAAGGCCTGAGGCAGTAGCAGGACACACAGGGTGACACGTGGGCACCACACCAGCCAAGAGTTCTGCAGCAAAAACCTGACCCAGCTGTAACCCACAGCCCCTTGAGGGGCAGCCTCTCAACTCATTCTCCTCAAGCTGTTCCCTTTCCGAAAGGGAAGTGCAGACTGGTAATAAGGACACCCTGAAACATGGGAACTGTAAGTTCAGACACCTGCTTCAACCCATCAGTCAAAGACTCCTAATTTCAGGAGAAATCAAGTTTAAAACTGGAGGTCTGGAATAGTGTGTCAAGACTTTCCTGCAGCATGGAACAGGGCACCCAGTTCTCCCAGGCCTTCTGAGCAGCCAAAGTAGTCCAGGCAGGTAACCAGCAAGGTCTTATCACCCTCTGTGACCATGCACGGCACCAAAACTCAAACGTAACATCATAAATGTTTAGGGTTTTTTTCGCATTTTGGTTTCTTTTAACAGGCAGAAGAACAAGCTTTGACCTTTTAAATATAGAAATCCATACCTAGGTTTTTTGTAGTGATTGTTTTCAAACCAACAACTTGTAATGCACCAGCTCCAAGCACTAGTTGGCAACTTCTGGAGTTGAAATACTGTGAGAAAGAAAAAAGGACAGTGAAAATGCATGCTGATTCTTTATCAACTATACAGAACCACAGTTTAGAAATACCATCAACAGAATTTTGCAAGATAAAAGAATTATTATGAAGGCCAGTTTCAGAGTTTCACATATTCCTTCCTCCAAAGGGGTCCATGACTATTAATTAGTAAGACAAAAGGAACTTTTTTACTACTCTCAGTAGTCACTGGCCCAGTGTTTTTTGACTCATGGTAAAGCACTCAAGGCAGTGCTTCAGCAATGGGAAGCAGAAATACTGCTTTTAAAAACACTGATACCCAGTGTTTTCAATTCAAGGACTAGTTTCTCCTTCTCTAAGAGACTTTTAGGCAAGGCTTCTCTCAGAGTGAAAGAAAAGCAGCCAGACAGACTTGCTGCAGACTCACCATGTTCAGCCTTCCTTTGAAAGCTCTAACAAGAACAGCCTCGTATTACAAATCTATAAAACAGACTTCTCAAACCAGGACCTTGGATGGGGCAAAGCATAAGGAGCTTGCTAGTTTTCCTCAGTAGATGTGTAAAACACTCTGATAAGCCAGCAAAGTCTCTGGACAGTAAGACAGCTGCTGTCAGCATCTTCTGTCTTATACTGGAATTCTGCTTCACCACCCAGTTTGAGACACAGATATTCCAGACTGGCCCGGGTGATGCAGTAGAAGAGCCATTGCTGTTGTCCCCAGTTCCTGCACTGAACGGAGAGCAGAAGCCCAAGGGCTCATGTTTAAACATGTTTGTCTGTTGACACAGGGCTGGAAATTGGGAGGCAAAACTTACACACAGTTGACCCTTTCTCATGCACCCGAAGATTCAGAAGAAATTGTGGCAAGGCTGCCCTGCAGCTCGTGTCTGCAACACAGAGGATTTCCCTCACACAACCTCCTTTCTGGGGGGGGGTACAATCCTGCTTGACAGGTCTTGCCGCTTGATAATATAAGAAGAAACCCAAAATTTCAAATGTCCCTTGGGTAAAAAAGAAGAAATAATTTTTCTAGCTATTGCCTGGAGTCAGTCATAAAACGCAGGCCCACAGAAGACACAACAGGAACCCCAACCAACAACATCCCCAACTCTGGGCTGCCAGTGGTGTAGCCAGGGCCAGAAAAGCAACCCAGACCTCACAGCACAACCAAACCAGAGCTACCTGTGGCCCCTGACCTGAGAGAGGCATAACCTACTCTGCTCTCAGACAGAGGTCAGGGTCTGAAACTGTCTGACATTCACTTCATCTCCTCCTCCAGAACAGCAAGACCTTTTCTTACGCCTCTGGGTAGACTTTAAAAGTAGAGCCCCTGAGCCGAAGACACATGTATCTCACACAGCCTAAGCTCCTGAGATATTTAGCTCAGATTAGTGTTAGCTGTGAGGCAGACCATTAAAAACTTGGTCTGTAAAGGAGGATGGACACACGTACTCTCCCCTGCCTTCTGTGGGTTCTGTGCTGTTCCCAGATCGCCTGTTGCAGACAGAGCAGCGAGGAAGCAGCAGGTCTGAAACAGCAAAAGAGCAACACCCCCTCCTTGTGCCTGCTGGGAGGAAAGCACTTCTGTGCCCAGCACGTGGCCATGAGCCTTCTCTTGTCTGCACCATCTAAACAATCCAGTAGTTACAACTATGTGTGGTCAGTTTTGGGCCCCTCCCAACAAGAAAGACACTGAGATGCTGGAGTGTGTCCACTCCAGGGCAACAGAGCTGGGGGAGAGTCTGGGAGCACAAGTCTGAAGAGGAGAAGCTGAGGGAGATGGGAGGCAGCTCAGCCTGGACAAAAGGAGGCTCAGGGGGGACCTTATTGATCTCTAGAAGTCCCTGAAAGGAGGGTGTAGCCAGGTGGAGGTTGATCTTTTCTCCCAGGCAACAAGTGACAGGACAAAGAGGAAATGACCTCAATTTGCACCAGGGAGGTTTGGTTTGGATATTAGGGAAAATCTCTCTTCACTGGAAGGGCTGTCACTGGAACAGGCTTGCCCAGGACAGTGGTGGAGTCACAATCCCTGGAGGTATTTAAAAGATGTGCAGATGTGGCACTTGAGAACACGGTTTAGTGGCAGACTTTGCAATCTCCAGTTAATGCCTGGACTCGATTGATCTTAGAGGTCTTTTCCAATCTAAATGTTTCTATGATTTTGCCCATACACTGGTGTCATTTCACTCAGGTTGCAGCCACAGTTCAAAACTGCCTGGAATTTCATTACCTTGAAATGGAACACTTTCCATTTTCTACCACAACAAAGTCTAGCTCTTGCTACCCTCACAGTTTGGTAGCTCTGACTGTTGTCAAACAGAAAGTGTAGTGACCTGCCAGGACACCTCGAGTGGCTCTATTTTGTTCAAAGTGTAATAAACGAACTTTTGTTTCTGCTAGTTGTTCTTGACATTTCTCCAACTGATGGCACCTTGCTGACAGATAGGAAATACAATAATTAAACTGAACATGATGTTTGAATACAGAGAAGTAAAGCACAAATGGCAGAGCTACAAGATATTGTAAGGATAGGGAAGTAAAACAGAGATGCAAATCTTGCCATCTTGAGGCATCTGCTGCTATTCTACCTGCCTGTGAAAAGGTGCTGCCATCCCTGAGTGAAGCAGCAGCTGGAGAAGGAGAGTGAAGAGGGGCAGGCCCAAACAGACCGATCCGCCTTGGATAGTGCTTTTAAAGGGGAAGGTTTGTGGATGAATCTGAATGACAACTGCAGGGAGGAGTGTTCCCGCATCTGGTTATTCAAATAGGAACTACCAACAGGAAAATTACTTAAAAGGTCCATCTCCCAGAGTGTGTGTTTCCCCTTCCGTGGCACCTACAAAAGTAAAATATACTTTTGGAGAGTAGAATCTGTTTATCTTTTATTGATTATGTTCATATTCAGAACTCTAATACCTGATATAACCTTTGTGGGCAAAAAGGCATGAGTCGAAGTCTTGACATAAATTAACTGCTAGGCTTTGGAGCCTATACAGATATGTATGTATGTATGTATGTATGTATGTATGTATGTATGTGCGTATGTATGTGCACATATATATATATGACAGTTTTAAGGTGCATTAAGTGCTCCTTTTATTGTTTACAAACATTACCTTGTGGTATCTGGGCTTTACCAGCTTTCCCCTTCTCTAGTGAGAAATAAATGAGAAGGAGGTCCTGGTGTTTTACCATCTTTACACTGTACAACAGAAGCTTCATCCCATACTGTTTTTCATGCTTCTACTGGCTATAACTCTACTGACTTGTAAAAACCAAGGGACTTGTTTTCCTTCCTCAATACAGATAAATTTCTGTGGCATCTGAGTTCAACTTGCTTTTTCTTCAGCAGCATTAATCCTACACCCAGCCTGGGTGGCTGGTGTAGATGGACAAGAAGCTGTGACAAATACTGCTAGATGGGATTTCCAACAGTCCAGGTGACCAAGAGGAAAGACAGCCCTCCCCAAGTTAATTCCCACAACAAACTGCCCTTATGGCACAGTAGAAAACACAATGATTTCTAAAAAATTTATATGAAATCATACAAACACAGGAGCATTACGGAGAGTAAGACATTTGTCCACCCTGACTGCCCCTGCTCAGCACAGGTGGTGCATCAGGAGTCCTACCTTCAGTAAATCAGACAGGCGGGTCAGCATGTCAGTAGTGATGGAAGGAATGTTATCCACACACTGGCAGTACTCAAGGATTATTCTTATTAGCAGCAATACTGTCCTACAAGAGAGGAAACAGCCAAATACGTCATCTCAGGGCACAACAGATGTTTAAGGAGAAAAAAAAAAAAAAATCAAACAGGCCAGTCATGTTGATAGAAAGCTACCCAATGCTAGAGATTATAGCATTGAATAAAGCCACTAACTGATGTGAAGTAGAAGTAAAATATAAAAGAAGGTATACATAAAGATAATTATAATGAATACTCATTCCAAAGGGTGGTGTGTGGAAAAAAAGTACTTCATATCAGAGAAAAATCGCTGAAAAAATATGTAATAAATTCTAAGAAGTCACAAACAGAGAAAGAACTGTGAAGAAATGGCACCAAATATTCAAAGATGCTCAACACCTGTAATATCCCCTGGAGCCAGCAGGCACTGGAGAATTGGGGAGCTACTGGATGGAATTATGAAGGCTCCACGTAGAGCAGGCATGCTCCTTTGAATTCAGATACACAGAAGGCAGGAAAACTGAGGCGAGATCAAATGTTCAGAGCGGATATTATAACATTTCAAAGAGTTAAATGTCTTCCTTTAGGCAGTAGAGTGCAGAAAGATGATGAAAAGTCAGCTGAAAATACACACCTGAAGAATGCTTTGTGAACATAAAGGCATTTTTGAAGAATGCCTTTTATTTGACTAAATACAATGAAAGTGTACGTAAAAGTGTGTAGAACTGAAACAAATATTTGCACCAGAGGCTCACAATTGCCTCACAGAGCTAAATGTAACAAGCTTCAAATGAGCAGAGATGGATCAAACACATCATATATTAGGTAAATTTTAACCTTTAAAGCAATGCTCCTACACGACCTGAAATGCTCTTTTGCAGTGATATCAGCTGGCTGGCACAGACGTTCTCAGCCATCAGCTTCTGCTTTTAATTGAACAATGATGCATCATCATGAAGCAACTCATAAAATGACAGCTGGCCCAAGACATTCTGCACATCACAACTTTTAAGTACCGGTAAATTGATGCGAAGACTCTGGGGAGTGAGATCTTGCAGGTTTTACTCCCTCCCCAAAAACACTTTCATGCATATTTAATGGTTAAGCCTCACAGTCTTTGCAATCACAGCATGCTTTTAAATGAAAGAAGTATGTATCGTATATTTTAAAGTGTGTTTGATATAACCAGCTCTAAGAAATTGCTTTCCAATTCAAAGCAACCAGGATGCCAAGAAACAGTGTATGCAGCTTCTGCGATGGCCCATTTCTTCTTCTGAATAAGATAAGCAATTTTTCAGTAGTGGACTCGCATATTTTGGTCCTGCTCAGCCTGGAGAAAAGAGGGCTCCAGGGAGACCTTATTGCAGCTTTTCAGCACTTAAAGTGGGCTTACAGGAAAGATGGGGACAAACTTCTTAGTAGGTCCTGTGGTGACAGGACAGGGAGTAACAGTTTTAAAGCAAAGGAGGGTAGATTCAGACTAGATATAAGGAAGGAATTTTATACAATGAGGCTGGTGAAACACTGGCAGAGGCTGCCCTGAGGGTGACTCATCCCTGGAACATTCAAGGTCAGGTTGGACAGTGCTCTGAGCAATCTGGTCTAGTGGAAGGTGTCCCTGTTTATTGCGGGAAGGGTGGACTAGATGACCTTTAAAAAAGTCCTTTCCATCCCAAACTATTCCAGGAGTCTATGATTTTTGCCAGAGATACCTAAATCACATAAGAAATAACAGTGGACTATGAAGACAAACATGTATTTTCCCAATTATGTGTTTTCATGAAATAATGGGAAAAAAACATTCAAATAAAATGATAAATTTCAGCCCGGTCCTTCAGAGGAAAACCAGCATTTTAATGTAGAGAAGAGCTTTTATAACCATTTGGGAACAAAAGAGAAACCAGCCTGTGAAAGGAGAGGAATTTTCAATTTAAATAAGATTGCTAAAGCTGTTAGCATTCATCACAGTTCCACTTAAAAGTTCTTGCCAACTAACCCACTGCTAAGAGAAAAGTGTGCATCTTACCCAACTGTTGCATATTTTTGTCCTTCAACAATAAGGAATTCAGCTGGCCTTCTTTCTTCAGTAGCTAGACGTTTTAGCAAGACAGGAAAAGGAATGAGTCGAACCAAAAACAAGGGCAAAAAATGCTATTTATAAAAATGCAATGTTCACCTGTTAAGGTTTGGAAAAACCCACAATCAATCTATTGTAAAAAAAAAAAAAAAAAGAGCAGTGCACTAATTATTAGATACTTGATCACACATCATAATTATTACAATCCATAAAGTTATGTTATTATCTACTGTGATTTTAGGTCAAAAATTCCACAACATCCCACAGTCACTATGGTCTTAAAAACCCCAAGTACAACAGGTTAACAAATAGAAGAAGAAAAGCAGAAAAAGTCACTAGGTTTTCTACTATACGTTCTCAAGTGATTTGCTGTGTATATTAATATTTTAGCTTCAAATCACTTCTTCAGGCTTCATAGAAGCTCTTACTGATGCAGTTTTTCATGCTAAATTATCTGCCTGAAGGAAGCTGCAAGAGGTTATTTTAAGAGCAATGGTTGACAAGCCTATTTTGGCGTTGTGTTCCATAACTGGAGTGATTATTACTAATACACTCTCTGTATCTGCTTTTTTATATTCCTTTTGGAAGGGTTTCTCTACCGAGGCATCACTGTATTTTCTTTCTTCTGATCTATGGCCATTTTTCTCCCCCTCTCTGTACGTTTCCTTCTCCTTCTAGATATTCACACACATCCCTCACTGCAATACTGAACGAGTTTCCCCACGAGGTAAGAACACATTAAGTATTCCCATCGCGCACGTGGGGAAATGGGGCACGAGGAGAAAAAGTGACTTCTCTTGAGGTCAAATGAGGTTTCTGTGGCGAGGTAAATAATTGAATGAACATGAGTTTTCCCTTCCATGGGCAGCCACATGGCATGCTGCCTTTCACTGGAACTGGCAGATGAAGCAGTGGGAAGGGGCAAGGTTTGTTTCACACAAGGGGGGCTGGGGCACATGCACGTGCTCCTCACTCCCTGGCAACTCTTCAGCGGTTTGTTCTTGGAAAAGATGGAATTTGTGCTAAGACTGTAAGCCTCTACACTGGGAAAAATTTGTATAAAAAGGCAGTTTCCTCCCTGTGCTAACACTTTTGGGTGTTTTCAAGAAATAAATAGATAATTTTTCAAGGTCAGCACAAGAAGTTTCAACACCGGTAAGAGACAAAATAAATAATAAAGACAATAGGTATCAATTTCCTTCTGATGCCCCTGAAAGACAGTGAGCAAACACAGATCAAGAGTGACATCAGAATATGTCCATCAGCACTCACTAGCAGAATTTGTTGATAATATGTTCATTTCACAGTAGGACTGCAAGATACACACCTGCTGGTTTTTTTTCAGGGAGAGAGATTCTGCCATCTGACACTGAATCGACAAGGTCCTGAAACTCAGCAGGAACTTCAGCTTGCTTCCAGCGCTCATTGTCCAAAAGCAGGCTGGTTATAAACACAAGAAAGAGGAGGTTGAGAAAGAAAAGCCTTGTATTGATGCTTCTCCTGCCTGTAATGCTGTGGAATCAAAACTACAGCAATTTTAAAAGAGCCACTGTCCCAGAACATTATGCTAGTCATCTTCATCGGAAGGAGGTGATCACAATTTGTTCATTCAATCTGTCATAGGGACCAAAAAACTACACTAGGCAATAAAGGTCTTTATGAGATCATTGTCCCATGAAGTAATGTGCAAATACTTGAATTTTTACAGCTTTTGATGGATGAGAACAAATAGACTTGATGTATGTTACTGAAAAGGCTGTTCCCCACGTGGTCTACTTTTCTCTTTTTTTTTTTTTAGAAAATAGCTGAAAGTGAATTATTCTTAAACTTCTGAGACAAAGCCATGCTGCTCTTCAATGTTAGTCTTGTGCACTTTCTGTAGCCATCACTGTCCTTATTTAGATAACTGTAGAAAATTTTAGTTTTAGGAAATTAAATCACAAAAACAGTAAGAGTCTAAACCACTTGGAAATAATTGGGTTTTAATAAGCTTTTTCACCCCCTGCTCTTAAGTATAACAGGCTCACTAGTGCTCTAGGCAACAAAAGATTGTCTTTGGCTGGCATACAATTGACAAAATCATTCACGGAAGAACAACAAAGATCTTCAAACCAGAAATACCTTAGTTTTGTCTTTCTCTCCTCATGAAATCTATTCACAAATCTGTTGGCTTGACTCTGAAGAGCTCCTCGCAAGGACATACTCTTCCTGCCACAGATCTGCTCAGTATCTAAGATAAAGCCTTCCATCAAGCGAGAGAGAGTAACAAACTCGTTGGAATTCAGCTTCTCTAGGAAGCCATCCTGTATGCAAAGAAAACCATTGTAAGGAGACACATCACCACAAAAAAAGAAGAAGTAAAGAAATAACTAGTCAGCATGTCTGAGGGTTACAATTATTTTAGGAAGCACATCATTTAACCCGTTATGGGACAGACAAGGTCGATCGCAGTTACCGTACTCCCATTGTGAGTACGAGCCATTTCAGAATCCTGGGAGCAAATTCCCATTAAGCATGAGACATCACCAGCACTCTGATCCACGCTCCTTACCTTTGCTCTTGCCATGAGGAACTTGACTGAACGATCATGGCAGATATCAGAGGCATTATAAAGTAACTCTTGAATGTTGTTTGCCAGCCTGACCAGTTCCAGGTCAGTCAGCTTCATGTCGTCACCAATCCTACAAAGTGACAGAACCAGCAGGTTGAGCATCAGTTTATAGAAAAAACCCAGTATTTCTGCACACAGGTTGGAAGAGGAAAGAGCCTTGCAGCAACTGTCAAATGCAGACAGTCACTTTGTCAGATGGGATCTTCTGAGCTGCTGTCAATGTCACGTCAGTCCCTGCAGAAAGGAAATGCATAACTGCACATCTTTTTTTTTTTTTTTGCATCCACTTTCTAATTGCTATGAATGGTCTAAGAGGAAACAGGATACAGTCATTACTAATATAATAAATAGAATTAACATTTACTGAGCTAAAGTTTACCTATCTCCTGTAACACTTGAGCATCACAAGGCATATGACAGATAAAATACAGCATTTTTCTTCTGATGAAAGTGTAAGGCCTAAAATATAGACATTTGGCACTCCTCCCAACCTTACTCCATAGGCTGTCATTCCACGAGCTCTTTAGACTTCAGGCTCTTAAGCTGGTTCTTTTTAAAAAACCTTGTATGACTTGTCTACTGTTTTGAGGTCAGCACGTAGCTCAGCTCTGCTGTTCATGGCTCATGTCATTACTGAAGATCACAATCTTCTGGTCCAGCTCAAGGGACTGATAGCATGAGAGGAGAGAGAAAACTCGAGACACTACAGAGCAGCAACTGGGCTAACACTGTTCAGTGTTTTTTTATTAGCCTGCTCCAAACACAGAGCAAAAGTGCAATAAAAAACAGAAGAGGGGTAAAGCAACTTCATTTTAGAATGAAGTTATGCAACCAGCCTCAGAAACAACTTTGCTCCTCAAGAACTCTAGCTGAGTGGTGTATTTTTAGCACATTTGGCAAAGTGCTCCAGACTAGCTTGGATCCAACCCCTTTCTCTTTCCCTGCTCTTCCCTGTATCTCTGGACTCCTCTTCACATTTCATTTCTCTTCCATAAGGGATGCACAAAAGGATGCCAAAAGGTTACACCTCTGGAGTCTGGAGCACCTCAGGGCAGCACTGCCTATGGAACCAAAGCACTGAGATGGGTTTATTTATTTGAGTATGCAAGTCAAATGGTTAACGACAAACTGGAGGTATTTCTCTAGAATTTATCAAGGTGTATTCCATGAAGTCAGCTTAAAAAAAAACCCTAACAGAAAAAACTGCCATAGGGAGCACGGACAGGGAACGGAGATGATTTTGCCTGCTAAGAGTATGACAATCTGCCTTTCATGTAGGCTGGAACTGCATCTCTCCTGCTCTCTACATAAGTGGCCTCCCCAGAAGAGCCTATGGAGAAGGGACAAGTGGCAGTCCCTGAACCACTACACACAGAGGTGAAAACAAGGTAAATAAACGAAACAAAGGTGAGCTGGAAGCAGTGCACTCTGATGGCAGCCTCTAGGGGCGATGGTGGAGGTCACTACACTTTCCTTAACAGCACATTCCTCCAAAGTCAATTGTTGTACTGTATCATTAGAAACAACTGCCTGCAGCTCACACCTTGTTCCTGCCATTGCTGCAAAACAGAGACGGGCACCGCGTTCACTTACATCATCTCTACTCCTCCTGGAGTAACAGAAGAGGATGTTTGCTCCTTGCTGGATGAGGAATCGGTCGTGCACTCGGGTTCAGAGACCGAGTCGCTGCTGCAGGGCTCACTGTTTGGGGAGGTGTTCCTTTGAGAGGTAGTGTCAGCTGCTCCGGCCGGGAGCTCCCCTTCGCCGAACGCGTCGCTTATGAACATGCCCTCGTGGGTCAGATAAGCCACTTCGGTGTCCACCGAGCTCTCCTTGGCAGAGTTCTTTTGTAACGTGTCCTCCAGGTCTCTGTTTTTTTGGTTCTTGTCTAGAACCAAGAAAACCACGCTACGGATAGTATTTAACGTTGCCTAGAATGAAATATAACTTTTATTACAAAAAAAAAAAACCCAAAACAAAACCCCGTGCCGCAAGCTCATGCTAGGAAGAGATATTCTTTTACCCACAAAATTAAACTGAATCCTGGCTTTATTTTCTATTGTGTAATTAGTATTCGGAGGCAGAGCCCTCCGTCTGACGGGCACCAATATCAGATGTTTCTGAGAATGAGGTTTCTTTCACCAATCTAACAAACACAAAAGTTCTGCCCTAATCCCTAGCAGCCTAAAATAGATGTAATCTTGCAAAAAGAGGTATTATCTGCTCCCTTTGTTAGCACTAATCATTTTTGCCCTGGATGCCAATATTCACGTCTCCTTCTTTCAATCAGAAGTTTGAACTCTATAAGCAAACCCAAGACCTTAAGACTTCAAATGGAAAGTAACTTCATTCCCTTTCATGCCTGAACTGTGTGAAGCTCTTTGTAAATGAATGTCTTACCTTTATTCTCTTGAGGAAGATTGTGAATTTAGAAAAGATATTCTTCAGTAAATCAAACCACTGAGGAAAATTCATCATCCTCATCTGGTCTGCAAGCCTAAAAGAAGAGCAGTATTCAGCAAACAGCAACTGTCTGCTGGCCATGATGCCTACTGGCACATAAAGAAAAAAACCCACATGCTCTAACTTGAATTGTAAATTGTAAATATAGGGAAAACTATGTAGACTTCTATCTGGCAGAACAACAGACATTACCTGAACAACAGTCATGTAAGTGGAATGGCGAAGGAGGGATATAAAATGAGATAATACTATAAAAGAATGAAAGCTTCACATTTACCATTTAGTTTTTTTCCTGGGCACAGTGTTCTTTTCCCTGGCACGTGTCACCAACAAGGGAGGGGGGGTTAATAACATTTTCACAAATCACGTGGGAGGAAAAAAATTTACAAAAAAAAAAATTAAATGAAAATATTTTGTAAGCGTTACAAAAGCTGTGTTATTAAGCCCATTTTGTGGCATTGCAATGAGACCACTTCTGCTACTAAAGTACAAGTCAGCTGTTTGTGGCAAAAGGCAGAAAAGTCATTGGCAGTACAAAAGTCAAACCCTGTAATACACAGTTAGGACCCAACAGCAGAAGAGTAAACATTGGAGAATAGTGACCAAATATCCAGTGTTTAAAAACGACCCTGTGCCCAGACTTTTCCCAATCCGGATCTGAATCCCATGTAGATTCTACCACTCACTTTGCTTTATCAGCTGGACTATTTTTATTATCTTGGGGTAACACTTTGCTGAGTCAAGTGAATCATAAAGCCACGGAAAAAACAGAAGCTCGGCAGGGGCCTCGGGAGCCCCCTTGGCCAAGCCCTGCTCAAGGCAGGTCCGAGCAGACTGGGTTGCTCTGGGCCAATGTCCCAGAACACACTTCTCTGGGCCCCTGTACCAGTGTTTGACCATCCTTATAGGGAACAGATTTTTCTGGCCTTTGTCATCTTTCATCTTGCACCCACTGCCCCTTGTCCTTCCCCTGCACACCTCTGAGAGGAGCCTGGCTCCATCTCCATCTCTGCCATGGCATTTGCCTTTGCTGGGCTTTGTGAGGTTCCTGACAGACCCTTTTTAAGACTGAAGTTGTCTGGTCTCCTCTCTGGATAGTTTCTGCTGTCAATCACGAAGGAGGAACTGAAACTACTGACAGGTCTTAATATAAAATCCCAGATTAGGACAACAGGGAATGCTTTCAAGTGGATATATATTTAAGAGATATATGCTTCATGTACTGAGATTCACAGAATTTTAGTGTTTATTTTGAAGTTAAATTTAAGGTAACATTAGAATCTGAATGAGAAGGGGAACACAGTATCCACACAGAGGCAGACAGAAGCAGAGGTTTAAGACGAAAGAGAAGGATAATCCTTAATTATAGGGAAATCTAAGCAAAAATTAGAACACTAAATTTATCTATGCTAAAAAGCATCCTATCCCCACCCACCACCACCAAAAAAAAGAAAATCTGGCTGCATACTTACTTAACAACCACTTCTGTATCTATTTCTTCTATCTGCGATACCGTATTAACCACACACTGTCAAATTTTAAGGGGGAAAAAAACAAAACAAAAAAAGATCTTAGCTTCTTTCTAACCGCTGCTGAGTTTCATAACATACGTAATAATCCCCAAGTTAAATAAGGAAAAGTAAAATAACAAATAAAGACACATTTGTATCACTTTAACAACTTGCTTCTCTACAAACAAATGAAAAAAAAAAAAAACAACCCAAAAGAAACCCCCAAAAGCACCCGGTACACACAAAACTGGCCAGTTTCTTCAGGTCTCCAGTACAATCTGTTTTCATTCCAAACACATGTATTGTTTTACAGCCATTTCACTGATCTGTTTTCACACTACTTGTAAGCCCAAGGTACAAATCAACTCCATTCAGACCAGAAAAAGGGTTTTCTCCCAAATGCCAATCAATAAACTGAACAAGTGAGTCAGTAGTGAGTGAACTCATCTTGCCTTTTAGCAAATATGTACAATCCCAATGGTGACTGGGGGCTGCCATCTCAAGCTACATGGATTTTACCTGTGTTTTGAATAAAGGTGGTCAGTACACCTGTAGAACAGCAGGTGTGTTGCTCTTCAAGAACACACCTTGTCCTTGAACTGTCTGTGAACTGTCTGTTCAGTGCTTACAAACCTCTGCCCTTTCACCTGCCTGGCAATAAACGGCTTCTAAAAAGCACTGACCAAAACAGCCCAGCTATGCATTTGAAGAGGAAGCACATTTGAGGTGTGGGAAGGAAACAGTTTCCTTTATTAAGGAAACGTATCCCTAAGAGTTGAGACAGTAGGTCACAACACAAAAGTGCTGCACAAACCACACAGAAATACTCCAGTCCTGTCTTATTTTCCTTGTTCAACAGAAATTTACAGTGGAAGTTGATTAAACTTTGCCTATTTTTAAGCAGAGGTGACACCCAAAAAAATTCAACATAAAGACAAATATTCCCAGCAGAACAACTGCAATGTGAAGGGGATTGGGAGAACCAATTCTGGCTTAAAACAAAAACCTTCAAATAACAATATTAAAAAAAAAAAAAATAAATCCAAACTTTTTACAACTAGGTTCCCAACCCAGTTCACAATGGAGCTGTGAACAGCAGACTATATATTATGACAGGACAGAGATGGCAAACCCAGCACTTATCTCCCAGCCTTTGAGAGACGAGTCAGAGGGAGCTCACAGCACATCAGACCATAACTCTTGAAATAACTATGTATCTTCAGGGAAAAAACCCACCTCTTACACAATATTCTCACATACGTGTAAAAACAGACAAGATGAGTAAAACTCGAAGTACCAAACACACACTCAAAGTTCTGTCTATGTTTTTGTTTGCAAACAAAAGCCCTCATGGCACTACCCAACCTAGCCCATGCATTTTCCCCCAAAGAAGTATCTGAACTTTGTTCAACTGTTGGTTTTAGCCGGTTTTCTTCATTACTTCACCTTGCTCTCAGAAAAAGGCGAGGATGTTTTCCAGCTTTTTAATCATGTGCCTGTGCTACGTCTCTGTTAACATTAAGGCAATCAATGTTTTCTGTGGCATATGCTCAGAATTTGATTCTTTCAACTGGCAAGTTCTTTGATTCTCTTGTATGTGTTTAAACCAAGAACTTGGGGAGTTTGCTTTTCAGAGGATTGGGCGTCAGGCTTTTTGCTGTGGTTTTGGGTGTTAGTTTTTCTGTGTTTTGGGGTTTTTTTTGTTTGTTTTGTTTTTTTAATGAAACACAGTGTTATAACACAACTATACTATTCAGGAGAGCCTCGTGTTGAGAGAAAGGAAAGTTCAGAACAACTGTAATTATACAGAGAAAACTGGGGTGTGGTTACGCTATCTACACCTTCCAAGAACTCTTTTCTGCAAAGACCTCTGTGCTTCAGGAAGCCCTTAGTGTCTGCAAGCTCAGCTGCTCTAAATGGGAGACCATCAGCCACCAAAAAACTTCATCAGACCTGTCCTTAACAACTAAAAAAATAATTTGTAAGAGGTTGAGGCTTGTCAGATACATCAGAAATGTTTGGCTTACCTGTTTAATTATGTTCTTTGCAGTATTAATCATTTCATCCCCATATATTTCATAAAAATTCAGCTTCCTTTGTTTTAAAAGTCCAAATACTAGAGATACAAGTCTCTCCTATTAAGAAAAAAGAAAATTAAGAAATACATGAAAAATATCAAAGTGAAGACAAGAAACAATTTTAAGAAATTCCACAGCAGTAAGAAAGTTCATGTATCAAACACACAGTGAAGAGCATTTAGATCAGTCCAGTACCTCAAGCCTAATTCCATGCTTTACCTTTACAAAGTTCCCTGGGGCAATATCAGCTGAGTTCCTTTCTCCCACCCTCTTTGCTGCCTCTGTTCCTTAGTTGGGTTCATTCACTAGGGCTTAAAAACATGGATATTTCTAATGATGAGTGAGTTCCCTTACCCTGAGCAAGACTGACACTAAATACAGCCCAACTGAGAGGTTGGCACGTTGCAGCACAGAGGGGGAAGAAACTTTAGGGCCAAAATGGGAGTATTTCAGTGCTATTGCCAATCACTACATTTTATGAAACAAGACTGAACAGTTCTTAGGGTCTAGCAATTACTGAAGACCAGTACAGGCAAAATCCAGAAAAATCTTTTCCAGGCTAGAAAGCAAACACAACAGCTTCATCTTCATATGTTTATGATTTTCAGAGGAATGAGGAATATATATATACACACACACACACTGAGAATGAAGCATGTATTCAGGGCAGCCATATGCTTGATATAAGCACCCATGAAAGCACAGGGAGACAGAATGAGCACAACATGCAAATATCAGCTTCCACTGCAAAACTGAAATTTTACAGCCGAGTCAATGAGAGTCCATGTTCTTTTCCACTTACATGCTGAGGTTCATAAAGTGAACTCAGTATACATTGAACAGAGAAAAGCTAACTGATTATTTTGAAAAACTAAAGTGGGGCTGGATGGCAGTTCTGAGTTTAATTAGAATTATTTAATTTTATCAAGCACAAAAATAAAGGGGCGGGGGAAGGTTTGGATAAGAAGAGAAACAGTCTAAAATTATAGGGTTGCTACCAGGGACCTGAGTGAATTAGTTGGTGCTAATTAAGCATGTTAAGGATGCAAACATATTCATCAGACAGTTTATTTCAATAAGAGACATACCTCTTCTAGAATTTGGCAATCATCTTCTAGGGGTCTATTTAAATCATTGCGAGCATAAGTTGAAAACTCTGCAATCATCATTTTATCTATCAGCTTTTCCAGTTCACAAAGCTGTGAGCCAAGATGCCTAAGAAAAACAGTCATTGAGATATGAGCTAAATAATCCACCTGAAAATGAATCATTAGTTCACAGTCGAAGAAAATAACCACCTAGCAGGTAATTTCCATGCAATCAACACTGGCTTAATGGGAGGCTCCAATCATTCACTCCTCAGAGCAGCTGAAACCATACATTTTTCAGAGACACTGTCACCTTGCACCAAAACATATGGACTTGAATATTGATGGAGGATAAAATTTGGAAGTAGGGCTTTTATTTTTTTTTGGAAGGTGTGAAGTACCTCTCTGCCCAAGGAAGTGAACCAGAACTAAGAATACTCAGTGTTTGTCAGTATAAAGGTGTTGAAAAGGAAGAATACTTCTTTTCTTGTTGAGTTCATCAGCTCATCAGTCCATAAGTTCTCCTAATTCAAACACTTGAGTTTTTGATGTGGTTACACATTAAATTCACATGACCAAGATGCAGTAACAGCACTACATGGCAGAATGGCTTTCAGAGAACACAGAATAGTTTTTAAATTTGCAATTTTTATGCTACTCTAAATAAAAAACGTTTTTCCATGTATTGGAGATTTTAAACCATATTTTGCAGACTGTTCTCATACAGAATCACAAGGGAATTTCTCACATCAGAAATATCAACCACTCTTTAAAAGTTGTGCTGCTAGGGAAATTTCTAGCAAAGTAAAACTAAGTGGGAACTTCAGAGATGTCAAACACTCCAGGCTTTTCAACTTCCACTGACAGCTGGAACAAATATGTGTAAATATCAGACTGCTTTTTTTTTTTTTTTTTAAACAAAAAGAAACAAACAAGACACTTTGCCAATAAGAATTAGCAGAAACTATGATATTTTAGATAATAAAACTGGATACAAAATGGGGAGGATGAACATGGCTTTAATTCAGTGTTGGTGTAGCTGGACCATGAGATCATATATTCATGACTCCCTGGTATCTCCTCCCCGCAAAAACCCACGTGGCCAGTACTGAGCTGAAGTCAATGAATCTTGCTGGATCTGAAGTTGAGCAGATTAATTATTTTTTTTTTATTTCAAGATGATCAAGGATGTGCCTGCTTTTGAAATTGTTGCTCAATAATTCATTGGAATGGACAAAGTAGATATATTTCAAACAACTAATTTAAGCAAAAATAGCCTCTAGAAAATCCCAGCCAGTCGCATCATGGACACTTCAAAACAAACACAGCAGCAAAAAACCCCTGAAGATTATTATTTGCAACACAATAACTGGAGTTGCAAAACTTACTGTAGGACTAATACCCACAAACACAAAGGCTCTTAGGAAAGCATGAAGATGCTCTTTGGTACATTATTTCTGTAACTGGGATTAACTGCACTGAAACACAACACAACCTGCCCTCTCCAATCCCAGCTATGGAAACATCCAACTAGAGTTCCCAGCACTTGCTCTCACCACTTTGCCCATGATATTCTAGTCCCTAACAGCAACAAAAATGCCCCCAGCCTGAAACATGCAGAAACAAGTCAAACCTTAATTCACACTCCAGCAAAACATCTTGGCAACCATCTCTTAGCAGGTCCCAGTCACACATCAGATCCCTTCAGTGAGTACTGACTATGACAGCTCTGTGACGTAAAATTATGAGTGCAGGGTAAAGCTTCTTTTAAAATACACAAAATACACCCTGGGTTTTACCGTGCAAAAAAGTTTAAAAGTGTGGTTTGCCAGCATACTTGTGCAAAAAAAAAAAAAGTAAAACCACTGTATCCTCATCACTTCAACAAGGACTGTGAAAACAATGCTGAAAGTGGCAGAACAGATTTGAAATTTAGTTAACACATTAGTTTTTGGTGGTTTGTTTTTTTTTTTTTTCATAAAATTAAAAAGATAAACTTGAAAAGGTTGGAGCTCTAAAACTTTAATTGTATCCTAGAGTAGTAGCAAGCAGTTACAACTGATACATATATAATTAGGGACATTAACCTAGATTAAAGACACCAATTTACTACTTCACAGAATCATTAAGGTTCTTTTATTTTTTACTACAACTAGAGGCAAATTACATTTTTTTCTGCATATAGTATGACAAGACAAAAATTATTGTCTATGGATGATCTGAGTAGTTTACTCAGAGCACGAAGCTACTGCTTTATATTAAAATATTCTCACATGACTCAATTTAAAGCTTTCTGTTGAAAAGCAAATTCTACAAGCTGCCATAACAACACTAAAGCAACAAGTTGTTTGTTTTGGGGTTTTTTTTTAATCAGATGCAAATTATTTGCAAAAAAAGACGGTAATTATTTTTTAAAGACGAGATACTGATTTAGAAGTTCATCTCTTCTTAAAAGAAACCAGGTATTTAACTCACTTGGCAACTGCAGCATTCTTGCTCAGAACAAAGCAAGAAGATCCCTTTGGTATTTCCTGGGAAAAGTGTGTGTTCTTGCCACCAACGGAGATTTTTGAAAATTTGACTTATTTTTTGTAACACAACATTCTACTCCGCAGTTTTATCGAGATCTCCGCCTTTCCATGGCACATTATTTTTCCACACAAGCTATATATATATATATATAGATAGATAGATATGTACAGCCCACTAGGAGATTTGGGAATTGTGCTGGGAACTTCTCAACTGCACTTGCAAGTCTGGTGGGGCAACTGATGTAGGTTGCCCTTCACTCACCTTTCTGAGCCTTCACTATCCAAAGCAGTGGGGACATTTCCCACTCGCATCGCTATTTGTAACTCTACCAAAAAAAACCCCAGCTAAGCTTTATTCATAGAAATTATTCCTTACAGACAAGATGAATATCTACCTGCAAACATGTTCCATGTCTGAGGGTAATTCTAAAATATGGTACATTTTTGGGACATTATGTACATCAACCACAATGACAACAGAGTGGCACTCTGCTGACAGAGCACACAGGTTACTCAACTGTAAAACACAACTAATTCTGACTGATGTTGTCACAGGGTTGTAGAAGTACATTGACTATCCTCAAAATCAATACAAATGGGACTCAGTCACAGTCTGTGCACCATAATCAAGTGGTTGAGAGTAGGAACACTAAAAAGGACAGAAACTGTGCTGAGGTGTCTGAAGGAGGACAATCTACACTGATTTTAGACGGTCTGTTTCTAGCTTTTTCAGAAAAGCACTAATAGCTTCCAGCAACATTTGCCCCAACAGTTTATCAGCTCTTTAAATTTTTTTCTTTTTTTTTGTAACTACTTTTCCCAAGATCTTTTCTACATAAAATTTGAGCAGTTTTCCAAACCCGCTGGGTGTTAGAAGAGACGCTTGACAAGAGCAGTAACCAGAAAAACTTCTCAATATTCCTGTTACAGTCATTGAGCAACAACCGTGCTTTTATTATGCAAGCTCAGGACCACCAGGCCGCAGGAACCATGTAAGCTCGAAACAAACCACCCTCTCACCCAGCATAAATTTAAAAAACTAAGCATACAGCTCCTTAGCTGGCTGATACAAGCCTTGAGCTGATTTACCACACACTACTTCTGCACTAGCAGCTTTGCATGCAACTCTTTTAAACTGTCTGTGCTGGTTGTGATAGCTTATTTTACATCAGCTAAAAGAATTCTACTGTATTAATACCCTTGCGTATCAGAGAGGACCTTGCCCAGTGCAGTGGCACCTCTCAGAGAAGTTTTAAGTATCCACTATTAACAGAATCCATCACACTCCCATTACTGTAGCAAACACGGGTAAAAAAGGAGCAGCAACAGCAGCCTGGGCAGCGCCTCCTCACTGTTTCTTCCCTTTGCAACTTGAGCAGCTCACAGAAGTGGAGAGGAAATGCTCCTGGCCACAAGAGCAGACACGGCTGAACACATCCCACCTGACCAGCTGTCAACCTCAGACCACAGTCTGAGCCGTTGCTTGACAGTTTTGCACCGGCTTTTGCCTGCAAAGCTCCTTCCAGCACAAGCCAGGCTGGGGCTGACCTATCTGATACACGGTCCGTGCATATTCCCTTAACACCACAAGCCCAGATCAGTCACTAAAGGCACGGGCCTGGAGTGCATCTGCGTATCAAAGACCCCAACTCTGGGGTGCTGCACCCATGAGGATTGCAGACCCCCACGTGGAAAACATCCTCTCAGCTGTGGGCTACAAGCCATGCAAGATGAGAGTCCAGCCACAGCTCATCTCTCATCTCTGCACCCCTAAAACACCTGTAAACAAGAATGCAGCACAAAGCATCTGGATGTTAAAAGTTCACCCCACTTGAAAAAAAAAAAAAAATCAAAAAAAAAAATCATCAGGCATTAGTCACACTGCTTATGCCACACTTATATTTTGGACCTTTTGTACTATGCCCTCTAAGAATGAGGGAACAAAGGTAGAACAAACCCCTTCAGCCAACATAACATGCTCGACACATTCCAGCTCTACTTGCATTTTATCCACGCCCTAGATGGTTACCTACCGGAAACTGTGAATACCTTGAAGCTCTTGCTGTAACACCTCCTGTGTTGTTGCTATTAAGTCCAAAGCTCCAACAAACTCAGAAGTGGATAGCAGCAACTGTACTGTGGGCTGTGTTTGGTGTACAGTAGCCATTAATTTCAATTTATTGTATGCTTTTATACAGTTATTTCTGGTGAGTGACAGTCTGAGAACTCGAAGTGATCCTTCACACATTACTTTATCAATTTTAGAGATTTTCTCTCTAAGCAATTTTACAGCCTGGGAGGTTTTCCTGAGGTAGTCCTGCAACTCATGCTGAGAGGTCATTGCATGAAAAAATGCTTCTGAGCGCAGAGAAATCTGATGAGCAATATTGACTTCCACGATGTCCAGATAATGGCTCAGCTAGAAAGAGGAAAAATGAACACTATTGTTATGACTTGGAAGCTTTATCACCATGCAAATACACTTTCAGGGTATTTGTCTTACTGCATCATGAAGAAGTTTTGCTAATAACAACTAAATCTCTTTGTCATATTAGCAAGCAAACAACTATCCATTGTGGTTTAATAATTTCTTCGGAAAGGAACTCAAAATCACTTTGGGAAGGCTGATTTGATGCTTCTCTTGCTTGAAAATAACAAGCTGGAAAAGCAAATAACTCTAAAACACCCAAACTTTTGTACAACATGGTTGCACACCGGCACTGTTAGAACATGAATAACCAGGAGACTGCTCTGGATACTGGCTTGCAACCAACAAAACAGTGTACAGATGCAAATATTCTATGTCTTATTTGTGTCACTGAAGCTGCTCAGGGTGCAGCTGACTATACTTGATGACATGCCATTGGAATGGCTCTGCTTATTTAAAGAGCTGTAGTACCTTCTGTGCAGAAAAATCTCCAGGATACCTTTGGCTTCGTTTGCTTTTTGCCAACGAGCAGGAGTTAGTACCAAGCATATTTCCTATGTGCTGGCACCGTGAGATTCCCAGGGGCAGACTATACCTACATGTTCAGAACCTGAAATTCCAGTTCTCTATGTTGAACAGTTACCAGACCACTGGCTTGCCCCGATTATTTGACCTGTAAAAGTTCTGTGTTCTGGCTGATGCTGAATATGCAAACTCAAAGGGCTGAGGCATTAGGATGCTTGTCTGAATGCTAATACTCAGATGACCTGGTTTCTAAGAGATGCCAAGCATTCAAACCTCATACTGAATTTCAAAAGGCTCATCCAGAGATGGAAAGGAAATCAGCTGGAGGATGTTTCCTTCTTAACAGTTATTTTCACACATTTTCTATGGATCCACTAGGGATTTATACAATATGCAAACCCACCTTTTTTTGTGCATATGTTTAATCAAAAGCATCCTCCACCAACCACCTGTGACACATGTAGCCACAGGAAAAACAGAGACAGGGGTCAGAGAAGGGGCTATTACAAACATTTATTTATGTGACAGCACCAACCAGATGCCCCAGGCCCTTTCACTATGCTAAATGAGGTAGAAAAAAAACAGAACAAAATGATAGTACCTGCCTCAGAGAGCTTACAGTCCCAGTGTAGGGCAACACATGGAAGGAGGTAAGGAAGAGAAAAGCATCATGGGGAAATTGTTCAAGCAGATCAGCAGCAGCTCAAAAGCACTAATAGCCTAAGGAGGTGTGCTGAAGTCACTGTTTTCAAAATCCTGTTGAAAAACAGTGCCTGGAGCTAAGGACAATTACGGTAGCAGGGTGCATATTTACATGTGGTAAGTGTAAACCTCATGCAGTTCAAAGTCTTTAAAAGTAAAACAAAAAATTTAGGCTCATTTCAGTAATAGGAAGCACTGTAATAATTTGTTAGTTAGACAAGTGGCTTTGGAGGCAACACAACAGTTTTGTGCTATTTAGGTATTTGTATCACCTCTCCAAAGCCCCTTGGCTTGTGGTTATTCAAAGCCTTATTTTCACTCCTCTGCATCAGAGAGGGCTCTGGGTCTCCTTCACTCAAAGTCCTTATCGAGTTTCCATCCTGCTGCTGCCAGGAACACTTTGGAAGTTTAAAACATATGCCAGACACTGCTTTTTCATCTTCAGACAGCAGCTGCCTCAAGAAACTCTGAAGTATTCCTCCAACTTTAGGTGTGGAGGACAACCTGATGAATTGGCCTCCAGCAGAGCCTGTCTCTTCCTCCTAACCTGGCAGGAGAGCAGGAAGACTAATTCCTGGAAATCTGGAAACACTTTCCAGAGGATCTCATGCTATTTTTTTTCTTAATATATCTCACTGATTTTTTTCCCCTAGCTCCCAAAAGCTTTGGTAGATTAAACAGAGGGGAAAATTAAAGTTAGAAAACAGACGGCACAATTATGAAGAATTTTCTAAAAGCATTTTAAGGGTATTTGTACCATAAAGATGATTCATTATGAGATTTTCTACAGTGTGACTACATAACTAACAAAAAAAAAATTTAAAAAGACCAAGTGAAGACTTCTGTTTCCAATATGAAAGCTCTGCTTTCACGCTCTCCTTTGTGAAATGCAAAAATGGATCAGCGCAGATGCCATGACAACTAAAGTAAGAGGAATCTCCTAAAATACAAACCCCATAGGATTTAGTATTGCTTTTAGCGTAGAAACCACAGTGCTTTGAATCCGGAATTTTCCTGAGATGTGAGAAAATAATAGTCTTACACAGTATACAACCTCTAGCTTTCCCTTCTCATGGAAATGCTCTTCCTCCCTCAGAAACTGCTCCACACCTGCTTCATTAAGTTTTAGCCATCATGACGAGCCAGCTACTACATCATATACAGATCTGTTTTTCCAGATTTAAGAGATTTATTTAGCAGGGAAAAAGAGTTCTCTTTCAGTAACAATCTGCAGCCTGATGTAAAATGAGAGAGAACAAAGCCCACAAGAGTGGTGTCTCAACAAATAGTAGACAACAGCAGCAGTGGAGTTTCTTTGTAGTAACCGACAGCTGCAATGGGTAACAACATCTTGCATCAAAGTTGTACCTTTTCTTGAAGTAACTTGGAGGAAGCTGCGTCACGATTTCCTTTCCCACCAGCGGTACTAAAATGAGACCATGGTAAAACGGTATTAAATGTTAAGGAATCTTCCAAGGCAAAATCTGGTTTCATAAAAATCTGAAATAGAAAAACAAAAGAAATAAATGTGCCTCACTCAGCCCTACATTTTCTGCCCCAATTAAACACACCTCCTGTCTCATTAAGATAACAGAGACCTTATTTGTTGATTTCAAAATCCAAATTTTCATTTATCGAGGCAAACAAATTCATTTCAGGCCTTACAACCAATTTACTTTACACTTTAAAAGGTTGTGTGATCTGACAAAATCTTATCTGCCCAAAATGGAAGGCACATCTCCAAAACCGCATGGATGTTCAAGCACCTGAGATGATGTAAACATCCCGAGTGTGCAAACACAGGCAGCACTGAAGTGCAGGTGGGTCCTCTAAAGAATCTGAGCCAACCTCCACTAACTGGGGCACCCTGCTGCTGATTTCTGCTCATTTCTGAGGCCACAGCTTCTACCAGACTGAGCCAGCTGTCAGGGTGCAGCAAGTGTTGCCAGGACGGAGTAGAGCTTCAGGTTGATCTCCTTCAGCAGGATGCAGCAAACACGCTCAGGAAGAGCCAGTAACACGCAACATTAACGTCTCTGAGAACTACTGATCTACAAATCTCTCCGATAACATTATTTACACTTGACAAAACTGGTATAAACCTCGAGCTTGCAGGCAGACAGCAGAACCCTTTTCCCTGTATTTATGAAGTGTAATTTCAAAAGGTTCAACACAAACTACAGCACCACACCACACTCAAGCATTCCTGTTTCCTGGACTTTAAACAACGCAGTGACTGCTATTCAAATCACAGCCCACACAACTGGCACAGAGATGCTGACCCACATTAACACTCTGACTTCTTAATGTACCCTGAAAAACTTATTCAGACTAAAATGCAATCTGGAGTTGTGTCTTCAGCCAACCTAACACAAAAAGCACATATATACTGCATGCATATATGCAAGAGAGCTTTGATCAAGGATTCAAGCAGTTAAACCTAATGCTGTTACACTAGGCAATATTCAAGCTTTTACTAAACTCTTCAGTTTCCCTTTCCTCCTAGGGTGGCTAATTTTGTTCGGCTCTGAGGTTTTAACTTTCTTAAAGATGAAAAAAGTAATGGTATTTGTATTCTACTTTAAGTGAAAAATCAAAACCATAGGTAACAACAAGGGAAAAAAAAAGACTAACAAATTGTTCTTAGTCTTTTTTAATTCTGAGCACTGCAGATCCTTCTGAGAATCAACCCAAGTCATCAGCAAGGACAAAGTTGCCACAGAGCACATGCATATATTCAACACTTCATGCGAGAAAACCTTACAAAAGCTTAGAGTGGACAGAAGCCATACCTTAGGTACTTGTTCCAGATCTGTTCTGGATTTATCTAAAATTAAAACAAAACACAAGTAGTCATTCATGAGCAAACAACAGAATACAATTCCCTTGAACAAGTGAATCCTATGAGGAAGTTTTTCAAGACAACGATGCCACGTTCCTCACAGAGAGGGAAAAGGGTTATAAATTGAAATGAAACATTCTGACTGAACACAAGGAGAACCTTTTCCCCCATGAGGACAATCATGCACTGGAGTAGGCTGCCCCTCCTTGGAGATTTTCTGGCTAAAGCTCTGAATGGCTTGGCCTGACCTCACAGCTGAACTAGCTCTGAGATGGCAGTTACAGTAAAGACCTTCTGAAGTCCCTTCCAACCTGAAATATTCTGATTCTTTGAAATGCTCTGTTGTCCTTGGTGGTTCAGGTCTCATGCTCAGAGCACTCAAAGGTGCTTGCACTTGGCGGGTTTGACAGTGATAATGATAGACATACAAAGCACTTCACATTCATTAATGCACCAGCAAGGGCCAGTAAAAGGTCCTTCTAACATCACCCCAGTTTTGATGCTCCAGACTGCAGCTGCCCTGATTATACTGCAGAAGTATAATCACTTCTGCACAGCACTTGGAGACTGGATGCACAACGACGGGCAAGAAGTACAAACAAGGGCTCAGGACAGAGTGCCAAGCACAGCGATCAAGCAGCACAGCAGTTGTACTTCCCATGAAGTGAGCTGACCTGACAGCTGCAAAGGGTGAGGGAGCTGAGCTGGGGAAAGAGCTGCATTATTATACATCAGCAGAACTTGAAGAAAAGGCAGATTCAGGCTCTTGAGGTTCAGTCAAAATCCCCTTTTCCTCCCTTACTCATTAACTTAGTGTGCATTATGGAGAGAGGGCACAGTGGAGGACAAAAAAGTTACGGAATTTAAATGCAACAGGCTCAGGTCTCTGCTGGATAGTCTGCTCGTCCCTGACAAACATGGTAAGTGCTAGCTCAGCATCATTTCCCACATTGCTCTCACCTCTTTGATTTTTACTTGATTTGTTTCTTATTTATTTGTACTGAAATATAAAAGACAACCTTGGAATCATCCTGGTGTCCTCAGTCTTTGATCGACCAATTCTTATGGAAGTGAAAGGTCAAGTCTTCTGGGTTGGAGTTAGAGGAAGACTGAAAAGCTAACAGCAGAATTTATAGGAAATCTTGAGTTTCAGTTAACCAAATGATGCTTCTACTAGGAGCTTTCTGGCTACCCAAGGACCTCCCAGTCAATTTGGTGACACAGTAATTTTCTCTTTTTGAAAACAAAAGACTCAGACTCTTTCAAAATGGATTAAGTTAAGTCTGAAGAAGGAACTTTTATTCTGCAGTATGTGCCACAGACATTCAGGAGCAGCCATTCCAAAATAACACCCACACAAAAAAACCCTGCAGAAGGGTTTCCTTTTGCACAGAAAAGGAGGAAGAAAGTCAAATGAAAGAACTTTATCAGAAGTAAACTACTGAATGCTTCTTGTTGCATTACCTGTAGTCAAACAGGGACTGGTAAATGAACCCTTTTATGCTACCATTTTTGAGAAAGGAAATTAAAACAAATTAAATATTAAAAACTATCTCCAAGTTATGTGGTGCTTCTTTTCCTTTTGCTCGTCTTTTCTTTCTGATTCTGCCTCTCACCTTCCTTTGCCTAGTTTCATATTAGACTGAACTACTGACATAAAATCTTGAAATTCAGCCTTGCTACAGCTGCCCAGTTCTGAGCTCCCCAGTACAAGACAGACCTAGACATCCTGGACTGAATCCTGTGAAGAGCCACAAAGATAATTAAGAGACAAGGAGGAGAGTCTGAGAGAGCTGAGACTGTTTAGACTGAAGAAGTCCAGGGGAGATCTTACCAGTATGTTTAAAGATCTGATGAGAGGGTGTAAGGAAGACACAGCATTTTTTTCTCAGTGGTCCCCAGTGACAGCAGAGAGGGCAATGGGCAGAAATTGATACATGAAAAATTCCATTTGAACGTAAGGAAATCCTTTTACCACGAGGGTGGTCAAACACTGAAACAGGTTGTTCATACAGGTTGCGTAATCTTCATCTACGGATAAATTCGAAACCTAACTGGACACTGTCCTCCCACTGGCGAGCCTGTTTGAGCAGATGGTTTGAACTAGACTATCTTGAGATGTCACTTCTCACCTCAGCCACCCTGTGATCCTCATGGCAGAGGCACAGGAATGGCCCTCCACTGCTGTTCTTCACTGCCAACACAGCAGCTGCTGCAACTTTGATGCAGCAGTTTCAATGGATGTTAAAATAAAAAGCAGTTAAAGAAAACACTGCTGGGGACACAACAACCTGCCATGAATGCAAACATGCCAAGAAAAAGTTTCAAAGCAGGCATCACAAGCGTTCTGATCTATAAAATATCAGCAATGTTCTTGAATAATTCTAGTCAACCACGTTTGAGTTTTCAATTATCGTTACAAAGAAATCATCACCAGCTACTACTGCACACGAAGCCCTTGAGCGAGTAACAGATGATCAGTGTGTGTTATAGAATCAATAATGAATAACATTCATAACATTCATTATTGACGACATAACATACTCATACAAAAAGACATTACTTTTTAATGACTCAAGGACGGCTTTGACTGTACCGTGTGTGTGTAATAGAGTCCTGTCGAAGGTATCTTTAGGAGTACAAATATTCTTGCATCTTTCATGAACCTTCTCTCTCTGTAAAAGAGAAAATATAGTAAAGAATTATTCTGAGGCTTAAAAACCATTATTAAAAAATAAGGTTTTTTTTCTTTAAAGTAGGACATTCAGTGAAATACAACTGCATTATGCCAAATAATTCTGACAAGTTCACAACAGTATTTTCTTCCTTTTATAAGCTCAGACAGTTTGTCCAGGTGAAAGGTACCAAAAATTTCAACCTACAGGAAAAAAACAACCTATCTACTGTAACTTTACATTTGAAAGAAAATGAACACAGAAGTTATTGAAGAAGTGTAATAACTTCTCTACATAATGACATATAACCATAGATCAACTGTAATTACATATACGAACATTTATTTTATGTCTAATCCAGAAATCACACTAACACACAATAAATGCTTTTTCATTGCTAAATTAAATTGGATCAAAGTAGAAATTGCTTCCATATCTTACTAACGAGTATCTTGCTGAAATCACATATCTTGTTTCATCATGCTGAGCTTCAAATTTCATACACCACCAGAGACCACAGTGGTGAGAAATTATATTTCTAAAGAACACCAATGTTAACTAGATTTCTGCTAGAAGCTACCTCACAGGTCAGTTCCCTGTTTTCAAAATCTTCTTTCATTTAGCAGTCACTAAGGAAGTGCTAATTTTAAAGGATGAAGTCTTAAAGATTTAAAATGCTGAATATGTGAGCTAATGGTGGCAACAGTTCAGTTACAGACAATTCACTTTCAGTCTTTAACTACAATTACAAAAGTAACACTTCCTGCAGCTAATTCTGAACCAGCAAAAAAGTGAGGAAGTTACAAACCAAGGAAGCAGAAAACAGCGGGAGACTTCTACATGTTCTTTCAGTGAAAAAGAAAAAAAAAAAGAACACTACATACTTACTGACACCTGTATTTTAAGAGTTTGTAGAAGTCTCCTACTGGTCCTGGTGTCCCTAGATGTAGCTTAAACCTTCCTGTTACAAAAGAAATCATCAAGATAATAGGCCTATTTATAGTTTAAGAACTTCATGTATAAACGTTTAAATGTTTAGATTGAAGACTCTTAAAGACAGTATCTTCAACCCTTGCAGCACGTGGTCATTTGACCCAAAGGTCTGAGAATGCTGGCACTGGAGAGCCCAACCATTAAACAGTCCTTACAGAAAAAAAAAGGATTCTGAATCAGAAAGAATAAATATGAACCATAAGCCTTGGTGCAGAGCTCAGTATTCAGAGACAGAAACTAAAAAACATATATGAAATTGCCTCGGGATAATTCAGACAGCATTTTCCACACGATGGATACTGAGATTATAAAACAAGAAATGTCTAATGAAGACCCAGCAAACACTGAAAAGCTAATTAATTATCAGCTAGCTGTATGATGGACTACTGGCAGGGACATTCTAATTAGAAGAAGGATCTCTTTCTGGTCCCTAGCACTACGTGCATCTACCTGGGCGTTCTTACCGGAGTGATTTCCTGTTGGTATAATGCAAAATGTTCCTTGGTGATCTGTGGGAGGTAGAATGAAGGCGTGACTTCAGTGTCCACAAAGTCCACTCCCCATGTTTTTGTAAAGAAATCAGATTCCCTTTTTGCTAACCTAGGATCATTTAGTGCTGCTGGGAGATTGACTTTGGAATGATAAATAGTCCATCTTTGCTGATCCACAACTAGAGATGGGCTGTCACATAAGTTACTGGGATCACCTGCAGCACAAAAGACAAGACAGTTTGTTAAGGTCAGAAACAAAGCTGTAATTTTTGCTAAACTATGGTTCTTAAGTAAGCCATGTTTTCCCAATTACATAGTGAATTAGCATTATCTATGCAAAAGACAGATGATATTCTGCAACACTTCAACTTGCACTGCTACCATATTAGCCAACACAAATTTTGAACACAGTATTGGTGTATTGACACTCATTAAATATATTTAGCTCAACAGCATTTGCTTCTACTGAAGAGAAGAAAATTCCAAACAAACAGATTTCTAATACTCCAAACTTGATCAGAATGACAGCTGCAATTAATTAGCATTATATATCAAAACTCTGAAGATCCTACCCCACCTACTTCATTTTTATAAACTAAGTTTTAGTGCACCACAGCAGCTGGAACTCTGACCAAAACCTGGTTTTATGACAACACTAGAGACTTATAACAGTAGTACAGACAAGTCTCTTGCTTCCTAGTGCAGTAGGGCTGGGATGTTTCACAGAAGTTATGCAGCCAGACTCCAAGCACACTGGACACATCTGCTGCAGGCTCTGAAAGACTATACCCCCTTATTGCATGGAGTATGGATTACAGCTGCAACGTGGAATCACATCCCATCTATAATGGGAACATCCTAAAACAAGCTGCAAATAGGAAGTTTCTCCTATTGCTCCAAAGGGACGCTGGGTGGTATAAAGCAGAATGACAGCACACTTGGACAAATATGACTATGGCTCAGTACACCACACCCACTATGAGAAATGCTGACTGAACAACTGCAAACAGTTTAGCAAATTTAACTGCCTTCTCACTCTCCCTGCACACCAACATTACCTGTGGGTTCCTTGGGACACACATCAGGCAGTGACTGCACAGGGCGAAAGCGTTTCGTGGCATCCATTTCTTTCTTAAAGAAAGCATCGCTGCTGTTTGACTGAGGCACTGGTGAAGAACTGTGGCTTGATGCCATTGCATAAAATCACCACTTGATAAAAGCTAAATAGGAAACAATAAATATCAAGACTTTTAATAAGGCACCGCCGACACACTGTAGCAAAACAATGACACTCTAGTACTTTTGTAACTGCAATACTTCAACTGACATTTCAACAGCAACAGGAGAAAGTTTACTTTAAACACACGCACAAAAAAATGCGGAATATAACTTCATAATCTGTTCTTCCCACACCTCTAGGTTTGGAGGATAGCTTGTTCTTGTGCATAGCACCAATAAAATGTTACACTGAAAAAAAAGTCTTTCAGGCACTTCTTGCTTTCTTGCCATAGTTATTGCAGCCATAGTGCACAAACTCACAGTAGAATTTCCTCTCAAGTATCAGGAAACTTGGAACTTGAATCAGGAAAATTGATATTTCAACTTTTCATGGCTAGTAAACTACAGTTTATTTCACCATAAAAAGTATTTGCATAGAGAAGACAATTAAAACATAGACCAAAAAGCTCCCGAGTAAGGAAAGTCCCACTAATTTTCAGTTCAATTTTAAGCTCCCAATTTGAAAATAAACAGCCTTAAAAAAATTACACCAGGGCTGAACTAAATGAGTTCTTTCCATCTGTAAACAAAAGTGCCTTTCCATCAAAGTATCAGTCCATAGTCAACTGCAGAACTATTAGAGGTTTGAGAGTTCATTAAAACTCTTAAACAGGGATGTTTATTAAAACACCCCCATAATGTACAGCTCAAAGAGAGCCTGTTCAAAGGGACCAATCCGGATCCTCGCTTTTAAGGAGAAATTAAACGCATCCAGCAAGATCTTCGCTTTTAACTATCAACCCTTAATGGACACCTAAATTACTTACTACCCTTGTGAAGGAGCACAAAAAGATAAAAGGTCTATTTCATCTTCAATCACTGAAGGAGGCACCAGGGGATGACTGTACCTCACCCTGTCAGAATCTAACAACATCACACACATTGCAGCAAATCGCATTTGGAAGAGGAAAAAAAAAAGTTCTACGTTCTGAATGAGGTCGAAAGTGTCCTACAGAACAATTCTAAAGACCAGTTAAGATATACAAGTACAGCTGTAACAGAGCATCCCAATGAAGAGGCCCACAGTAAAAAAAAACCTACTGGTTGACACAGAGAATTGCAACAGTCAGAAATAGAAAAAAAAAACCTTTCTGGAGATCTGACAGATCTTCCTTAAATATCATAAAACATCAGTCTCTCTCCACAAAAAGCCCCCAAACTTCCTTTTTCTCTACTACTTCTATTGCATGTTCATATTTTTATGTTCTTCCCTTGACACTTCCAAAGCAAATTCTTTCTTCATGAAACTCCTCCCTGATGTGTTGGGGTGATTTTGTGAAAAATCTAGTATATTATGACAAAACACTGTCATTTTAGCATTCTCAAAAAAACAGATCCAGTGTTCTGTTGCAATGACCAAGTCTCCTAAAGGCATACAGTAAATTTATCCGCACTTGGAACGGTTTCAGAGTGCTGTATTTGCAGTTTTTCTCCTGTAAAAGGCTCTGTAATGTGAGACACAGTCCACTGTAGCCAGATGTATGAGCAACTGGGGCAATTTGTAGAAAGCACTGAAATCTTGTACTCTTGCTAGCAAGTCTTTCATTAAGCCTTGCTCCTTCCTCACAACGAAGCACCACCTAAAAGGATCGTCTAGGATGTGAGTTGTCTCAACTACATAAATCTGAGTGGAGAAAATGCTAAATGTATTATGCTAGTCAAAGATTAAAAAGAAATTTAAAAGACGGTTTAAGACTGAAGTCTAGCTCAATACCTTAGCTTTTCAAAAACAAACTATACCTACTCTTGCACAGATATTTTTGTTACTTATCACCATAAAATATTCACTGACAAATCTTAAAATAGAATAAGAAGAGTACAATAAAATATCAGTGCGAGCAGTAACCTTCATACTACCGAGTGGATTTCAACAAGATATAAGGCTTCACAGGCAGAGGCCTTCTTAAGTGGCACGAAATCTGATGCTGTACTAAATTATTCATAGTTAACAGCTATTCTAGTATCCTCCTAAGTCAGGACCTTATGGATAACTAACCTCAATGAACAGCCACATTTGCACAGGAAAAAAACCCCATCTGTACTGCCCCAAACCAGGCATTCCTCAAAATGCAGTCCTTAAATTAGGCAATTTCTTTCAGAAAGAGAAAGAAAAATGGACAATAATGCCTGAATTAAATTCAAATTAGAAGGGAATATTTGCCAAGTTCATATGAAGACAAAAATCCTGCCCCTACACCCAACCCCTTCTCTGTGCACTAACTGTGCCCACACCTGGAAAAGTTTCATTTGTTCACCAACAGAACAGCTGTTCCTTGTGCTCCACTACAAAACATTCTATAGACGAACCTATAACCAGCCTCCTGAATCAACATTTTAAAATATGCAATAAGATATAAATTTGCTGACTTGAACATACCAAACAAATGAATCGCCATGTTAACACAGAACAGAACTGCTGCAGAATATTTTAACTCATTCAACTTCCCGTGCAAGGGAAAGGCAGGTAAATACAGTTAACTGCACAAACTGTGCAGAATGAGTTAGGAAATGGTGACTCCCCATGAGTCTCTTACTCAGAAGAACATATGGCCACAGTAAGAATATGCAACTGTGTAACTTCACGACACCAGTATTTAAACTGTATACAATTATGTGTTACATAAACTGTGTTTTCTCCAGTAATCACAAAACACTCACATTTTGTCTAGTAATGTGTATTAAACTAAGACAACAAAAAAAAACTTTAGAGGTTAGATACAAGAGTAATGATGGAACCTGGAGCCCATGATTATGGTTTTATTTACAGCATGCCTTCAAATATATTACATCTATTTGGTACACAATGTATTAATTTCCTTAGTTAAAATTAAATTACCCTGTCACTGTAATGACTTAATATCACTGAAGTTAAACCAAGTGAACCGTGGCAACGATGAAAATATCTTTTATGAGCTGAATTTACAGTTTTCTTACAGTCTGAACACATGAAGGGTAAACCTTTCATCTCACAGCTCCCTCTTTAAAAGCATTCTTGTTCAATAACACGCTCAGCAGCTACAATATGACACAGCTGTACAACTCACAGCATGGAACAAAACGACTGTGATGACGAGAGTAATAACCACGTGCTTGGATACTTGTACAGTCAGCAAAAGAGAAGATCTGTGCAGTTAGTAATGTATTAATCACATGACTTTTAAGAAGTTGTTTCTGTGATGACTATGCTGTGACTCTGGAGTTTCACACCCCAGGTTTCAGCTGTTAGAAGAGAACACAACAAACAACCAAGCGTATTACTCAGAAGTAATTGCCCAGGACGGTTGTAACTCTGAAGGATGGGCTGGTTTTTCCAAGTATTAAGACTTGCACAGAAGTTCTTTGGAAACTGTCTCTCTGTATTCTGAGTGCTATTCACATGCTTTGTGTTTATGATGGTGAGTCTTCGCCACCAAAACATCCAGAACTATCACTATATAAACGCCTTATTAGAGAAGGTGCAAACTAAGCCTTGTCTATTCATGGATACTAACTTCTTATTTCCTCATTTTTGGGTAGTTTTGAATTAGCATTATCAACCAATTTTCTATTTCCTACTTAAGGTGACAGCTTCGCACAAGTTAATAATTTTTACTGGGAATTTTCATGTGCACATACTTTGGTTTGTAAAGCTGTAATTTGTATTAACAATGCCAATTAGAATGTATTAAGCCAGCATAATCCCTGCAAGATGCCTGAAGTTTACATTTATGCATTAAATGAACTCATTTCTCCTTTCTCTGCGCTCTCCCTCCCAAATGAAAATAAATCTACAGCCCACTAGTAATACCTTCAGCTTAAATTGGCAATTTTGATAAGCTAGCTGGTACTCCAAGGGACACCCGGGAACGTGGAGCTTATAAACTTCGGCTCTTCAGACACTTCATAGAACCTGCTCTCCAAACTTTACTTCAGCTTCAAAACCACTCATATCGGAGAAGAGACACTAAGCATCCCAGGGAAAGACCCCGGGGTTCCAACTGACCATACAACACGGAGCAAGCTTCCCTTTAAGTATTCCAAATTGTCCACTGTGTGCCCATTGGACACCAGCAGGTACTTTTGAAGAGGTACACTCTGCATCCCAAAGGTAAGGCAGCAGAAGTTTCTCTGTGAACACAAATGGCACAGGAAAGTCCCCGCTGCTTTTCATGGCTTTGGCAACAACAGGGTGAAATGAAAACACTGCAAGTACTGTTCTGGTTACCCAACACCCTTTGGAAGGGAAAAGCATCAGAAGCCACACACAAATTGAGTTAAAGCAAAATATTTCACCTCTTCTAGAAGACATCATAAGTACCAAAGATACTTATTAAGAAAAAGTATACCTGAAACATAACTAAAGGAGAAAAATGCACAAGGGATTCCAGCCAGGGCCTCAACAGCCAATAGCATGTTGTTATTGATCTAAAGTATTTACTCTGTCCTCAAAAGTTTAGGTTTCCCTATCTATTATTATGCAGCTCTCTTTGCTAAATCAGCAGGATATACCCTGTAACAGGGAAGCCATGGTACGAGCAAAGTACACACCACCTTTGCAAGACAATGTGAACCAGACTGCGCTAACTCAAGCTTTCAGGTTTCTTTTTTTCAACCACCTAATTCCTCAGGCTGAAATTTCCACGCTTGTCCCTGGTGCCCTGAGACAGACATCCCTATTTCAGAGGAGGAGCTGAGAAGATTAGCATGGAGCAGAAATGTTGAAGCAGTTTCAGAGAATGAGCTGTAGCTGTTCTGCTAAGCCAAGCTCTTTCTGAACAACCTACTTCCACCCTGGGGCTTCAGATTAGGAAGCAGGTGACTGTCAGGGGGATGATGAGCCCAGAGTCAGAGGACAGCTGTGACCTGTCCCCATGGCAAGGCATCTACATTTGGGGCACACTCCAACATCAAACCTCTTTACACAACCTGGAGAGGAGCCTGTGTCAGCCTGGCCTTTCTGAAAGCCTAATAAATACACATATATTTGTATTCACAAACACACGTGTATTTTAGTGCATTTTGCACATCCAAATAGTATCCAAAATCTCCTCACACTGAGGGTGTGAACTTCTCTGCAAAGTCAGCAGGAGTGACGACCACCCAGATTAGCCTTGCTGGCTAATGAAAGCAACCTAACAAGGAAGCTGTGTATGAGTTATCTGCCTTTCTCATCAGCCCTGCTTAGCCACATGTGCTGTTACGATCCAGCAGATTCTGTAATTCCTCAGACTGTGCCACTTTCCCAGCAAACTGCATAATGGGGACTGTGGAAAAGCAAGAGCACTTGAACAGCTTCAAGAGTAATGCCACCACCCTCCCCTTAAATTCTCTCTTTTATACGGGCATCTCAAAATGCTCTCCTCAAACAGGGAAACAGGGAAGAAAGAACAGTAATCTGACTCCAGAGAAAGAACCGGACAGCTGCATCCTCACTGCAAAGCACCATGGATAGACTACAAGGCCAGGATAAAATGTCTGATTTTCACGTTACTATATTTTGTATTTTGTTTCTTTAGCCCTCCCCAGCTGAAGACACCACAACAGCAGATGAAAAAAAAAAAAAAAACAACCACCAAACAAAATCCAAAAAAAGCTTTAGTTGAGCTTCACTTTTTCAAACTCAAGAATAAGATCCTCTGAAAAAAATTACCCAAGAATGCCCCATCACTGAATAATGTCTTGTGACTTAGAACTTTGCATAAATGTAAACACTTTGTCAAAAACTGGAAAGCAATTATCTCCTTATAGACAAACTATCTGGAAGAGTAATACTTCACTTTTGTTCAGGTACTGAATAAAACAATTACATGAAACATCTGTGATGTACCCAGTGTACCAAATGCACTTCCTCTCATCCGGAAACCCAAGCTCCCAATGCTGAACACTAATTTGAAATCGGAAGGCAGCTTCCCTGCTGGAGGAACAGACCTTTCTACAGCTATTTAGGTCATTATGCGCCAAGTTCTTCTGTGCCAGGGGTGCTAGAATCGTTCAGAAACTATCAGCAAAGCAGTAAAAATACATGTCAGAAAAGGCCTGTGGTTAGTTGCCCACCTTATCACGCAAGATGAGAGTGAAATCATTTTGTACTCATTTTTTTCCAGGCATCAGCATTACAGTGTGTATTATCCTCTTGGAAAATGGTGAAATATGAGCATCTTCTACAGCTCCACAGAGGCCCATGCAGCTGAACAAAGACCACGGAGCCCCAGCAGGCATTCCTGCTACAAGTCTATCACAGGCAGAGACTGCAGAGCAGTGACCGTGTGGAGGAAAGGCAGAAGAATTTCACCAGCCCCAGCAAAAATCCCAACACTGAGGTCCTGACTTCACAAAAGGAGTCTGACAGAAGCTCAGGGCAATTTGCATCAACACCAAGTTTCCCTGTGCAGCCTCTCTGCCTGCTGTCTTCAGCAGGGTTAGGCTCATCTGAAACTCATCTTCCAAAAAGGTGAATTTTCATGAGAATTGCATCTTTCCAAAGCCTTATCAAAGTCCTGAACTGCAAGCAGGTATGAAGGAACCAAATTAAAATACATAATACCTTTGACATTATGCATAAAGCTGAGACCAGAGACCATCAAAAAGCAGGCCCGGTATACCCCACATCAAGTCTTACTGAGCAGTCTTGACACAGGATGCCAGTCCACTGGCACGAGGCAGTAAGTCACTCTACAGGGCAGGTCCTCAGCAAACAAGACCATCCAAACTTCAACGTGGTGAGAAACAAGAGTGTGCCACCCACGTTTGCTGACAGTTCTCATGGTACTAATACCTGCCCAAACAGAAGGTCAAATTCACATCACCTCCTTTTCCTCCCTCAAACGGCTTCCTCTGACACAAAGAACAAACAATTCTATAACCTAAAAAGCGGTATGGTTATGCTACATCTAGAATGCCAAAAAACAAATGGAAGGCCTTACACTGGTGCTTGCAGCAACTGCGCAATATTGGTGGGAACTCCCCGACATACTGCAAAGCGTCAGATACGCTGTTCCAACTCTAATAACCCACCTTAAACATACTCCCACACACATGCAAAGTGGCTCCTTTTCTTATTTTTTATTTAAGAATGAGATAGAGAAAAAGCTGGGATATTTCAGCTATTAGATATGAGTATTTCAGAACATCCGATCAGTAAATAGATCTGTCATTTTTGACTATGAGGGAAATACGTTAACAGTTCTTTACCTTTTGAAAAGAATACTCAGTTCTTTTTTTTTTTTTTTTTTTTTAATCTAGCACCTCGGTGAAGTGGGTGCGAAAAGTTAAAAATATGGGGAAGACAAATCTTAGATGTGCCAGTAAATATTTCTTTGGACTTAATCACATGAGGCCCCAGAAACACGTATGTAGAGCATCCACATTCATGCTCATCCACTTGCTTTTTCCGTTCCATTCATAAAATAAGACGAAGAATAAACAAAGTGTAAAAAAAATAAACCAAAAGAAAACTGAGCCTCCCAACTGGAAGGATAACACGATGTTTGTTGCCCTTCTCTTTTCTTGAGAGACTCACAGCTCCTCGTTACCCCAAAAGTCTGAAAAAGAAAGCCAGAAGTGGCTTCTACACAGAACTGCTGCCCCAAAAGAAGAAATAACACATACATGATTCCATTTCCCAACCTCTTCCCACCTAAACTGCCAAAGAGCAAGTCTGCAGTCTGCTTCCTCCACTCTTTCTAGTGGCTCCTGACACTTCCTAGGCAAACAATATCCTTCTTCAACCTTGGAAATGTATATACTCCTCTCCTCCCCTGAGGTTTGTGCTGTCAACAAGGCAAAATTCCAACACACACACACTAGACTCCTGCTACAGAGAAAGACAGTACTGAAGACACAAGGACACTCAGGACAGATCCTGTTATTGGCAAATCAGATGGCAGAGGCAAGAGATGCTCCTTGGTGTGCAACCTTCTGACCCCACTGTGAGGCTGCCCACACGATGCACAGTGACTTTTGCTTAAACAGCCACAGATCTCCTGTCTGTTAGTCCATTTTAGGCATTGTTTTCCTACCCAACAAAAGCACTATCCTATGCCCAAAGAATTTCAAGGGAACTACAGCTTTTGCCTATACTACCATTTGGCCAAGAGTCACGCTGACTCTCAGGCAAAAGTAGTAGTTATTGCAGTCACTACAACAATTAACGTACTACAGTCAGGTTTTTCAGTAAGAGCGTTTTTTCACAGGGTAGCAACGCAGATGTTATAGCACAGCTGCACAGAAGTCCATAGCACTTCTCATTCACAACCTCCTCAGACAGGGAACAGGTAACACACTTAAGACACCACCTTTGCTTGAAAAATCTCAAAAAACTCACATGTGCAAGTCTGAAGTCCAATAATTATTTTGATGTATGCTCGATGTCATGCAAGAGAAATCTCAAGTATTTAGAGAACAGAAGAAAAACAGAGAAGGAAAAGAGAACCAATAACATACTAAGGCCTAAACCAGACAGTCGGACAGAGAAAGTTTTGGTGGAGCGTGCAGAAGGTTGGTATTTTACACACACATATGCATATTTCTCTCAACAGGATATACTGTGCTTGAAAAATTACAGTAAGGGAAGGCAAGAAATTACATTTGCCCATGCACACAATTTTCGGATCATCTACAAACCCAGGAACCATCGCAATCCTAAATGGCTTACGGAACCAACAAACCCTCCAGCGCTCCGCAGCCCAGTCTATCCCATTCTTGCTGCCATGCGCCAGCGTTACAGAGGAAACCCCAAAATACTCGCTCTAAACCAAAGCCTGGAGCCGGTCATACCTTGGGGAGAACACGCCGGGAGTATCTCCGGGAGGCCGTCGTCATATCTGTCCCCGTGGCATCGCTTGGAACGCTGCCGGGGGCTGGGGAACCTGCGGGGGGGGAAAGCGACCACATGAGGGAGGCCCGGCCTCGCACCGGCACTTCCAAACGCACCCGGCGCCGCTCCCAGCCACCGCCCGCTCCCCGCCGGGGGGTTACCATGGAAATCCAGAACGTGGATTTGCAGGAAAAGGGCAGAGAGAAGCGGGGAGAAGCGGGCAGCCACCCCCGCCGCCCGCCCTTCCCTCACGCCGCCCGCCCCGCCACCCGGCCCAGGCCACCGGCGCCGCTCACACAAAGGGGCGCCCCGGGGAAATTAAACTTTCCCGGCCGCTCCCCCGGGGGGAGCCCCGTCT
>VXAY01006827.1:628786-686839 GCA_013399855.1 Oxyruncus cristatus | reverse complement strand
GACCCGCGGTGCCCGCGGCGGGGGCGGCGCCGTTTGGGAGGCCCTGCGAGTGACCCATTGGTGTGAGAGCCCCGATCAGTGACCCCCATCGGTGACCCGCAGGTGCAGCTCTCACCCCGACCCCCGTCAGTGCCACCACCGTCTCGGCGGTGAGATTCCCCCCTCGGTGATCCGCGGCTGCAGCACCAACCATCGTCCCCAGAGTGGGCGATGGGTGCTGCTCCGCACAGCCAGTCTTACTCAGATTTATGTTCATTAGTTCTTCGTCAGACCACAGGAGATTCTGAAACACAGGGGCGCTGTTGGGTCCCAGTTAAGCGACAGCAGCCTCCCGCCTGGTCGTGCCTTAGACAACGATTAAATCTTTGGCCATAGTCCTGTGGCACAAGGGGACTCTGATTAACAGCAGCGATTCCAGGTGTGTTAAATGGCAGAAGCCATGGGCTGTGTAAATGGATGTGTGTGGAAATCCGTGGGGTCACGCCTGGGCTTGTGGCTCGCTAAGTCCTGTTTGCGTCTGCCCCTGTGCTGACACCAGACAGACTGGGCTGAGGATGTTGTTTTGCTCCTCGGTGGTTGTGTTGGCAGACACTCGTTGGGTGCAATTTGTTTTGCAGACTCAGCAGATAACCCCATATGATTGTCGCCAAGATCAGGTGCTCGAGAGTCACAGGGACTCCTCGACTTCCTTGGGAGATGTGTCTGACCTGACCAGTGTTCGCCCTTCAAAAAGATGAGTTTAAAGAGCAGAAAATGAGACACTACCAGACAGAAAGACCTGTTTAATATTATTATTACTTCATAACTGTGGCCTTCAGTGTCAGTGGTCATCACCACCACTGCTGTGTGTACATCCTTTATACCTTTTGTAGACAATAAAGATGTATTTTTGTAGAAAATAAAGATGTACCTTCTCTTGCTTCGAAACTGAATCCTTGGATTTCTGCAGTTATTATCAGCTCAGCACAGCTCGAACAGACTTTATTGGAAGCTTGAACAGCAAAAGCAGTCAAAAAAATCAACTATGTTAAATATTAAATGCTTGTTAGGAAGCCAATGGGAATTTCCCTCCAGCAACCTGCAAACGTCACTCACAGTATTTTCATAGCATGTTTGCCACTACCTGGCAGAAACCTCTTTGTGCCTTTCAGCCTCCGCTGTGCTCAGACTGCAGACACGCATTTGACACACTCCTCGTGGGCAAAACATGCTGGTTTGGGGTTTTTTCTTTTTTTTTTTCCCCTTTTTTTTTTTTTTTCCCCTTGGGGATCGCATTAGTTGGAGTGTGGTCTGTCTTCTAATCCCTAAAATGTGACACAGCAGCAATAAAGTGAGAGATCATGAACATAAGGTAAAACTGATCGCTGGGTATCGATCCAGACTGCAGGAAGACTGAGTTTGCAGGATTTGGTCACATGGATAAAGTCAAGGAAATCGAAGAGGCGGTGGGAGGGAAGGAAGTGGTGTTGGCCCTGTCCTACCTGCTGTTCTGCTTTATGTTACTGTTTTCCCAGAGTAGTGTCCTCAGCCATGTGGATTAGGGATGGCATTCCCTTCTCGGCATTGCTGCCAGCTGGCTGGGGGTGTCTCCACGGCTTCTGCAACCACTCAAGTGAGTTGGAAAGTTTGGATTTGCCCAAATCATGTTCACTGTTTGCTTTCAGTAGTCTGACTTTCTGGAACTGGACCTGGGAGTATCTATATAACCACTTTCCATTAGCAAAGAGACAGGTGGGAGGGGATGGGAAGGGAGAGGCAAAAAGAAAGGGAATTCCCAGCAGAGAAGCAGCTGTGGGTGATTATTAACTACAGACGCTGGTTTGGAAGGTAAAGCCCTTCCCACAGTCTTTGTGGCAAACCAAATTTCCCCTGTCCAGCCCTATGGGTCAACCTGAGGCTGAAGACCAATCCTGCAGTGTGGATACCATTTTCCACGCTTCCCTTGTATGAATCATGGACTGATCCACTTGCTGCTGCAATGTGTTTGGGTCCTGGTCAGCAAACCGAGCCAGAGCCAAGTCCAGTCATGCAGGACTGACCTCAGTGCTCAACTGGTGAGATTCACATCACCGATCTTGAAGCATCTTCACTGAGTCAGGGAGATACCCTGCCAGGTTCATCTCAGTTTATTACTGAGAGCAGCTCTAAAAAGAAATTTTGCATCAGTGGTTTAGCATGAAATGTCATTCGTGTAGAGCTGGGCTTTACCCCACAGTTGACATTTGCCCAGGAAGCCCTGATCTGGCTGAAAACGTCAGGTCTGTGTTTCTCTTGCACCAGAGAGGCACATTCAAACCCAGTGATTGATTGTGTCAGAGACACACAGGAAAGCCGTACCCTCGAAGTGACTTTTTAGCCACGCACCCTCCCATGACCTTTAATATTTTCAAATTGCAATGAAAAGAGTCTTGTTATCTGCTCACCCAGGGAAAGTAACAAACTGTTTGATTTTCTACCTTATGCTTCATTGATGTTCTCTCTGATCTGAATGTTGTTACTGTTCTGCTGTATTTTGTCTTAACAGCAAAGCCCTCTGCTCCCCTTGGGAAAAATAAACTAGTGCTGCATCATAGTTGTGGATCAGAAGGAAAGGGTGACAGCCAAGCAGTTACCTCCTGCTGCTTGCTTTTCTGACTGTCACCTTTCGGCTAAACCCCATGGCGGCAGTGACAACACCAGTCCAGCCTGAGATATCTCCTCCTCTCTGGACCATAGGATACTCAGTGGGTGATTCCTGGAGACTTTGAGAAGAAAGGCTGCGGTTTAAAGCATAAAAAAAAAAAAATCCCCAGGGCACGTGGAACGGCTGGGCTTGTGAGCTGTCGTCTGAATGTGCTGACGGATCTCTGCGGGTAAGAGCAGCCACTGCTTTACCAGCAGAGTTGGTGAGGTGAGGGAATTGTGAGTCAGCAAACCACAGTTCCCTTGATGTGTTGTCAGTCTGCCCCTTCAAGTGCAGCTTCTGTCCCTAAAGTCTGCTTTTATGGTGGCATTTCAGTTATCTTCGGTTGCTTCCTACTGATCGCCAAGCGCCACGTCAGCTTTGCAGGACAGCCGCGACTGAGCACTGCCAGCGCTGCAGTGCCCGGGTGACATAAACCAACAAACACTCCTGGGCATGCGGGACATAGTCCCAAGCAAAGAGTCTCTCTGGGAAAAAGTAGAGTCCCAAGTAGTTTTAGCCAGGAAAATATTTCTGCCTCTGCTTTTTCACGTACATGAGTTAAACTGGCATTCTTGCAAAGCAACAGAAACGTGACGGGGGTTTTTCCTACACTCACGCCGGTTCAGCAGCCTTCTACGGAGTCTTCCTGGGGAGGAAATGGGAAACAGCAGGTTTTGTGCCGTGGAAAATAGACAGTGAAAAGAACAAAGTAGCTCAGTGTTTTCCCAGATATGAGAGAGAGCAAGAGACAATAAAAAGTAAGGAAGTGCTTGTTGCTGCTCAGTGGCAGAACCAGCAGCCAACTTTTGTAGCAGCTGGGTTATCTCCAGGAGTATGTGGGCTCCTTTTTTGGGATGCTATAGCGTTTTACAGGGTCCTTGTACCACTAGCTTTCAGAAACTTCCATAGAAAACCTTTGCTTGGCTTGTACTGCAAGTAAAAAAATTAGGAAGGTACTACGATCCATAGGGAATATGAGGGAAAAGAGTGATTAAATGTAATTAGAGGGCAAGTCCCCTAGGAACCCTGAGTGCAGTGGGTAATCTTGTCTCTAATAGAGCAGCATTAAACAATGATAGGAACAACCAAACTTCGAGGAAAAGCTCTCCCTTTAGGAAGCAAGGGATATAAAAGAAATATGTAAAATAATGAACACTGCAGAGAAAGCAGATGGAAAGTTTCTGCTCTTCTTGTCGTAAGTGATGCGAAGTGATATTAAGACTGAATTTTTCATGCCAATAGCAGGGAAGATATTTCCATGCCTCGTGTAAGTGGAGCGTGGTGCTCAATGCCACAAGAAACCTTTCAAGACAGGAGCTTAGGAAGATGCAGAGTGGGATGGCAGTTTTATAGGGCGATGTTGCTGGCTCTCAAAATTAACACAGGTGACAATTTTGAAGATTATTTTTATAATGTCAACCAAATGCTAGCTATTATAGCTCAGGATCAGACCTATGTAGAGAAGACATGACTGGCCTACCTCTGCACTCATGGGCCACCACCTGACATGGCTCTTTCTAGGACAGTTTCTTAAGGGACTCCATGAAGACACTGTCATAACCTAAGGACAACCCGTAAAACTGGGATGCCAAGTCTCTCCTGTTGTTCCTAACTGCTCTGGCACATATTCCTCCATGTCTGCAATGGCAGCAGAGCTCCTCCTGGCTCTAAGTCATTCCTCAGCACATTAGACAGGCTGCATTTCACAGTTTCTTCTTGGTTCTCTCTGTCTCCAGTAAAGAGGCTGCACCAAATTAAAAGCTTTTTCTTCTGTATCTGGATTAAGCCCAATTTATCACATAGCAGTTTATTCTGATGGAGTACATTAATACCTGAGTCATCAGGGGCTCTGGCTTTTCTTATGTCAGCTTTCCAGGGTAGCTTTGTTGCGTGCAGTGCTCCCTTGGAACCTGGACACTGCCACCCCAACATTACAAAAGGAGGGATTCTAGTGGGATGTTTTCAGGAATGTGTAGTGGGAAACAGTCTCGTCTGAGCAGCACCTCAGGCAAGGAAAAATCTCATGCTTCTGAGATTACTTGTGAGTCAAAATGTGCAGTTTCAAAGCAAGTGATGGTGTGGAGTGAGAAAAAAAGTAAAGAAAAAACAGACCAAGTTGGTGATGCCTCAAGAAGGTACTAAGGAAGCGGGGCTGGGATCTTATGGACTTTCAGAGATCAGAATTAGATTATAGACACCACAGGGTTCAGTGCAGGTTTTATTTTAAAGATCAGAGATAAGGGCCTGGAGTTATAGATGGTTTTAGACTTTGCTCTGCTCTAGGTTGCAAGATCTGTGGGTAGAAGGTACAGCCACTAGCCAAGCTCACTCACGCAGATACCGCCGAGAGGAAAAGCACACACCTTTCTACATTTTAAAATTCTGCAGCTGGGAGGCTGTAGAATGATGTGGGTGCTTAGATTAAACAGGGGAAGCAGCACCCTCTCCCCTCACTGCCTACACACCCAGCCAGCAGCTTTCTGAACAGTGCCTCAGTCCTCTGTCTTTGACCTTGAGTGGAAGTCACAGGGACTAAAGCAGGCGGGGACCACAGGGAGGATTCTCTTCCTCTAAGGGCATGATTGGTAACAGCCATTATTAGGAGAGGGATCTGTGTGGAAAGCGTCACCAGGTTTTTAAGCGCGCAGTTCGCCTTTGCTTGTCTTACCCTGGTGTTGCTCTGAGCTCATCACAGCGTGGCTGCTGTGATTTGATTTGGGTCAAACGTTATTTCCAGCAACCGCTTTGCGTGACAGCAGAGGGCAGCCTTTCCCCAGACTTCCAGAAATGACGAGTACGTGGATTTCAGACACCCTTTTCTTGTCTCCTGGTGTCTGCTAGCTGCCAGCAGAAGCCTCCGTAGGAACAGAGCAACTGATCCAAAGCAAGTAGAGATAGAACCAGCACTTGAAATCACCTCCTTTTGGAGGAAATCACCTCCTGTTTGCACAGCTTGGCTTCTCACCGGAGGGTGATCAGCTCTTGCACCACCTCTTTATTCATCCAAGATGATGTTTCCCTTCCAACTTATATCAGAGTTCAACATCAAAGTAATTAAAAATCCACGCGAACTCATTTCTTCACCTTGACAACAACGCATAGCAGAAAATACATCACTCTTGGTGGGGAGTATGTCAAAATCAAAGTGACATTTTTCAGTGCTTGACGTGCTGCTGCATTAAAAAGCACCTCTGTTAAGAGACCTACGCAGCTGGCTGAATAAACTGTGGTGTGGGTGAGGCCTCAAATTACTTCATCTGCTGGTGACTTTTCAAAAGAGCCTCTGATATGCTCCGTGGAATTACCCAGCCCTGAAAAGCAAGGAGAAAAGTGATCAGCACTCTAATGTCCTGCCCCTTTTTATTCCGTGCTTGCAGAGCCAGAAGAGGAATGCTTACTGGGACAGGGTGTTTGGAGATGACCGCAGCCAAGCTCTTTCTAACACCTCCTGGATCCTGTGGAAGCATTTCTTATTACCATGTGGCAACAACCTTGTCCAAACCGTGTTTTTGTACCTACTTGACTGATATCAGTCAGGGTGTTTCACAAGCACAAGTAAGATGCAAAGGTGTCTTCTTCTGGGAGGTTGCTCCTGATGCAAACACAAAAGAACACAGATTTACTTCTATGTAGGATCTGCTTTCAATTTCTACTTTTTATCCTGCTTCTGTTCTCTCAAAACATGTTAATGGCATCCAGATGCTTATTAACATGCTTCATAGTAAGAACCAGAGACAGGAAATACAGGCCAGATGAGGAAGAGAACAGCTTAAACAACAGTTAAGAGAGCTGAGAGGACTCCAGAGTCAGCAGGGCCAAGTTAAAATTTACTCAGGAGCCTTCAAGAAACTAATCGAATGGTTGTCAGTGAGCAACACTATAAACCCCAGGGGACAGAAGAGGTCCCACAGGACCAGAGAACTTATTATTTTGGGGGACATCCAAATACAGCATTAATTAATATTAAAGGCCCACATGAGTCTTAAAGCCCCTGCTATGGGCTTACAAAAACAGGCCGTGTCTAATCAACTCCGTTCCTCTCTTTGATAAGGCAGCTGGCCTGGAAACGAGGAAAGGGAAGTCAGAGGTGTGCTGCACCTTCACTTGAATCACGCTGGCTAACGCAGCCACCAAAGGCAATGGCCTAGACAGCACCACTGCGAGGTGAACAGGCAATCAAGTTGGTTACGCTCGAGGTGTAACATTCGCCACGTCCCCGGCTCTGTCTGTCCCATCAGCCACTGCCACGGGAGCGTCAGCTCCCAAAATCTGACTGAAGAGCTGGGAGACTGGGTTTTTGTGCACACACCACGCGGGCTGGGAGTCCCAGGGAGAGATTTATTTTCACACAGGAAACCACCATCAGCGAGGATATTACGCCAGTTCCCTGCGCTGTATTCAAGGTCTTGGAATTCTCAAGCATCTTTTCTTTACAAGACATGCGTACAACTCACCCCCAGTTCAGCTTTTAATGAAAGAAACACTTAAAACACTCTTCCACCAGTATCCCCAGCCCACAGAGCCTGCTGCAGCCTGCTGCTTCCAGCTGTCCCTCGTAGGAGCCTTCTCATCCTTTGAAAGTTGCCCTCGTCTTTCCCAGCTCTGCAGAGAAATCTGGCTAACTAGAGAATCTTGAGGCCATTCTGATGCTGTTCTCCTCTATTCCTGGCTGCATTCATTATTAATAGCTCATCATTAAATGTTAATACATTGAATATCAGAGGTTTAAGGCTTGTTAGGCACCTTTTCTCCCTTTTTTTTCCTGCCAGGTCTATTTGTTGGACAAGTTCATTCAGTGTCACGCTGGGGAAGGTGCTGATCGATGACAGACATACCTTTTGCAGGAAGCTGCTTTTTTTGCTTTATTTCCAAGCTCTGCAGAAGTGCTCGGAATACAAAACCTTTTGCTTGGAGTTGTTTCTTTCTCTCTAAGAAAACAAACCCCAAACAGTAGGTAAATATTTGGTCCCAACTTGCTCCTTGGTTCATTTTAGTAGATACGAGTTTATGAGTTCTGTCTTCACTCATTGACAAGTTGGTTTCACGGGGAAGATGGTCTGTGTAGGACTGATCCTAAGGCAGGATCTGTCCCCCGAAGAGTGTGAACGGTGGGTGCTCCAGGAGAAGCACTGAAGGCCATGGTAGGGAGAGAGCCTCTCCATCATGTTTTTCGGGGTAGAATTTGCTCCACCTCCATCCCAGGGGTGCAGCAATGACACTGTCAGCAGCACTAACATTTGCTTTGCACAGGGTTTTTTCAGTGTGGATCATCCCACTCACCTTGCAGTTAAAACCTGACAGGAGGACTCCGTAGAAGATCCAGATTGCTGAATGGTTGGGGCTCAGGCACCCAAAATCGAAATGCTTCCCTCTGGCCAAGAATGTACTGAAACACAGAACCATCGGGATATTTTTCCTCAGTGGAGGAGGTGGGTAAGTCTTTGAAAGGACACACACAGCATGTGGGACATGGGCAGGGACCTTCTCTCTTCCCTCAGCAAGCGGATGAGGTGAAGCTGAAGACAGAGTCCAGGAAACAGAAGCAAGGACGTGTCAGTCTGGCAAACACAACCTATGAAGAAAGATCAAAGGGACTGCTTCAGCAAAGAGAAGAGCAGGCTGAGGAGAGACATGCTGAGAGCCTTAACTATGTAAAATGCTGCCAGAAGGAGCTATGGCCTCCACGTGCTCTCAGTCCTAACATGCTAAAGACGTCCTTTTGGGGGGCTTTAGGTTCAGGAAGAGGAGCCATTTTTTCACTACTTGGAGGGCTGAACCAAGGACCAGGCTGTCTGGAGAGGAATAATCTCCATTACTGCAGATTTTGAAAGAATAAGCAAGTGGCACACTTGCAAGCAGCATTTGGGTAGAACCAACCCTGCCACGGGGCAGACTGATGAAGGAGGGGACCTTCCATGGATCTGTGGTTACATTATGAACAATACGTTCTTAAATCAGCTCATGCAAAGGAACTTGCATCTAAAAACGTGCAAAAAAATTTGTTTCGTACAACTTGGGAACTCCTCTTGGTGGTGGTTGGGTTTTTCTTTCCTTTGAAATAGCGAGGAAATTCCAGATACACCGATGTTTTGAGTATCAAGAGCAAAGTTGGGTTAAATGTTGCCCATCCTAGGGACTCCCAGAACAGTTCTTCTCTTCCTCTGCTGTGTCCTGGGGAAGCCCACCTCTGACATACCACCTTTATTCTTCTGTACTGTGAATTAGCCCCTAAATTACAGTCTGAAAGATTGTTTGGGGCCAGCAGAGCCTAAGCCTCTTGCGTGATACCATTCAACATATTTTTTTCACAGCAGAAGCATAAATAGAGCCTGGCTTCATTAACCATTGGCCTATAAAGTTAAAAGTATAACAAAATGCAGGCACACATGGTCTATAAATATATTTATGCTGTTGTGAGGAACATTAACCCCAGGCCTCCACGGTATGAAAAACACTCCACCATATAAATAACGTGCCTTTGGCAATATTGGTGTAGGGACAGGGGGCTGCTTTGGTTTTTTTTCGGCTTTAGGGCTGGCAGGGGTTCCAGGCAAGCCCCACTTTTGCAGGGGCACTGGCCCCTGCTCCAGCCATGGCTTCCCTGGCAGGCAGCTGCCAAAGAGTTTGCCATGAGCGTGATTCATCATCACCCAAAGGTGCTGGAACACACCTTCTGCTTCTCCTGCTCCAGAACAGGTGGAGTGAGATTTCCAAGTGATAGAAGGGTGACGCTGGCAAAACTGCTGAGTAACACTGAAAACCCCCGGAGCGGTGGTGGAGCCGAGTCTCTGGCATCGCTTCCCCTGCCTCCTCGGGAAAGCTGCTCTGGATCCACTTTTAATGTGAATAAGTGAAAAGGCACTGAATACCCATGCCCTGGGTGGCTATGTGGTATTTAGAGACCCGCTGATTGATTTAGCCCCCCCTCCAGAAGTGAAGCAAGGACTACTGCAGTGACCTGAGGCCCTGGCACCTTTGCTCTGCTGGTGTGATCACAAGCTGTGGGAAGGGGCAGAGGATGGGAAAGGTGCCCACATCCCTGTGACCTACCTCAGGCAGCATTTATCCCCCAGCACTGGTGCAGGGTGACACCACAGGCTCATTCTGCGGTGGGAGCCATGGACACGTCCATGACCTCTCAATCCCCTGCAGCTTGGAGCCTTTCATCCCCCTCTGGAGTCATAACTCAGGTGACTGTCCAGGCAAAATGAAAGTGGGCACACCTGCACCACGGTCCTACAGAGACCCTGGAAATCGCCAGCCACTGTGCCAAGGGGGAGCACAGGCCAGAGAGAGGAAGGAGGCCAATTAAAAAGCCAGGCTCTGCCTCCGTGTTGCTCAGGGCTAACCGAACAGATGATGGCATCACTGGAAGCTGCATTTGCTTTTAATTGTCCTCGTTCCACTGAATAACTAAATTCTCTCCTCCTCCCACACGACAGAAGGGAAAAAAAAAAAAAAAAGGAGGCATGGGATTTTTGGAAAGGATGAGTTGACTCAATTCCTTTCATCCAGCACATGACAGCAAGCTGCAGTTTTTAGCTTTGCATCCAGGCAAGTTTAGAATATCGCTGCATGCGTTTGTTTTGTTTCGAATCTTCTGGGATCAGCTAAAAATATTATTGTGGAGAGATGTAGATATGGAAGCACTAAAGGCTTCGTGTTCATCCACCTCCTGAATTACAGCCAGCCAAAGGGAATAACACTGGTAGATCCCTTTTCTAAGATGGTTATATTAAAACACAATTTTACAGGTGTCAGAGGGCTGGGAAGTGGGAGGGGCTGGGAATCTGAGCATGATCCAGGGAAAGAAGTGTATCCCTTCAACCCAGAGACAGGCTTACCTCGTCCTTCATGAGCTGTTGCCCAGGAAAGCCATTGCTCCCTCCTTATCCTCGACCAGCTCGTGTTTCAAGCCTTTTCCAGGACAGACTGAAGGGAAACCCTATCTAAGCTGAAGACTAGATGACCAAAAAAACCCTCAAAATACATTTTGTAGGGCCTGAGCGCAGACAACGTGGTTCAATCCATTAAAAGTCACATATTTCAGTAGAATCACTTAAGGGAAAAGGCATAACCACAGCAAACATGACAGAAACTTTCAGATAAGACATTTGCAGAGAAAAGTGAATTTAATTTCTTGGTGGCGGGGGGGAGGGGATGTTTTGAAGCAGAAACAAACGTAAGGGCCAACAGAATGAGATACAAACAAGCAGACAGCTAATCTTGGGAGTTGGTGGTAAAGAAAAATACACCTAAGGAAGCTTTTCCCACTGAGTGATTTAACTGTGTACTGCACTCACGTCTACTGTCTGACAACATGAACGACCATTTCCTCCCTCCCCTCTCTGTGCTGTTCCTGCTTCGTGTGGTGCTCCTGGGGAACCCTCAGGAGTCCGGTGTGCACTCTGCAAGGGCTGTAGAGGGAAAGCCTTTTCATGAGACCTTTCCACTACAACAGGGAAAAATAGACAAATCCTGTCTTGAGTTCTAACTCCAAAGGACTGCACTCTCATTGTATTTCTGAAAGGCAGCAGATCTCCAGTACTGATCCCAGCACAGGACTGGTATTACATACACAGACAAGGTAGAGGAAGGAAATTGGAGCACATTCATAATTTACTCTTGCCTCAGAGCTGCTTAGTGACACTAAATCAGCAAAGTATTCAAAATAAAAACATCACAATATTGCAGGCATTGCCAAATTACAAAGGAGTTGCCTCTGACAGCAGGAAAGTCCTTTTGGAGTTGATCTTTAAGGTCATTTGCACGCCTGTGAGGTATCTCAGCCCCTGCAAGGCAGTGATGGCAGAACCCAGGACCTGCTGGTGCCTTTGCTGCTGCCACAAACACATCCCCACCAGCAGAGCCAGGCAAACAGCACAGGTCAGCAAACAGGGTGACTTTGGTGCTGGTTCCCATTCCCTCCTGCCAGCCCAGCAAGAGGGGCAGTAGGACAAGAATAGAGAACCGGGCACAACAGCAGCAAAATCAAGAGTGGCAGGGAGTGGGCAGGAAGCTCCTGACTGCCAGAGCTGGCACTTTCCCTCTGGTTACTCATCCTCCCTCGAGCTCAGCCTTGGGAAACACAGCCCCAGGCGATGCCTTACCTGATCCCACACAGGCTTGTGCCACGCAAGGTGAACAGGGCCTGCTTCCGCGGTCCCCTGCTCCTTGTGGCTGCTTAATGGAGCGCATCTGCCAAGGATGGAAGGCAGGAGGATGGGCAGCAGCTCACGGGGGTCCAAGGCAGGAACGTGAAGATTCAGCCACTGGGGCTTACAGCTAATGCCATTCCCTAAGGCTGCGCCGAAGCCCAGGCATGTCCGAAGCCACCGGCCCTGCTGCAGGCTGTGTTTGGGACGGCTGCTCTCACAGACCCGCCTCAGGCTCAAGGGAGTAACAGCCCATCTTTTCTCCTCTTCAAATCTGCCCCCGTTTTGCTTTCAGGACAGGAGATGGGACCAGACCAGACCAACAACCAGTAGCACGTGGCACAGCTGAAGGAGGCGGCTGTTTCTTGCGCACCCGTCGGTGTTTCCCCGGCTCAGCTTGTCACCAGCTACGTTTCCATGGGATACTGCTCCCAACAGCACAGCAACGTAGTGCTGTTCTCTGCGAGAAAACAGGGTCCTCTGCTCCTGCTGCTGCCCTGGAAGCAGCACCTGGGAAGGGGCAAGGTCTGCTGCTGCCCCTGCAGAGACCACACTTGCCAAAGAGCCCCTGACCCACATCCCAGGAACCATCGCAGCTCCCGTAGAGATGCTTTTCCAGATCTTCTTCATAGGATGCACAACAGCACTTGTTTGAGTGATCTCCTGCAGCCACAAAGGAGCCTTAGAAACTGCATTTCTAAGATGATCACAGCCCTTGGTTAAAGCCAAGTGCTACAATTAAAAATAGACAAGCTTTGCCAGCGTTTTTACAGAAAAGGGATGAGGCAAGACTAGAACCAGGAAATGTGGTCTAATCCAACAGCAACCAGGTCTAATCCAGGCTGAAAGACAGCGTGCAAATAGCTGTAGTCACGATGATAGATTTATATTGCAAAACTGGAAATATATTTTTAGAACGGAGCCTGGAAAGTGTCACTTCAGAAGGAGATCAAGCACGGCACGGCAGGATCATTACGAGATTTGCAGAGCACCTTCAAACACGGGAGTCACCTGAGGTGACTCCATCACGGTGTCAAACCTTCCAGGAGACCAGGCTCATTCTCGCAGGTGTAACAGGCCTAGCAGAGACGGGATTAGACCAGCTCACCCACAGCCTGCACCACACAGCTCAGAGCCACACCAGGTGCACCTGGGACTGCTCCAATCCGATGGCCGAGTTGGCCAAGGAACTGGAGCGCTCCGTTGGTGCCAGGCTGCCCACCCAGGGAAAAGCCCCCAGGAACCTCCCCATCAGCTCCTGCCCTGCTGGCAGCCAACACAGTGGGCTGCCCCACTGCTGCTCTGGGGGAAAAAAACAACAACAAAAAAACCCCACAACAACAAAAAGGCTTTGCTAGTCAGCTGCTGTGCCAAGCTGCTGTGCCAAGCTGCTGCCTTCTTTCTACCACTGTTAAATCTGTGCAATTTCCTACAGCTGAAGAGCAAATTAAGTTCAATAAATCACATCTCACTGCACAGGACGGAGCAGCCATGCACAAACCAGCTGCAGAACACTGGCTGCTGATTTCCAGAAGCATTTCTGCAGAACTTCAACAAACTTTAGGGCTAGAGAAGCACCTACACCTAACTTCATTTTCACATGCATTCCCTCATCGGTTCCTCCTAACGGCAGTGCTCTCCCAGGGAACAGCCCCGTCCCATCTGCTGGTTGCATCACCCATGCCAGTTGAGCAAACCTTCAAAACCAGGTGAAGGCCACAGATCCCACCTGGGGCTGGTTTTGGCAGGTGCAAAGGGCTGATGGAGGCTGTCACAAATGGAGCTGTGGTTGTCTCAAAGCCAGCACAGTGGCGCCTCCTGCACCTCGCCCAGCTCCAAAATTAAAGTTCAGCGTGCTTCAGTCAGCTGGTTGAGTCAAAGGGATCATTTTACTTTTAGTCTGATATTCATTTTACTGTTTACAGAGGACTATTGTTCCAAAAAAGAACAGAAGCCTGGTGGACCTCAAACAGGGAACCCCAGTCAGAGCTGCTGCAGTTAGTGATGGAACTTGCTCCTCCAACTACTCAACCGTTGCTATCCTGCTTTAGACAGTGGGAAATCCCCACCTCAAGCATTTTAATGCCCATGTTCTGCCCCTTTAAAAACAGGCTTAACAAGCCCAGCTCGGGTCAAGAGAAGTATGCAACAGGCAGAGAGCACGGGGCAGGCTCTGAAGGCTGATCTTAGCCTAACGCTCCCCAGAGACACAGCCAGTTGTGCTCTGACACCTTTGTATGGGGACTCTCTTTTTGCGGGGGTGAGGGTGGGGGAGGAAAGTACGGTGAAAGGAGAATGTATCATCTTAAAGGGGGTAGAGGCTTAAGGACGGCTGCACGTTGGGCATGGACCTCTCCTTCCCCTCTGCAGTCTGATGTGCCTGCACTCAACAGCACCACTGGCTCCACACCAGCCTCCAGCTGTGCCTCCAACACACAGTTGAGTACATCGCTTTCTACCCTCCTCCTACCATCCCCTGCTCAGTCTGTGCCCACAGTTCAGCTGGATGTTACTCACACTGCTACATGATGTAGCTTTCATCATGTCCTTTTCTGATTTCTCACGTTCCCATAGTCAACAAGATCAGGGCGAGGGAAGTGTCAACCAGATTTTGTGGAAGTTGGAATCAAGAGCTTTTGTCATTTCAGAGGAGCCCAGACATTTAGTTCAGGTTTTGCTCACATTTCAGTATTTGTAACTTACTCGGGGAAGAGATCATTTAACTGTGTCTTTTAAACAACACCTCTCACCTTTGTTAACATACAGCTAAGTATAAAACATGTTTACAGGTCACATCTGACAAGAACCATTCAAAGCCATGACCAGGAAAATGTGCAAAGTCTTTACAGCTGCTGCTTCTCTGTGCTCTTAACCCACATGCACAGAACAGACACCTGAGGTGACAAAAGAAGGGCCATGCCCATCTCTTGGAAACAAAGCCACAGACAATCCCAAATTTCTATTTTTGAAAAGTGTTTACTCACGTAGTTTGAATAAATTAATTTGCAAATAAAAATTAAAACTACAGTATACTATAGTTTGAGTAAGATGATTAGAACAACTACAATACAGGGATTTCTTGCTGCATAAGTTTCATTACTTAATGCATTTAATCTGGAAAATGTCAAAATCAGTTATATTTCTATGAAACGGGAGTAACAGCAGTTACTTGTACATGACAGCTAACTGAACTTATAGTACAGGTTTCCTGACACATGCATTTCCTGAGTGAACCAAACAATATATATAATTTCCTTTTTAAAAATGGAGAAATAATTGACAGTCAAAGTAAGTAATTTATGACATCTAAGCAACACAGGTCTCTTTAAACCAAGAAAATTTTAGAACAGCTTCAAAAGAAAAATGAAAGCTATGCTATAAAGTACAGAAATTTGCTACTGTCAATTAATTATACAGTACATATTTTGGGGGAAAATAAAAAGGTACGAAGCTGGCTGAAAAAGCTCAAATCAATCCTAAAAAGGTCAGGTTGTGTGTTTGCCTTGAAGCACAGTGGGTCAGCAGCAAAGCTGCATGTAGTGCACTGGTCTTTTCTGGTGGATATGGAGGGAATGGAAGGGGAGGGAGGGGAAAGCAGAGACCAGTTAACCAGAGCCCACCACAGCATCCCACACTGAGGGGTCTGAGCCCAGCCCAGCCCAGCCCCAGCTCCCTCCAACAACAGACAATTGTGACCGGCTGCCCAAGGATGCTGGGACATGGGCACACATCTCCTGGGTACCAGGCTGCACCTTTGTTCCATCTATGGCCTCGATGAGCATTTGCACCTGGTAAAGGCCTCCACGTACCAGTCTGAGGGTGGAAGGCAGAGCATCCACCTGACAAACCCCTCCCAAGCTGGGAGATGTGGCCAAGTCACAAGTTGCTCCCCACACTTGTGCCCGAGCGTCTCCGCCTCTCCCCTCACCCCCACCCCAAACAGCAAGGAACAGAACAAGCCTCATCTTTCAGATCTGTTCACTTTAACATTGGAAAAACCCTCACAAATGTCACTAATGCTAAATAAAGAGAAGTGTTAGCGTGAAGGGAGAAAAAAAATCCTTAATCTAGACTAAGTTGCATATTCAAAGAGTCTGGTAAGTATTCTCCTCATAACCAGATCTTAAGTACAGTCCTACCAAAAAGACATTTTTAAGAAGTCCTTCTTAGCTACCTTTCAACACAGTTAAAGCACAACTTTATGCCATCATAATTTGCATTAGCTTTGTTTAAAAAGCATTTTAACTATTCTAAGAACTCAGTATTTTAGATTAAAAGATTTTTCTACCATTTCCATCTCACGTTCTTCTCCATCCAGAACTACTCTACACATCCAACTGCTGGATGTAACACACTATGACCATGCTACTCTCTAAACATTCTACATATGTTCAATAATAAAGATAAATAGAAAAGAGTTAATATACACGTTATATTTTACAATGTTTGCATCCAAGCTGTAAACTAATGTTCTTTGAACTATTTACCCTCCATATACAAAAAGAATGAAACAACTTTCAAACACTTGTGGGCATGTGATTCAAAACCATTAAACGGAAGGCATCAAAGTTCACTCTTACAACACTTCCTTCACGTCTTCAGAAGTAGCTATTAACTAAAAAAAGCAGGAGTTCTCCCCCTTCTCCCCCCAATTTCTACTATTTCCAGACTTTTCTCAACAGAGAGGGATTTAGCCGTTGTAACAAAAAAAACCCCAAAAATTCTTCATCTTAATGCAAACCAGCAAAGCCCAGAGAATATGAAAAAACAGTTGGTTTAAAAATCAGAATCGCTTAGCTTATCAGTTTCACTGCAGTCCTTGGTAACACCTGTGTTAGTCAAGAGGTCCTTGGAAAATGAGTCTGATGTAGCCCTGCTCACCAGCCAGCTGATGGGCACAGAAGGGACAGGCTGCGTGGAAAGTGTGAGTACCGTGAGGGAGAGGGATTTGGGACCAATATGCAGTTGTCTTTTCCGAGCACACGTGTCCGCAGGGGCTGAAGGCGTGAGTTGGAGGTCCGGCATCCACATAAAAGCCCGCCTCGCACCCGAGCCACAGCGGCACGTAGGGGCCGACGGAGCGGCACATGGGGCACTCGCGGTCCTTGCCGTCTCTCTCCTCCTTGTTTCCCCAGTTATGGTAGCCGTGCACGTGGCCACAGTTCAGGTACACCCACGGCTGCTTTTCGTCTACAACATCTTTCCTTTTCATGCTGGGGAAGGCCAAGGTGTTAAAGCCCACGGGGCACTGGGGCCTGGCTGCGTTGATCTCCTGCCTCAGGGCCTCCAGGTGCTTGACGGTCGGGGTGCGGGACAGCCCCTCCGCCGTGCGCCACAGCAGCGTCGCCCCGCACAGGTCGATCAGAGACCCATCCTGGAGCTGGTTCGTTTCGTTCTCAACCTTGTGGTGGACAGAGACAGAGAGAGGTGTCACCTAAGGGTACCTGAAGAGGAACATCACGCACTGCCATAATACAAATCTGCCTGGAAGGTCCAGACAAAGCTTCGAGCAGTTCCTGACTTGTCTATATAAGATGCCCACGGAGAGCCCAGTATCAGCTTCTCTCTCTCCTTTTTTTTTTTCCTGGAAAAAAAACCCCATCCCAAAATCTTAATAGATCAATGTGTGCATTAAAATAGACCACATTAAGTCATGAAAAGCCCCTCTCCAATCTTAACAACTCCTCTCAACCCCATCCTTACCTCGAGCACTCCCAACTATGCTACTTCAGTTGAGGAATGGCACAAGCCTTCTCTAGTCCTCCATCCTATTTTACACTGTTTTCTTCAAGCACACCTTTACACATGGCCTTCCCCTCCTCCAGAAAGTCACCTGTTAGTACTCCAAGCTAAATACTTCACTGAAAGTGTTCAGTGTAGCATTTCTTTTTGCTGAGAGATCCCCAAACCAATTATCTCCTGAAAATATCACCGAAGCTTTGTAAACAAGAGAGAGGGGAAAACTCAGGATGCAAAGGTGGGAATTAATATCCAACAAAATCATAATTATTCTTTATTATTCTATAAAAAAACGAAAAGTGGGAAAACCTTCAAAACATAAACTCAAGAGGGACAATCAGAAAAATACTCTTTAAAATGTGCACAGGACTAGGACAGTTTGCCGAAGTGCATATTAGACTGGCAACTCAATTTAGAAGAGCAGTCTAGATGTGCAATTAAGTGCTAGTTAGCAGATAAACTCAGTAATTCAGGTTGAGCAAGACACCTTTGTGCATGAAGACAAGACACATAGAAGTCAGTGTAACTAATTGCAGAGGTGACAACTACACTGAATTAGAGCAGATTCCAGCTCTATGCCCATTTATCACTCTGGGCTCTATCCACGTTGAACAGGTTGCATAAAACACTGGTCACTACTCTCACCATTTTTCCCCTCTGCTGAGCCGATCTGGTTTCACGGAGGCTGAACACATTCCCACACACAGAGATCTCTCTCCACACCCCTGGCTTGGAGTCCTCTGTGAATCCATTACGAGGATGCATAACAAGAACTCCGTTTGTTGTTAGTCCATCCATTTGCCCATCTGATGTCTTCCACTTCGCAGCTTTCTCCTAGAACAAATTACATCAAGGATAACTTTAATCTGTCTGAAGTGGAGCTGTGAATTAATTTTAAAATGAGCCTGAACTGAACTTTTAGGGGAGAGAAGAAGTTTCCTTACCCCAAGGAAAATGTTTTTCGAGGAGTCGAATCCTGCAGCATATATTCTTGCTGTGAAAGGAGGGTTACGTTCACATATGATTCTGCAGGCAAACCTTGATATAGTGCTCTGCACAGACTGTGTATCTGAATTACTCTGACTTCCAGGAACTGTATCTGTTACTACAAAGTCTATAGGGCTCTCTGTTGACCGACCAATCTGGAAAGAGATTTAAAAAAAAAAAAAAAAAAAACTGGTCAGAAGTTTGTCTTTGGATCTGGGAATATTCAAATTCGAAGCACTTGTGATAATATAAAAATCCAGATGTTACAGTTTAAAGCATTCCTCTCCACCCATCTAAAGCCTGACCCAAATTAATGAATTATTCTGCCTTCAAGTGATCACAGTTATTTTGAAAGCTGGGTATGGCCAACTAAAGGAAGGGGAAGTAAAATGATGTAATTAAGTCAATTCTGAGATGATTTCTCACTGAAGGCCTTCTCACCAGGGAGGTTACACTCAGGTCAGGTGGACGAGCTGCAGCACCACCAAAACAGCCAGGAAACAGCAGTTAGAGGGAAGAAAAGTGACATTCAGTCACTTTGCATACCTGCAATATTCTGAACAATGCCAGACTAGGTGGAAGTGTAGATGAAGGAAAATCAGATTATGTGAGCTGTCTCTTCAGCTCTGGTGGAGCACTGAGAAGCAGCAAACCTTTTGTGAAAGACCAGGTACAAGGTGCTTCTGGCAGAGAGGGGTTACAAGAACACTCACAGAACAACAGAACTCAACATCTGACTACAATCAGGATTTTCTGGAAGCTGGCTTCTTTTCAGAGGGTTTTGCAGTCCCACACAACTGTACTGAGTTTGACAGAACTGCATGGGGATCACCACTCTTCCAGTCAACTCACCTTCTCCTTTTCTTTACAAAGTAAGAAGAAAAGTAATATCCCTCTCCCAGACATTCACATAGCTGGGTTTAAAGCTCTTACACACTACTACTCATTCACTGCCAGAGCTCTCGGGCTCCTTGAAAATAGCTGGTTATATTAAGACTGATTAACTGCTGAGCAGGACAACCCAAAAGCTTGATGTGCTTTTTTTGGTGAAGGCTGGAGAGCTTTCACGAGACTAAAACTGCTTTGTCAGAATGTATTTTTCTATTGCTTCTTAGGCAGGATAACCCATCAGTACACGGGGATTGCCAGGGGCAATTTCAGAGCAGCTCGCATGCCACAGCATGCCTGAAGAGAGAACACTCACACAAGCAATAGCTTATGCTGCAGTGAGTTCATTACAGTCCTTTTGCTCTGTTGTAAGTATTTGCAGTTGCAGAGCAGCTTCCTCCACCACTTCCCAACACCTCCCACCTCCTTAGATCTTGCAGTGGCGTCACAGCTAAATGCTGTGACAGCAAAACTCCTTGCCATAAATTAGTGACAACGAGGGTTTGGAAAAAAAAAAAGAAAAAAAATAAAAAAAAAAAATCAATGCAAGATCAGTCTGGGAATCAGAAAGAACAAAGCACACAAAAAAACAAAACAAAACTCTTCCTTTTGAGAAAAACAGGAAACAATTACAAGATATGAGTGCACAGCACAGCTGCAAATGTGTTTGTGGTCCCTCCTCAGACACACAGGAACTGCAGTGAAGTTGCTCTGAACTGCCAGTGTTAGCAGTGAGGCTCCTCTCTCCACACCTCCCAGCACTTTAGACATTTCTGGGTTTGCTTAAAGAAGTTCAGGGTATTTTTCATATTAGTTGTGCCAGAAGCTTTCTTGTGTTTCCACATTGTATTTCTTCTACCCCGTCTCCAACTGGCTGATCCCAAATCCCTTTGTAAATTCCAGAAGCAAAGTTCCAAGTGCTTAAAGAGAACTGTGCACTTCATTCTTCATTTAGCAGAGAGGGACTAGGAGACAGGTTACAGGACTTGCCAACCAGCAATCAAAGGCAAAACCATAATCCTGTGCATTAGTCACAAACCACCCCCCAACTTTCACCTTTGCCCAAGTCTAAGAGAGATGCACAGACACAGCCTTGTTTGTGGGATGGCCTGGGGAACAAACAGAATTAAATTGTTCTGAGGAGTAAAATGTAGAAACTTGACACATGCAAAGTTCTGGGTCTGAGGGAAAAAAGCCTGCAGAGAGGATGCCTTGTCAGAAGCCACCAAGAGTGAGAATACACTCACATGTTTACTTCACATACCTGGAACATGTCGGTGTTGCTGTCATGTGTATATTCAACTACTACTGTCTGGGCCCGAGACAAAGTGTAAGATATGCTGTGTTGGTCCTTATTACTTATTGCCTATGGAAAAATGCCAAATATTATTGAACCAGTGCACAATAACTCTTCAATATACAGCAAAGTAGACTATCTATCTATCTATCTATATATATAAAATCAGGCTCCTGTTCTGCTAGTTATTGCAGATGGTTGATAGCAACACCTGTAGTTAAACTTCACAAAACCCTGTCCTGGCCATTAAAATAAAGCTGCAGGATTGATTCAGCAACAGACCAAACTGGTCTCTTCACCACACGCTGCAACAAAATACACATAACCAGGGCATATTATTAGTCATGTTTTGTGTTAAGGCAATGCTGGCCTTAACACAAAAGAACAAACCAACCAAATGCAAAAGGCTAAAACTGAATGTAATACCTGCGTGGCCATTTCAGCCTCAACCCGTCCAACAACAAAGTGAGGACCTAAAACTCAGGGACTTCATTCTAAAAACAGGACCCAAGTTCATACTAAAATCAGTGATGACTGATAATGTACATAGACAAAAAAGTGGTGGTAAATAGGGTAAAATGGAGAAACTCAGCACAGGTTGCAGAAGTTGTAGCAACGTAATCTAGGTTTCAGCTTGTTAGTCTGGATGTTCATTCTGCAAGCCCCTAGTAGGAAGTGAGCAAAGACTACTCAGAAGTGCATCTAAACAGCACTTAACTTGAAGACCATGAAGAATTTGCAAAAATAAGCGTTGTTTTCACAGATCTCCTATGAATGTAATTCTACTACAAGAACTTGGGTTAGAAAAATGCTTTTGATTTCAGAAAACTTTGTGGCAATTTCCTGAATTCAGGGTATTCAGTATCAAGGTATTCAGGGAGTCAAATTCTCAACACTACAGTATTTGTTCAAGGGCCTGATCTTGTCGCTGGCAATTTCTAAGCAACCACTAAACCTCCTCAAATTCCATTGTTTTAGCAGAAATGCTCCATTAGTTCTTGAACATAATTGCACACACACTTGAATAGCCACAATACAGAAGTATTTCATGGTTAATACCTTAGCTATAATGAAGTTTTGACATGAAATACAATTCAACTTCAGGACCTAAGCCACTCCTTTACTGCTACTGATTATAAGCTCTATGAACCATGTCCTGCAAAACCCACCTGGCCCCATCCCTGGCCAACTCCTACCCATTGTATGGAGCAGCAAACGCACATGGAGCTTTGACAAAGAATCATTTAAAATTCAGCTTTAGTGAAGCAAAGGTAGCCCTAAAGCACGAGTGAGTGCAAAAACACAAAGACTAAAACAGATGTCTGTAGTTGAGTTTGGAAGGAACACAAAATACAAAGTTTTACATGACCAGTCTGTGCCCGGAACATTCATGTTTCAAAAATAATAATTCTCCTTTCTGGCCACAGCAAGGACTAGGCACCAAATCTGCCTTGCTGAACTGTTTCTTGCTAACCCTGACAGGTAACAAAAAACCTTGGATAATTATGAACCATTCTTTTCACAGACAGAACTTCATGCTTTTTACACTGTTTCATAACAGCTCTGAGTTGACGGAGCTCTTTTTTACAGCACCAGGAGAAATCAGACTCAACTAGAGAAACGGAGCTTACCTTTGCTGCCTGAGGGGTACAGGCAATGTGCACAGTGCTGGGTTTCACCCCATTTGCCTTGGGCCTTTTAAATAAAGCAAACCTACTTTTTCTTCTTCCTCTATCTCCGTTTGGGAGAGACCCATTGTACCTATCAAAAAGCACAGAAAAGAACAAAGTCCATCTTCCTGTATCGATTAGCTCCTCATGAGATACAGGCCCACAAGACCTTTCATTCTAAGCACAAAGTATCCTTAATTAGTGTAGTGTTACTCATCACAGATTTTTTTAATTAATCAACTTAAATCCAAGAATCGATGAACACAATATTGAAACATGCCCACAGAATCCCAGCACAGACACATAAAGCTTGAAGGGCAAGGAATGCTACCCAGATGAATCCCAAATCTGCTATCGACAACCCAAAGAGTCTTGAGTCCCAAACATGAAACCAAGGAAGATTATCTGCCTTTCTGGGGCTTCATCTCTAAATGGTGTGTTCATGTTGTAAATGAAACACTCTAAATATTCACCAACCCTGGTGGAGAGGCATTAATTTAGAGAATTCTGACTGAAATAAACCCCTAAGAAATAGATATGCTGTCCTCCAAAACTCCAATGTAACTCATGAGAAAACCCTCAGACTCCCACACTCAAACACTTACCCTAATACAATCAATTCACCATATTTGACTGGTGCTTTTGATGGATGATTTTCTTGATCAGGAGAAAACATGAGCTTAGCTAATGACTTCTTCTCAAATTTCAGGTCTCTGATCAAGAGTTGTGGCACGCTTTTTTCATTATTTCCTGGAAAAACAAAAACAAAGTTAAGCGTAAGAGAAAGTACTCAAATCCATCAATTACACAAACTTGCACACCTATCTGATATAGTAGGTACAATATTTTGTGTTCTCCATATTTTGGTTTTGGCTGAAATAATTTAAAAAAACCATTTCTATAAACCTACATGAATTAAGATCGAATTGCCTTGAAGAACTAGCAAGTCACAAAAAAGTGCACTCAGAAAATTTCACTAAGGCCTTGAAATATCCACATCGCTCTTCCTTCATGCTAGCATTTAGAATAAATGGTACATAGCTTCATTTAGTATATTTTGTTCAGCTATTAAGAAGTAGAGCCAGATAAGCATTAAATTTAAAGAAAAAAATACAAAGCAATATCAGTCCATTAGCTAGAGAGGTAGAAGCTTTCATGGAAAGTGTCTTATTCAGAGCTTTCCAAGAAGTTTCTGGATTTGCAGACGGAAGGAAGTTGTTTGACAATTTGATACTGAGTCTACCATACAAGTGTAGGGTGTGCAACGTGATCTCTCATGTTTAACCAGAGACAGAAGTCATACAAACATCTGTTTGAAGGAAATTTCCTGAGGGAATTCCACATAGTTCTTAATGAGAACAGTCTCAGGGTGCATTTTTTTCCCCCCTCAGACTTCTGCTTTGAGGAACAGTTCATAGTATTATATTTTACAGCTTCTCATTAGGAGCATTTCCAGACACTCCTGACCTATCCAGCCCATCTCTGACCTTCCTCCAGAGAAAGCCTACCCAGCTGAGCACTTGGTCGATAAAGAATAAAGCTGATGCCAGCCCGTTTGAAGCTGTAATAGAAATAAGAACATTTCCTTCCTTCCAGGTAAGTTTTCACACCAACTCAAAAAGCTACTCATCTTTTTTAGTACTGAGGGTTCACATCCTGCCTTCCGTGCAAATACACTTTTTGACACACACAGCATTTCTTGTATCCTGTCGTCGACTTTGATCTCAACTACAGTGCTGTATCTCCATTTTCCTCTACCTTAACTAGACCACAGTCATTAGCAAAAAGACGTCATCATGAAGATTCTATCTACCACCATCTTCTGTCGTAAGAACAGAGAAAAGGACGTGGCAGTGCTTCACATCTTGCTCGTATTTGTTCAGAAGCTAATGCAAGATCCCATTACTGACCTTATCTCTACACCCTCTCCCAGTCCTCTTTGCTCTGTCACTGAGAAGCTTGGCCTTCAACAGGTCCTCTCAATCTACCAACTTCTTATCCAACATGGACATACTGATTGCAATCCGCTCGCAGTGCTCCCTAAGAACTCAGTTTGCTCCTTCATGCTATTCCACATACTTGTGAGGGCCTCACACAAATACAAAGACATCTCACTGTTCTACAGATGTTTGCTGTGATGCCAACAGAACACAACCAGGAGGCTTCCTCCTTTAATTTCTCATTATTTTCCAAATCTTTCCTCCTTGTTTTCAAGCATTAGTACTGTAGATTTCATAGTGCTTCACACAAGTCAACTGCAGACTGTCTCTGTGGCTAGCGCGTGTGTAACATTATCCCAGCTGTATCCTGACCCACTGCCAAATGTGCACTGCAATAAACTCAACTGGCACAACACTCCTACCAAGTGTCTGTGTCCCATCACTTACCCAACACTTACACCAATGTATTTTGGTTGCATAGGAAGCACTGTGCATTTTCACTGGGCAGCTGTCCTGGTTCAAGCCTTTGGGACCCATCACTCTGCTGATGCTGAAAGCACCTTATACTGATCCAAGAGTCCCCATCTGCCCCACAGGAATTGCAGCAGCAGCACAGGAGGGAGCAAAGCAGTAGAGTTTGCTCCAAAGCACTTCTAGATTGCTGATCCGAGTTTACCAGTAACTCCACTGGGACTGTGAGGGTACTTACTGCTGTAGGTTTTGCATGTAAAATTCTAAGATAAAGAATTTAAAGCAAACTTATCATATGAAAATGAGACCTTCAGCCTTTATCGTGCTAGAAGTCACAACACATCAAAGTGGGAATTGCCCCATTTGATAAGAGGAGCCCCACAACATTAACCGCTCACGATTTTCATGTTCATGCCTTCTAGAGTCCTCCTTGCCCCGACATCACTCCCCACCTTGGATGACCCACACCAGCAATTCTCTGAAACCATGTGCCTACAAAGACACCTCAGGGCTGGTTTACTGACATTAATACTGAACTATATTGATCTTAGTGTTCAATAGTGCTCTCAGTTCTCCAGCCACATCTCCTGCCTGAAGTATTTCTACTTAAGAAGTGAGGATAAATCTTCGTGCTTTATCTGTATATAAAAATAAGGACATATTTTCTATAAAGTATTTTTACTATCAACTTCAGCACTTCTTGTTTTATTTTAAAATCCCACATTACAGTTGCTTGTATGATTATCTTCTTGAAAACAACCCATGTTTTCATCTCCTCCCCACATGATTAACCTGTTTTCTACTTGAATACTGATCTCCTCAGCAGGCTCTCCCCTGCAATTCAGTCTTCTCCACATAAAACTAATTTCATCTTGGCCAACAGTTGTCCTTTGCACTGACATTTAAGAACTCACAAGAAATACTGCTATGAAATCTGGAGCACTGCCTCTTAGGAAATAGCATAGGACTAGTAAATACCAGGACACCATAACCAAAGATTTAAATAGTATAACCCCAACATTGCAGTGTTTGATAAAGAACTAAAATCCTTTCAACTCAGCAAAGGTGGGAAGGCAAGCATTAAAAATAACTTTAGCTATTAATACAAGAACAGGCTTGGTGTAGCTTCTCCTTCTTCCTCTGTTCATCCAAATGAACAATTTCACAGAAAGCCAAAAAAATACATCTCCCGGTGTGAGTCAGCTTTTGAGTGTCATTAAAATAACAGTTGGATAGTTAAAGGAGACCCTAAAGAGTTACCCAAGCAAATGGCCAGTGACCTCCTCTTAAGAGGTAACTCAGAAGAAATGATAAACCGGGTCAACAGTGCCCAGGGACAGACTTCAGCAACGCAAGAAATTATACAGAAAATCTTAGAATAATGAAAAAGTGTCCAGTGTCTAACACTCAGCTCCTCCTTAAAACATTTTCTTCTGTTTTACACTTAAAGAAATCCAGACAAGTTTACTCCGCACATTTGATGGAAACCCACTTCTTATTAGACTCAAGGAAGGTTCAAGAGTTAAAAATCTGGAGCTATCACTAAAAACACAGTTTGTTCATTTTCAAAAGCCTGGCTTGAATGTTAGAACTTTGATTTTTTTAAAAAATACATCTCAGAACCTTTATGAGCTGCACACACCACTTTCACAACTACTAACACCCCTAGATTACTTCAAGTCAAGCATATACAAGATTCAGCACTCCTAAAAAAAAAATAATCAGCCCAACATACACACTACTTCTCACCCAGTGTGATCTGCCTGGTACTCAAAAGGAAACCTTTTCTTGTTCACATAAATAATGAAGACCAAGTATATCCTCCCAGTGAGATCCTGAAGATCAGTCCAAGGGAAATTTGTTGTCTGCAAATAAAACTCAAGTGTTGTCCTACTAGAGATGAGTCTAATCTAGCCACGGGATAACATTTCCACTCCTGAAACAGAGCAGGCTTATGGATCACTTAAATCTGAGTAAAGAACTTACAGGAAGCAATGCTTGTGAGCTGAGAGGAAGGATCTCCTAATATATTTAATGGGCTTTCTCTTGTAGCATAACCTGACCGGTTTTTATTCCTAGAATACTACAGGGGACTTCCTCAAAGTGTTAGGAAAGGCTAATTAAAATGTTAAAAAGGCAACTTGGTCCTGAAGTGACAAATAAGGAACCAACTGCTTGAACAAAAGAGATGCAAGTTACAATTTCGCTTTTCACAGCAGCATTTCCAGACATCACTGGAAGATGCTTCCATGGAGCAGGCGCAGAACAACAAACTGCTCTAAACTTCTCCAAACACCTTCAATGCTGATGAGGAACAAGGTGTCAATTACAAGATCTCCTCTCATCCAGCGTTCTTCCAAAATCATAGAGCTGGCAACAGCAAACTTCACATGTCAAGACCTCTGCTTCTGCCAAAGAGAAGAGGCCAAAGCCTGAAAACCCCTACCTGTGCACAGTACTACAGATTTGAAAAGATTTTCTGAGTAATGCAACTTGCATGGTTAAGAGTCGAGCCCAACTGTTTGCAGTTAGCACAAAACCACAGTGGGTACCAGTCAAAATCCTTCAGCCTCGAAAATAGGAAACTGGACCAGGAAGAACTCATAAACAAGAAGTACCTTTTTATTCTTAACACTGGCTCCTCTGGAGGCAGGGAAAAGCTCAGTGAGGGCAACTTGCTCAATACTATCATGTGAAACTGTTTTGAAAGACTGGAAACAGAGAACAACTAAGCTGAGAAAAGTATTTGTTGAAGGAATGTAAATCTAGTTTCTTACAAGCCCTCCTGTTTTCCAGTACTCACTAAAGTCACAGAAGGCAAAGAAAGCAAGCCACAGATTTCTGACTACATTCAAGCAGAAGGAAAAGCCATACAAAAGCCATATAATTCTAGTCTCATGCAAGCCCTAGCCTGAACCCAGTCTATGCCCTGGAAAGACCTCACAAACCATGCTTCAGAGTACATGAGTTTAAGAGCCCACTTTCACTGGACACATCATTTTCAGTGGGGGACAGACTGACTTTGGGTTGGTTTTGAACTATCAGCTTTAGCTTACCCAGCCCATCCTCAACCACTCAACCACAAATCAGCCTTTTCTGATCACGAGACTCACAAACAGCCAGGCTTTGGTGGCTTCTACAGCAAGTCTTCAGGTCTTGTTTGCAGTAAGGCAGAGCACCTTGTGAATCAGTTTGCTATTTAGTAGACCCAAGTACAGCTTTTGGAATTGCAGCAGGAACAGCAGCATCTTAATGGTTAAAATGGGGCAGGGGGAGGGGAGAACATAAATTCAATGAGCCCAAGCAGAGATTCATTAAACACTCGGCTGTGAGCTAAAAATACTAGAATAAAAGTCTCTTTGTAATAAATTACCATCATTTTCTAAACACAGAGCCAGCATTATAGGCTGCTAGCAACTGTAGCTAGTGCCAGACTAGCCCTTTTCTAAAATACTGCATAAAAACCCACTTTCACAGTATAGAAAGAAGTCCTCTGTCAGTGAGTATATTAAAATAAAAATATGCTGATTCAGATGCAAAACCGGGAATTTTCCCTTCCATTTTCATAATATTATCTTCTTTATGTTCTATATCTACATATTTTAAAGTCTGGATTTTTTTGGCTTTTAGAAATAAAGCACAAGGCATCTTGTCTATTACTATTTTTATTTTTATATAATTTGCTATTTGCTGTTCTCCATTTACTATCCTTGCAATTCTCACATCCAGCTCCTCCCTCAGCCTTTCTGTGTTCAGTCAGGGGGGATACAAATGAAAAAGAATCTAGTCCTTTTGGCAGGTACTCAGTGGCAGAACAAGAAGCAACAAACAACCTACAACCCAGAAAAGTCCTGATTAGCTATTGGGGGGCAAAGGGGGGCACGAGGAGGAAACAATCCAGAGGGGTTGTGAGATCTCCATCCTTGGAGATCAACCTGCATCTGGCCCTGAACAGCCTGATCTAAAGCAGTCCAGTCCCACTTTGACCAGTTAGACATAAATTATGAGTAACTCCATTAGCAATGAAACACAATTTTGTCCTTATTCCCCTGGGATTTACCAAACCCAAAAGTAATTCCCAGCAGACTGACTTCTTGTTTGAGTTCCCATCAAGTCCAAGTTGCCAGGTTTCACAAACAATATCAATGTTGTTACTGATTTCCACTGGTGCGAGCAACAAGGAATCAGCTCCTTGCATCACTATGTTTCTGAAAGCTGAGACAAAGGTTGAGAAATCACTTTTTTCTACATGATGGTTAAATTACCACCGGAAAGTTATTCCCCTTTCACTGTTTTTCCTATCAACCTTTTTGTAAAATTGTACTGAAATAGTTTTTACTGAAGTGATCACTGGGTGAGAGAGTATGTGTTTATCAACCATCGTCTTCACACTTCTTCCAGTTTCCAGTTAAAAACAAGCTCACGTTTTCTTCAGACACATTCCTGCAGTTTTAAGATCAGCAGGTTTTATACTCCACTTTTGAATTAGGCAGTTTCTGTCTACAGCTCACATCCTTCCCTGGAGATGCACAGGAAAGGTTTAGCGATGCAGCTGCTGGACATTCAAATTGCTCAATCACTTTAGATCAGTAGCCATACACTACCTTTCTAAGGAAGGATAATTCATTTTCTTTCCAGAAAAGGAAGCTTTCCAGCATAACTCCCCTTCCCCTCTCCTCCTCCCCAAGAATAAGCCTTGGGAGTTTGAGAAAAATCAGTCCAGCCTTCTGCTTCTATATGGCTCATTATTTCCTTAGTCTACACTGTACACATTTTCTTTTATAACTCAGAATAAGCTTAGCCATCCACCATACACACAATAGTGTCTTATGATATGAAAGCATCAAAAATAAGATGACAAGGCCAAGCTCTGAAATGAGCAAGGAGCCTCTCCTGGCACAGGATACCAAGAATAAACCAACGCAAACAACTATCTGCTACTGTGCCTTGAGAACATCTGTAAAGTCTCAACAGAGGAGTTTTTCATTCTCATAAACAGAATGAAAGCATCTTTTTACCATGGACATCTGCCATTAGTGGGCTGGTCATCCTGGGAACAAGTCATGCAAGAGTCAGAGCACAGACACACACACACACACACAAAAAGGGCCATTGTGTGTAGACATGTTCAAGGGGGTTCAACTTGATACACAAGAGCAGATCTACTGTTTTGCTCCAAGGCTACAGATAACTTTTTCCAGCCTAAGAAATAGCAGTTTTGGTAGAACTGGCATCCAGCATCCTGCTTCAAGTTCTGTTCCAGCCTCAGAAGCAAGTCTGAGCAGTTCTCAGCAATTTTAGGTAAGACAGGAGCAATGCTACGAGGACAGACAACCTTGCTCAATGAACAAGGGAAGTGTTTTAGAACAGGACTTCTATTATACCCACCTCTATGAAAATCTGTGCTTTATGATAGTACTCAAAAATAGCATTCCTGTTCAGAAGATGGAAAAAAGCCATCTAAGCACAGGGGGTTGGTTTCAATCAGACCTCTGCTAACTTTAGTTCTCTTATTCTGAGCTGCCATTGATGGGATGAGAATGTGGTTGGGTGTACTAAACCTGGAAGATTTATGTAACCAATAACGATCCACTTCAACAGACTGACAAAAATCAATTCTGAAAATATTCCCCTGGAAAAAAAAAAGGAATCCAGAATTTTTTTCAGTTATGAAAAAGTAACAGCTGATCCTCCCCTGAGGAAACCACGATAGCCTCCTACGGGTTATAAATGATGTAATTCAGACTGCGTGTGGAAAGCCAAAAACATTTGTCTTTTAGCACAAGTTGTCTATTTTAAAGCTGTCACCGCAATATTATCTGTATCCTTAATTAGCTGAGAAAGTTCTTCACCAGTTAAACTGCTACATTTCCACACAGCCTAAGCCCCCTTGCCACCTCTATCCTCCACGTGAGCTTTTGGATACACTGGTGACGAGGCACAGACTCTCACATGGGGCACAGCCCTTCCTCCAGCATTCCCTTTTAGCACGAGGGACAAATGCTACAGCCTGGACTTGCTCCAGCAGCTGAACAACCTGTCCAAGTTACTCACAAAAGCTACTTCAGGAGATCCATTTGCAGCTTTCTGCATGAGGTTTTGGCTGCACCTGCACTTTGGCTGTTACTACAAACGCTGTGTGCTACGTTAAAAAAGGTATAGTTTTGATTTCATTTCACTCTAGATTATCAAATGAATGTCATTTATAACCTGAAGAAGCCATAAAACAATACTACACAGCCATGCTGGGACAACATCAGGTGTTCATTAGCCATAGCACTACCTATTTGTACCTTCAGGGAGTGCCCTGAGAAAGTACAAGCAGGAAAAAAAAAACAACCAAACTTTGTTCAATATGGGTACAATGTGGCAAAAGTACAGCTCTCATACAGAGAACTCCGCAGTTAGAAACCTTTAAAATTATCCCCTCTACTGCCTTCAGACAAATTACACAGTATTACCTTAAAAATAAGCAGTCTCAACTTTCATTTCAAGTCAGTGACAAAAGCAAAACTTCCAAAGAGTTTAGACCAAAACAGAGGCATCTTATTTTTAAAAGGGCTGTTACACAAATCAGCTTCGATTAATTAATCCAGGAAGATTCACCGTCTGATGCACCTGTACTGGACTACAGGGCTGAGAAGCCTGTGCTTGTAAAAAACCACAATGACTTCTTGTTCTACATTTCTGAACATCACAGTTTTGCCTTTTATGAGCCTCTGACTTCCTGATGAGGCAGCTGACGTACCAAAGTATCTGCTAAATAGGTACTTCTATTACACTAAAGCCTTATCCCATAGCATACTACACCATCTTGCAAAAATAGGAGTTCCAGTTACATTTAAAGCCTCTTTTTCAGTTTAGACAACACAAATATTTAACAGCTCCATGAGAAATTCCCCTAGGTAATTGACGACAGTTTCAAGGCATTTTGCTCTGCACCCTGAAAATGAGAAGTGACTGATGCTTCCTACGAGCAAACAGCATTTATTATACTGGGCACTTTGAATGCCTCTTCCTCTCTGAGGTGGAAGGGCAGCCTGCAGACACACTGCCCGCTCTCACATTTCCTTTCCACCACATCACTGAAAATCACTGCAACTGAGGAGGCTTTTGAAGAGAGACTGAAACAATACCACACTGAAAGGGAAAAGCGATGGCATGCAGAGCACTTACCGGGATCTTTGTGTCCTTTCGGTATTTCTACACAGCAGAGAAGAAAAAACTCCAACCCTTCGATCTCGTTCAAAACCAGCCGAAATCCCACCAACTCCTTTATACCTCTGGCAACCGCCAGACTGAGTGACTCTGCTCTGACTGCTTCTACTTCAGCTGTGGGTAGCGCCTTCTGCCTAAAGAGGGGCTGGCTCTGCCTTGCGTAAGACGGGTAAACACGGCTGCACCACACAGCATTGGCTGGAGGCAGAGCCGGCATCCTGCTCCCGCTCCATCAATTCATCTATCCCTCGCCCCGAAAAGGAAAAGAGGAAGCGGAGGGTGTGCTGAGAACAATACTGCGGCCCAATTGCCTGGCAGCTCTGTGGTTGAGGTTCTCAGAGAAACACTGATTTATTTCCTTCTCTTACATAACTGTACCCATGCATGCTATTCCTTTTCTTTTTTTTTTTTTTTTTTTTTAAACCATCATTTATTAGCCCAGCTAGCTTTCCTCACCTCCCACACAAAGAGTAATTTCTTAATACAGGGAGAGTTATACCGGCAAAAACTCCGCAGGCGTTGCTACCTCGGTTTTCACTAACGCTGTAGAATTGGACACACCACGCACCCGCAGACACCACCTGTGGCCAATGATTCTACAACAGCTCATTCCTGTAGGATGCACGTTTAGAAAGGCAAATCTGCACGTGCCAGACCAGGTTATGAGCTCATTTCTCATTCCACCAACATCGAAATCGCTGCATCGAGCCAGTGGGTGGGATAATTTAAATGTCTGAGCCATAAAGTGGTGATCAAGTTACCACAGCTTCCAAGTCGCCGCCTCTCGCAATCAATCATGCAAATACTCAAAGGCTGCAAGCACGGTATGACACAGCAACTTAACCTTTACATCACAGCTGTAGTGGGCCACAAAGGTGTACCTGGTTAACCTGGCTCAACCATTGTATAATACACAGGCTGACATTTCACATCTCCCAAGTTCTACAAGTGACTGTTGCCTCCTGTTTCTGCTGCTCCCTCCTTGGCTTGCCACCTCAGCTTCCTAGGCACAGTTTTATGGACTGATCTGTCAACATTTTTAAAAGTTGGTTTATCCACTCTGTTGTTTTTCAGCTGGATCTCTTCCCTAGTTCAGTTCACAGTATAGTCACTGTAACACATCTCAGAACTGTCAAACAAGCTTTCTGTTCTTAATGCCATAACACAGCATAAGTTGCAACTCCACATGTGGCAGCTTCACTGCTGAAAACCAGGTGAGTGCATACCTGTTTTCTCTCTCCTCAGCCCATACTCCACAGCCAACCTTCCCCTAAGAAATACTGTATGGCTGTCCTGTTACAGGATCTTGTCACCTACCTGAAAAATTCAGCTGCAGAACACCTTGCCACAGGACATTCTGGATAATAGAAAACTATACATAGGCTCAAAGACACTTTTTTTTCCCTCCTATCAGAGATTACCGAGCACAAAGATACCACTTTGCTCCACAGAAGCGAATGAGCCACAGCTGCTGAACACTGAGAAGTGCCTGGAGAAATATCAAAGTACAGGTGCTCCCTTGTTTCCACTCTTCTGGTCACCAAAAAAAATCATGCTACTGAACACTGATTTGAGATGGTATGGTCATTATCACTGCTATCAGGTTACTAAACTGGCAAAGGGCTAAGTGAAAAGAATCAAAATACACAACCCCCCAACTATTTTAACCCAAATAATTTTGCTTATCTATTTGTGGGTTTATTCTGTAAACTTGCTATACCAATGCAAGTGAGGGGATAGGGACCTTCTGGATCAATCTCAACAGTAAAGCCAGAGACTCAACAAGTCCCATCTTGAGACTAAAGTTGAGTCCTCCTCCCTGCCAAAAGCCAGTGGCTTCACCCTACTGGCACATGAACCCAGCTCTTTCACTGGTAACACAAAGATCCTTAAAATAGCACTTTTTACTGGGGTGGAAGAGTCACACAACCACACCTCCCTCCCCCATCACTTGCAAGTATTTTTTATTTTGTCCTGGCCTATACAAAGCTGACAGATTTAATACTGTTTTAAGCAGGGCTGAGGGTTTGCTTTTGCAATTTCGTTGTCAAGGGAAAAAAAAAGAAAACCACATCAGGACTGCATTAGTATCACTTAACACACAGATACGGCACCAAGAGCACAAAGGCTGCTCTGTATTCAGGTATTCAACTGCAGAGATAAGTTACATTGGTATGACCACTTCTAGGTTGCATTACTTTTCTCACACAACTTGCAACACTTGCACTGTTTCAAAAGAATTCATCCTGAAAAGCACAACTTAAAGACTAATTTGTTTCTAGAGCTCCCTCATTTCTCATTTTACCTACGCAGCTGTTCAGAGTACAGGTTAATAAGCTTGTGGATTACTTTATGCCATCTAAGAAGCTCCAGAGTGAGCAGTTGCAGGTGCCCCACCCTGTCTCCTTGCAGATAACAATCCTTCTCTCTGCGACCTACCTGTCTCCCTATTAGTGACCCGCTGTACTCTGGAGCACAGGCTTCTGCTATCAGGCAACACCACATGAAGTCCTTTTCCTAGCTAACCATGCCCTGTCTTCATGCAGGGTTTTCTGAGGCAAAACATGCCCCTGGGCACACTGCTATGTGGCTGCCTCTGACTCTCACCCTACAGAGTTTGAACCACTTGGTCTCCCTGCCTGTGTTTACTCACAGCCATGCTCTACTCAGCTGTTCCTGTGTCAACGCTGTCCCTCACTTCTATGAGGAGGAGGGTTTAATGATTTTCACTCCACACAAGACCCAATGCTCTGCCTTGTGTACTGAAAGCAAATGCCTCCAGCGTGCTGTCGCTAGGCAAGCCATCTGAGTCCTCCTGGAGGACAGATACCATGCCAGACTAAAACAATGCAATCTGTAGCCCAAGATATCACCGCTAATTTCATGAAGTGATGCTGAACTGCAGGGGAGGTTCTTTCCTTGAACTTGTTCAAGAAATAAAGGGCTGTATCGTCATGTTCCTCTATCTGACTCACGAGCAGATGCTGTACAGTTTGATACAATTACGTGATTTCACATGACATTCAACATGAGCTTTGAAGAGGAACACATTTCTAGCTGTTCCAGCTAAAAAGACAAGTCTTACTGCTATGGCCTCTGGTGTCCACGCTGCCAAGAAGCCTGAATGGCAAGCTCTGCACCCTGGAGTTAACCACATCAGTGTATTACTGCCAAATTTCAAGGTGGACATTTTAAACAGCTGTTGATAATTTTATTTAGCAAAACAGGCAGGGAGTGGAATAAAAACCCTACACAGGGTAAGTGCTTGAAATTGCTGTACACAGGGTATATAAGAACTGAGTCTGAGGCAAAGGAAACACTGAGAAAAGGGAGCAAAAATGTGGAAGACCAGGACCTGTAATGGTCCCACAGGGGAAGCAGGCTTGTACATTCAATACTGAATGCTGAACATGCACTATACACCACCTTAACTCTTCTTCCCATAAAGTCTGTGGCTGAACTCTGAGCAAAGCAAACAATACCCAAAAATCCCCAAATATTTCATGTCTTGCAAAGCATTAACACAGTTAAGGGGTTCCCAGAAGCCTAACCCCAGGTGCATGAGGGAAGAAGAAAAAAGGGAAGATTACTGACTTACCAGCCCCATTAATCTTTTATTGTGTTACGTCACATGTAATCTCTGTTCAAGGAGTTCCCATGTTATACAGTTAATAAAAAGTCATACTACAGTGTTTTAAGGAGATTATGGGGAGGGGGGGAGGGAGCAGCTTGAAGCCAAGAACATGCTATTTAGAGTATACAATAGAAATGTTAATCAAATAATCTGCAGGAAGAGGAGAAGGGAAGGAAATGACCTAATCCTCTGCACTACTCTGTGGTGGCTTATGGTGAGAAGTAAAAAAATTCTTGAGCAAACAAAGGTCCATTGTCAGAGCTACAGCTTCCAGATAAGAACCCTTTTCTGCATCTCAAGTTTCTGTGCTAGGAAGGGTAGATGGTACTTCATGAACTCTTCTACACTGACCACTTCAGGAGAGGGTAGAAGAGGCTAATTAGATTTGCAGGACAGCTGGGTGAAAGATCCAAGTAGAATCTCAAGTTCTTAAGGCACAATAAATGCTCCTTTAAACACATCTGCCAACTCTAAAATGTCTTTCACCCAACCATGGTGATCCTTGAGCAACTGTGGAGCAATCTGTCGCTTGAAGCAGGCTACTGACACAGAGGCAACAAGTCACCATGCTTCAGAGAGGCATTTCCCATGACACTAATCACACTTTGCCATCAGACAAACCTAATGAGCATTTCTCATGAAGTTCTGTTCCACCCTTCCATCTTCATGTGCCTGTTCCTCAGGTACACCGGGGAAGCCCTTCTACTCAAGGACAGCCTGTCACCGTCAATCCACATCCCATCCTGCAGACAGCAAAACACAACTGGCCCTCTGTCTTCAGTTTGATCTCTGCTTTAGTAGGCACACATGGCTCTCAGCACTGTACCATCAGCTTCCTAGGGGAGAGACCCCCACCAGGAAAAGTGCACACAAGATTTCTGTCCTTGGACTGAGAACATATTTCATAGTTAACCTTACTAGAAGCTGAAGGAATCTCGGGCAGGAAAGAAGGAATACCTTCAGGACAGCAGGACAAGGGACTTTTATGTGCTTATGTGTTTTCAATAGGCTGAGTCAACTGCTTTCCTCATAAGGGACTTCATGGAATCACAGAGCAATTCAGGAGATCATTTATTCCAACCTCCTGCTCAGAGCAGGAACTGGCTTAGCAGATATGGAGCTATCACTGCAAGAGACTGGGAGCTTTAAGTATGAAATGGCCTCTCAAGACACACATTCCCTCAGAAAACAGGAAAGGTGTACTGAATGCTGGAGAACAGCAGATGACAAGCAGACTTGCAGACCAGTCTGGGATTCTGTGCTTGTTTACAGCCTTCCTATGACTGCTGGATCCAACGTTTGCTTAAAATAAAAACAATTCCCAAAAACCACTGCAGAGAGCATGCCGTAGCCACACCAAAGATTGTTTGGGCTGATTAAACACTTAAAAGGGTGAGATCCACACCATGTTTTAAAACAGCTTCACAAGAGAAATGTGGCCCAATAAGCAGTTCATTAATAAGCAGCAATTGTTGCCTCAGTAAGGCATTTAGGAATTCAGCTGCTCTCAAGATGATGTTGTGGTTTAACCCCAGCCAGCCACCAAGTACCATGTGGCTGCTTGCTCACACCTCCCCCTGTCCTGTGGGATGGACAAGAGAATCAGGGGAAAAATGTAAAACCCTCAGGTTGAAATATGAACAATTTAGTAATTTAAATAAAGTAAAATAAAACATAATAAGGGAAAGGGAGAGCAAACATAAAAGAGGAGAGAAATAAAACCCAAGAAAGTGATGCACAGCACACCTGCTCACAACCCACTGACTGATGCCCAGCCCATCCCTGAGCAGCTGATCAGCCACTCCCAGCCAACTCCCTCCAGTTTATATACTGGGCATGATGTCCTATTGTATGGAATATCCCTTTGGCCAGTTCGGGTCAGCTGCCCTGGCCAGGCTCCCTCACAGCTTCTTGTGCAGCTCCTCTCTGGCAGAGCACGGGAAACTGAAAAAAAGTCCTTGGTTTAGAGTAAGCACTGCTCAGCAACAACCAAAACATCAGTGTGTTAACATTATTCCTAAACCCAAAACACAGCACTGTACCAGCTACTAAGAAAATTAACTCTATCCCAGCTGAAATCAGCATAGGTGGTCCTTCACCTGGCTTTCTCAAGTACCTCCAGAAGAATCAGACATGCTCAATTCCTAAAAACTGAAGACTGAAAGAAGGATAGGCAAGGCCTCACTCTGAAGAAAACACATTTGTTTCCAAAAAGGTCAAGCTGACACAAGTCATCTGCCAAGTCAGAAACATGCAGATGTAGTTGCACCAGGCTTCCTTCCAAGACAGTAAACCTGAGTTTCCCAGGTACCTGGGAGAAGCTATTGTTAAAGATTTTTTTTTAAAGTTCTCAAAGATCATCTCTGGTTCAATTAACCTCGGCTATGAACAAGCACTTTCTCAAAGAATCTTTTAGCTGCTGTTCTGCCATCTTTCAACATCTGAACTCAGACTCTGAGCTTCAGGTATGATGGTTTCCCCTAAATAAAGAAAGGGAGGCCCAATTTGAATTCATTTCCACGACGCAGTTTTCATACTTGCAAAGCCTTTAAGGTACCTTACGGCAGAACTAGCTAAACCTGCGTTACCTGAAATTTTTCATTCCCACAAAGCCAGATCATTCGACCGTGGACTTCTTCAGGGAATGTTAAGACAGACAGTTGCTAGAAGTAGAAACGCTTTCAGTGATGACAAACATCTTTGCCTCAATTTCAGTGATGAAAAACATTTCATACAGATTAGCAAAAAAAAAAAGGACAGGAAAAGTATTCAGCTGTAGAAATTCAGCTAGCACTGGCTGTCTCCCCACACTCACACTGCAGGGAAAGATATCTTAGGATGGACAAAGTTTAAAAACTATACAGTACAGTTTCTAATCAACTCCCACATCACACAAAAGGATCTCTTAAAAGAAGGCAAATACATTTTCACTCAAAGAAATCGTGATGCACAAAATCAAGTTTATCAGTTTCCCTCTGCTTTACTCTAAATTCCTAACCACACTGCAGGTATACTCTTGACACCATTTCAGTTGTAATCCATCTGCAATTCTGGTAAAAAAATCTACTGGATAACCTCCAAATGGCCTCCTCACCTCTGCATGTGAATGTCCCAAGACACAGCTGAATAGTAGTTCACATCTGACTATTCTGTAAGTCACTGCTAATAAACGTACCATCTTACCATATTCCTTCTTACTTCAAACTCTGGACAGTCTTTATATAAGGTACAAAACTCGGCCCTTTTTAAAGGTATCACCTCCAGCATTTACACATAAAAGCATATGACCTACATACCTCTGGAGAGTTGTCAGAGGCCTCCTCTCTGAAAGCCAAGGGTCAGGTTTTTATAGTGGCCTGCAAGGATATGTTAAGAGTTCTATTCAGAAACAGCTGGTTCAGTACCTCCTTTTCCTGTATTTCTGACATTCAAGCACACCTTTTTAGGGATATTTTAAATACTGTTGCATGAGCTCAGGTACAGAACAAATGTTACTTCAGGCAATAACCCAAGAGAGCAAGAATTGATTACTTCTCACATGCAAAAGGTTTCTGGTAGAGGTATACTGAAAGATGTCCAGATACATTAAAAGCTGCCTCTTAAGGAGTTAGGTGAACCAACTTCTATGCTAATACGACTTGTATTCATACAAGAACACAAAAATAACTTTTTGCACGCTTTAGTTTCCATGTTCATCAACTCTTACAGCCAGCAATGCACACAGGACAGTCCAAATACCTCCTCATGTTAGACCACCTACCTGTTCCCAGTTACTGCTCAGAGAAAAAAAAAAAATCCCAAGCTAGTCAATTATATCTTTTTTTTTCTCCTTTCTAATCCCACAGGCAATGCATGATTTAGCATATCTAGACAGGCATAACACTTTGCTTCCTACACTTCTAATCCAATTTGGATAAGAGGTTTGCTGCTTATAAAAATAAACAGGCAGTTGCACTATGCAGGCACTAACACCTAACAACAAAAAAGGTCATTCCCAAAGAGTAGTAAGAATTCAGTGCTAGAGATGCCATCCCTAAATTCTACTCCTTGGTTGAGAAAGTAATTCAGTTACTTCTTTAATAGGTACAAGAGAGAGCTGGTAGGTACTCTTGGTTCTTGTCATATGCAATTTTTGACATTATTGTACCAAATATATTCTCACCAAAAAAACCCAGGACAGAACACCTCAACATGGAGATGGAGCTGTACTACTTCTATAGGGACCCAGGGGACCTTGGTCTGACCATATGGTCCAGTTTTAATTAAGAGCCAAGGAAATCATTATGTTCAACATTTGACTTACAGCTGGAACTGTCACTCAGGTTTTCAATTTGCTGTGCGCACAGAAAAAAGTTACCCTCAAACAAGAGAAAGGGTGTAGTTCTATATGGCAACTTTAAGTTTGTTCTGGGGGGGAAAAAAACCCAAACAAACAAAAAAAACCAAAAATAACCCACAAACCCCCATGCTTAAAGCCCGGGTTCAGGTTCTCCGTACATACCAGCTCACATTTCAAAGCTACCTGAAGAAGCATGCAAAACAAATGCAGTTGAACAGTTAAAGACTGAGCTAGATTTGAATTAGCACAAGCATGAAAGAAAACCTACACTTCCTTCTCATTTTCAGGCATTTTTCTGACATGCAGAAGTCTCTTAACACTTGCAAACTCACTTCTAGGAATGATCTTGGCTTTGCACTTTGTACCTGTGTGCACTGAGAGGCAGGCTTTAAAGCAGCAAAGAATCACTTGCTTTCCCTCAAAGAAAAATTTTTCCATTCAGGAAACACCAATGGGCAAGTGCCCCCAAAGGAGCATACAGCCACAAAAAATGGCACTTTTGACAGCACCATGACCAAGCCATTTTTGAGCAGTACCAGACAATCCAGAACACAGTAGTACTTTATAGAGATTGAAAATAAGTTTCACATGATTTACAGCATCACTTATTTATTAACCACATTGACTGGTTAATACAGTACAGATTTCTTCCTTTCTGAACCCTGAGAAAGAGACTGAGAGAAGCCTCCACCTTAACCTACACTGTGCACTCCATATAACTACCTAGGCTACATTTGGGTATCTTCAAGTGCACCTTTTGTGTACCATGGAAATCTTAAGTCCTGTTTTTCTAGCAGAACAAAGTTAACAGCAACAATCTGGTCTGGAGGAGCTGTTTCACTCGCCCCTTTTCAGTCAGCCATTCAGAGCAGACTGATTCACTCCAAAACACTGGCTCTTCAGAAGTAACCCTTGCACGTTTTTTGGGGTAGGTCGGCCCTCTCTGGACTGACATTGTTTATGAACATTGCTTCAAATTACAAACAGCTGCTGACACTGAGCACAGCAGTGCCTCATCCACACGCATTCGGAAAGGTTTAGAGAAGTCCTGCTCATGTTCTATTTGCCAGTGGTTACTCTCCTGCTTGGGGATGTCTCCTGCCATCCCTTCGCAGGGCACAACGCTCAGAGAGTATGAACTGTCATGGGCAATGTTGGCACACACTAAGAAGTCACTCCCCAGACCTGGCAGAGATCTCTGACACACTTCTGGACCAAGGCAAAAAAAAAAACAAAACCAAAACAAAACAAAAAAAAACAACAAACAACAAGTGGGACAAAGACTACAAGTCTGCCAGGCTGATCAGCAGAGCTGCCTTTAGCATATATTACACTATATTCCCTCAGTGCAACTTAGTGGCAGAGGTTTTATGTAGAATTTCAAAAAGAGACTTCCAAGCATGCTGAGTTTCACTTCAGCAACATCAACCCCAGCTGTAGAACATATATTCTCTAAACATAAAGGAAAGAAAACGCTTTTCTCTGGGTTAGCAGCCACTGTTGCACTTATGCTTTTTAAAACACTGAAGTCATTCTGTATTTCACTGATGGAAGTGTGTGGATTACATGTCCCCAAAATAAACTTTGAGCTATACAAATAAATACAGCACTGTCACAAGCTCACCCTCCCTCTACTCTTTTATACCAGGCATTCCTTGTCTGCAAACATGACTGCCAGGACAAAAAGATGCAAGGTCAGCTACACCAAACAACTCTTGAAACATTATCAACGCTATACAATGTTACAAAAACAAAAGGAGGAGTAGATCAGCTCCAAGAATTTTACTAGTTTCTGAGGTGAAGCTTTTTTCTTTTACTGATCACTTCCAAGCTGAGCCTTTTTTGTCTTGTTAGAAAGGATGGACTTCATTTTAATTGCAGAAAAATTTAAAAAATCAACAACAAACAGAGGCAAGCACACACACACAAAAAAAAAGGCTTCACTTTAAAAACCAACCTGTGGTCTAAGCTCTTTATTTTGAAAGTACAGTTTAATAATATGGTGGGAAAGAACTTATGTCGGTAACTTTAGATACACAGCTATTTAATTTTCATTTTACATTTAAAATCTAACAAAGTTATAGTAGCTATCTCATATTACTAGAAATATGATACACTTTTTTTAAATTACTTAAAAGACTGATGTAAATATCACAGCCCAAAACGCAGACGTGTAACTGTTGACACAAAGCTCCAGTCCCAAAACTCGCCCGACGAGAACTGTGAGTTGGAGCTAAGTGCCTCTGGAGCAAAGCACCACTTCTGGGAACAGGCACATATTCCCAAGTTTTGTGACAGAGAAGCTATTTTACCGCTTCTGGTATTAAAACCTACAACTAGGTTTGTGCATCCTCATATTTGCTGTATTGGGATTTGGGAAAGCCCAGCTGCAGGACTAACTGTATGTTTTACTTGTTCTAGGCCCTTCTTTTTAAGAACAGAACTTAGCCTAACATGAAGGGGTGCAAGTTTAGAAATTACTGGGTTTCTTTGTATATCTAGTCCTGTCTTTTCAGGTCACCCTCCCTCATTCAGCAATATGAAAAAAGTTAATACATCCTCACAGGTTACTTATTAAGTTTTTTATTGACACATTTAAATAAATGCCTCCGTTTCCCAGAAATGTAGCTTGGTGCTTATTCCTTAACTTCTGATATAGAAGTCTCCCTAAAAATTGCATAAGAAGAAAAAGAAAGGCTGCAATCCTAACCCCCAAAGCAACACCACTAAGGCTGTACACACTGAAGCAGCAAGACACATCTTTACCAGCAAAAAAAAAGGCCAGAACATAAAAGTTAACCAAAGATAACAGAAGACCTAACACAAAGGGACACTGCAATATTACAATCGAAACTCCTGGTGAAGTGGCAGCCAACTGAAATCAAAGATCATAAGAAAAGCTTTCTTGTTAATCGAAAGCAACATGAAATCTTTTTGACCACAAATGCACGGAGTAATCCAAAGCAGCTCCAGCGCAAAGAAGACTGAATCCTTTGACAAAACTTCAGCCTTCCAGACAACTGCCTGCAAACTCAACATGCTCCAAAGATGGTTTTTACTGTGGCACAAATGAAGACTCTCTAATTAAATTTAAAAAAAGTAAAAATATACTGGCAGCCTAAAAGTTTAGCCCAGATTGGAATTCTGCAACAAGATCCTCTTCCTTCAGTGTCTTTTTTAAAGCGTGCCGAAACCATTAGTTAAAAGGATAACCTAAATAAAGCCATTGTTAAAAAAATAAAACTACGTCATATCATGGCTGGAACAGCTAAGGAACTGGTCAGGGAGGAAGGATTATTTCCTGGCACAGTAATGAAGCAACAGACGAAGTTCTCCCTCTTTCTTTTTATTATTATAATATTAAACCTTCCCGATGTTTCGCAAAAATAAAACTGAGGTTTAACAGATGATCAATTGTACTGAGCAGGAGGACTTTGTTTCTGTGCAAAAAAGTAAAGGCATGCTTAGCAAGGAAAAGATAATGAAGTCCAAATTCTGTTTTTCTTCATCTACCAGGTCAATTCACCAAAGCTGATACTTGAGCCCAATTATGCAGGTGCAAGTAAGGATTCAACTGCACTGAAGGCAACTGAATTCAGCAGCATAAGCAAGATCACTATCAGGCTAACTAAGCAAGACTGTACTAGAGCAGCTCTTGGCTGGACATGTAATTAAATTCACCACTCTGGTTTTGGATAAGCCCCAGACCTTCAGAATAATTACGCTGCCGTCAGAGACAATACTCAATGTCAGTTACAGTATTTAACTTGTGTATTGTTTGTCTGAAGAGATGAAGCACTTACATGCCAGGTACCTTCCAGCTTCTCAAGCCATTATACTCAATTGTGTTTCACAACTCTTCCTGAGAGTTTTTTGCAAGTATTTTTGGCCTACATACAAGTACTTGAACATGGCAAGTCCTCTCTGACCCACCACATTTCAGCAGAAAGAGAAGTTTTCCTAACTTATCTTCCAATGAGACTCTCAAGTTGATAAAACAAAGCTCTAACAGCTACATTACTATCAAAGCTCCAGACCATACTGCACCATCTGGTGAGTTTCCCCTTGAAATACTCTGGTAGAGTTCAGGAATTTTGCAGTAACAATTCACCCGCGATAGAAACTTGACAGAAAAATGGAGAGGCAGGGTGGAATACAGAGCTGATCAGAAACTAAAATAAATATCCAGCATGAATTCAAGCCAGCAAACTCACATAAAATAAATAATGAAGTGCTGTTTCCCATACCTAAACCATTTCAGGCTGTTAACCACCAATACTGACTGCTCATAACCAGTTTCAGGATTCTGGCAGTTGAAACACAAATAGCAGCCATTGAAGTACTGATACCTTTGATCATGAAAAACATTATTATGATTAGCATCTCCTGCCTATTTGCTCCAATCCCCTGAGATGTAAAATGAAACTATAAACATTTTCAAAGTTATATGCCAGAAGTCCTCTCACTATTAATCACACCCTTTGTACTTGAGGTTGTACTCTCAATTTCACTAGCATTAACTCCATTTCAAAACTGGTCTAAGCAAGGAAAAGTTGGTGTTCTCACAGCACCACATTACTCCTTTGGTTCAAGCAACAGTGAGAGGAGGCAGCAGCTGTCATCCTCAAACCAGAGGGCCAAGGAAAAAGAACAAGACACAGATACATTCACAGACAAATCTACAGAAAGCAACGCAAGAATTTTAAGCCTACCACATCAGAAGGATATATAGTCAATCTAATAAAAAAAACCACTCAAGGCACAGCTCCCTGAACCTCTTAGAAAACTCCCACACTTCATTTGTGCCTCTTGAGTTAGTGAGAAAACTCAGCTCATGGAAAAACTCTGGTCAGCAGGTCTGGAGCAAAGACAGACCCAGGGCTGCACAGCTCAGGGGAAGGGTGGCTATATGTGTGTGCAAAGGCCAGGGAGGTGAGATAGAGAAGGCATCGCTCTCAGCAGGCAGTAAACAGTGTATCAGCTTAGAGCCTCTGGAAACAACCTTGGGTAGAAGTCCAGTATTAGGGCATGAGAAGGTAAATTTGGTACAGCTTCGGAGGCACCTCACTAATACAATAACCTGCATTTTTATAAAAGTTGGGAGTTGTTGCTGCAGAGAGAACCTGTCCAATGAACCACTTAAAGCATTCTCTCTCCACTTACTTTTTTAAAAAAATAGTGATTAGAGAACAAATACTGTTACGGGTAGTTACAGCAAGACAACACTAATAGTTTGTATTGTTCTACACTTGTACTTCCAGCAACTAATCTCAATCAAAATCTTCGAGTGCTAAACAAAAGCTCCATTTTAAAGGAACTCTAGAAGCAGTTACTGAATTCTCTAGATGAAAAAACTGAAAAGAATTTCATCTGCAAGGGGAGAAGTTTGTTCTCGTACAACAACTGTGTAGATGCAAACTCACCGTGTCCAAGAACCTCGAGATTGTAACTGCACTTCCACTTGGATTTACGATACATAATCGAAAGCCACACTCGCGGAGGGGAAATGACCTGTTGATGATGGTGGCTGTCAACAATGAGCTCAGATCAGTTTAGCTGCTAGTGCAGACAGGACAACGTTTTTCAACACTGCGAGAGAAAGTCAGAGTGAGACCATATGGTTAAGCCCCATCCACATCAGCACCATCAGCAATTGAGAACTGTCAGCTGGGACAGGCAGAGGTGGGAAGTCTACCTGTCACAGCCCCTGTAAGGAATGGTTTCCTAGAGGTTTATCAACGTTGGCTCAGTGTCTACTGGAATAAATGCACGTTGAAAAAAGCACCAATAAAGTGTCTTCGAACACAGCATATTCCCTTCTCTCCACTCAGTATTCCCAGTGCAAACTAAAATGCTCAGTTGGTCAAAATTACTCAGGGAATTCAGTTACCCTTTGGTTGGTTTCAGTGTGCTGAAGATTTACTGACATTTAAGAACATGTTCTGGAATTATACTGGATAAGTCAAAGTTTTACATTTACAGAAGACTGCCAGTTGCAGGTAAGCTTTAGACAAGCACTGTCAGCAGACACGCTGGCTGTGTGTTACTCAAAACCGTGCAAAATAAAGGGATGAAAGGGCTGGCTTTAACTTCAAACTACTTAAGAGTAGGGGGAGCTGGACCAGATGAACTCCAGAGCTCCCTTCCAAAATAAATTCTCCTCTTCATTGACAAACTTGGCCATTTGCACAGAGGCACGAGCTCTGCATGCAAAGACAAGCCCTGCATCACAGAGCTGTTATTTATCAGCCACTCTCAAGACTGCCTGAACTTAGTCGTTAACAAAGAGCAGGAGCACGTTCTGCAGTTAAACAATTTTAAGGTGGCATAAAACACAACTGCCTGCAAAGGCAGCAGGACTTGCCAGCTTCCTGCAGTTGGATAACACAAGGTTTGTGCACAACCATGATTCACAGATTCATGCCCCTGGCTGCGTCTCAACCGGATTTACTAGTGCTGAGAGCACCTGAACAAAGGATAGGAACAGAGAGCTGCGACCACCCTTCATATGACTTTATGTTCATTTCCAGAAAAATAGTAAGTTTATGTATTTTTGAATGCATAGCCTAATTAATAGCAAGATAACAGGAAATAAGAGTTTGTTCCTGAGGAGTACTTAAAAGCTGAGTTTAATCCTGAAAAACAACAGAACTTAACTATTTCCATTCTTAACTCCAGAGCTAATTCTGTTTTCTTTATATTCGCTCTTCTATTCAATGTACTTTGTTCCTCAAGGTAACACAAGCTACATTTATCAGTAGAAGATTGCTTAGTACAGCAATAATCTAATTAGCACGCATACTGAGTTAATACTAAACTTATACGAATGATGTTTTAAAATTAAGCTTGAAAACAAGCAGAGTAACAGCAATAAATGAAAAATTTAAAACTCTGCCTTAGTTACAAAAACACACTTGGAACAATCTACAGTTCTGTCTTCATCAGGCTTAGTCATTTCCTGTACATTTCTTCATAGGGCAATGTTTTTCTTACAGATTTTGCTATGTTTAGGGGTCTAGGACTTAGGACCACTCCAGAGACAAGAGGAAGGCAAGCACCATTAGCCTGCTTAGTTCTGCAGCATTATGTACCACCAGTGCTTCTTATGAGGAACAACACCATGATAAAAGTTACCAAAACACTTTCAGGAGGCTAAAAAATGAGGCACAGCTTGTCTGCTAACACTAATGTGAGTTACCTGCACAACCAGTTGCTACAATAAAACCTGGCGTACACAAACATTAACACATAGTATGGTCTGGTTGCCAAAATTCTTCCACCAAAAATTCTAATGAATTGGTCATTTGGTTGCATGCTGGAAAAGCATCTTCTAACACTGTGTGGGCAAAGGTAACCTGCAGAAATGGAACGGGCCCCAAAAGAGACTCCAATACAAGGACTGGAATGAGAGGACAGGTGCAGGACAGAAAATACAGTCTCTGAAGACTGTGAGGTAATACCTAAAGATTGTCAAAGCTTAAGTAATGCTTCCAAAGACTAATCAGCATCTCTGAGATGGAGCAGTCTGAAACATAAACTATGCCTGAGGACTAGACAACTGAAGTTAGATTTAAAAACCATGCTCAGTACTTCAGCGTAAGAGTGAGGTCTAGCAAAAACCACTGAGTGCCATAGTTAAGCTTACAAAGCAGACTAACTAGGAATTCCCACATAGTTTATTACAATGACTACTACTAATAGGGAGTGTAGAACTCACTGGGATTTTAAGTCGCTCTGTATCACGAGACACCTCTCTTCCTCACTTAGATGCAGGTCTTTGAAGCCCTGAGCAACCTTACCTTCTGCCAGAGTTGTTAGAGTAAAGCTGCAAAGCAAAAATCAAAACAGACTGTCATTTAATACAAGGAAGCTCAGCAGAAGGAGTAAAAGAGGCGGAGGGGGAAAACCCAGGCTCCACCAAATGCCACGCTGCTCCACACCAACACAATGGAAGGGAATCCTCTGGCACTCTGAGGGCTATGAGCCACCTGGCCAGAAGCCATGCTTATGCACAGCTACTTGGCCCTGAGGGTTGAAAATAAAAGATGAACAGCCAAAATACGAGGCCAGCAGACACAGCTGTCAGGCAGGGATCAGCAGACCTGAGGACTGTAGCATTAGGAATGCTCCAGCCTGTGTTGGTTGGCTGTTTTGAACTATACCCTATTCTTTCCCTCAGTTATTTCCTTCCTCACTTTGTCTACCTACCATAACTCCTATTTGCTTCTCTCCCCCTACCTCTTCCCTTTTTTGTCTCTTCAGAGTCCAAGGTCTTTCAGCCAGGCTTCTATTCATACAGCTGACAAGAGCTGAAGAAACGAAAGTTCAGAATTTTTGCTATGTGTAGCTCTCTGTCACAGGAATTTTTATGAAATTCAAGTTTCTTGAAAGACGATGATGGATTGTTTATAACACTATTCTCAGTCACAGCACACCAGTCAGTATTAAAGACAAGAGTTCACAAATAATGCAGTCTGCTGATTTAGCTTCTATAAATGGAGGGTCTGGCCACTGCAGAGACGTCTGATCTACAGCTCTCACTCACATAAACAGTCCGTGGTCACACAAATAAAGACTGTCATGATCCTTGCCCAAACTCCTGCAGGGAAAAAAAACTAACATGATAGCAGATTGGATGGAACAGCTCTAAGAAAAATCAATAACAGTAGCTGTAAAATCTAAAATTAAAGTAAGTCTGTTTTTGATGCTTTCAGTACACATAGTACATTAGATTTGGCAAAAGCCCAATGGAACATGAAGTACTTGTGGACAATGTCTGCCAAGAGCTAGAAATATAGCACTTAAGTCTTTAAAGAACAGAGAATCTCAGTTGATTTCTACTTTATGTATCTGAAAAAAAATTTAATCAAGGTGATCTTTCTGAGGGAACATTTGTATTAAATCTAAGGGGCGTGCTTTGTGCAATGCTGAATGGAACACATGCAGATTGGCAGAGAATCAGTATCTGTCATTTTATAATCCGTTCCACTTGTGACAAAGGTTACAAACAGATGTTATACCTCCCCATACTCCAAACCACTGTGTTTTCCCCCTTAGCATCAGGCCTGTGTCTGACAAACTCCAGCCCTCAGTCACGCTGACACTTCTAAACATCCAACACAGTGAAAGCAGAAGAAGTGAGAAGAGTGATCTCAGAGAACTCACAATCAGTTTTTTCACCCACCTTCAGGTTTGTTGATACTTCATTAGTTTACATGCCTCAGAGCAGAGCAAGATTTGATTAGTAACTGAAGACTAATTTGCATTTCTGTAGCAGCCCCCAAACATTAGCAAATTAAGCATCAACACACCTGCGAGTTGCCTACCTTTATTAAAATAAGGACAAAAAGAGACAAGGCTAACAGCCATCTGGGGCTTTGGAGACATCAACCATCATCCCAGCACACAGGATCCTCTCCCTGTCATCTCCCATACACAGAGTTCCCTCCTTGTTTGACAGGAGAGTAGAGCACAATTCCAGCTTTGTTACGTTTCAGCCTGAACCCTGCCTTGGGAAACTGGACAGCAAGAGAAGAGGAAACATGCAATGCTACACCTGACACCAGCCCAAAGCAAGGCAAGAAACTTCTCATGTCATCGCACTCTACATGTAAGTCAAGCACTATCTGGATCTTTAAAGCTGCTATTTCTTGATGATTGAGGTTTTGAAATATTAGAAGCAGCCAGATTAATCTGTTACTCCTCCTCATTAGCAGCTATAAAGTAATAGCAGCATGCCTACAATACTTGGTATTGTGGACTCTAAGAGACTGAAAGGCACCAGACAAGTGATTACTGGCATAATAAATAAGCTCTTCACTTCTTCCTGTGACAGGTCTCTCAGCTTTAGGGGTTAACATCTTGTTTGGATGAGGCCGCTACCTCTGCTCCTTTTTAGATACTTGTAACTTGAATGAGCCCCTCCCCAAAGTTGCAGAGTAAGGGAAAGATGGCAGAAAAAATGCTTGTAACACCCTCCCTCTTGAGTAGAAGTTTCTCTTGCTATCTATGCATATCTCAGAACAGTGAAATATGCACGTTTATTTCAGTGAGGAAAAAATTTAATAGTGTGTATATATACTGGCACAGAAATTCAAAAGCAGTTGCTATATCTGAGTCACAAGTGGCTTATAAGCCCACGCTCTCTACTACAGCATCCTGACCTTTCTCAGTCAGCAGTGAGAGGTACAAGAACCTACTCTGTGTTCACATCTGCTGCTCAGAAACCCTCAGACAAAGTAAATACGCTGGCCACAGCACTGACTGTAAAATTACACATGTGCAAGAAAGGAAACGCGTAAAAACAAAAGCTACTCGTGCATTTATACGCCTGCATGACCAAGCTGAGTTCCTCAATTTCAGCAGGTGGCCGATGGCCTTGACACAGTAATACATCACATCTTTTAGAAAAGACAAGAGAAAAAACCCCACCAAGCTGTTACCTCACCACGGTAAGTGTTACCTCACACTCCAGCCTTCTGGAACAATCTCGAGTAGTTTATTCGAAACCTCACCCAACAGGCAACAGCTCGTGCTGCACCAGAAGGGAAAACTCCACTGGAATGATATTTCACAGACACCAAATAAATACTAAGACAACTGATGTGGGCTATCAGCAGCATAGTAATTACCATATTATAAAAAAAAAAACCACCAAAAAACCACAACCCCCAAAAACCCAAAGATCCAGTATGATGGATCTGCCTTCTGCAGGAATCAAGAGACAATGACTTGGCTGTGAAAGTCATCTAAGCACAAAGGGGTGACCAACCGTCTTCAGACTAATATGCTTTACCATATAATTTGTCTAAAGCTTGGTCTGCTAATCCCAGGGTATGAAGTTCATAGTCATAAATATGTATGGTGTGTACATATATATATACACAGACATTAAGAGGCACAAGGACAGCAGACTGGAGCAGGAAGCAGCCCTTACCTGAAGTGTCAACACTACCATCGCAAATTTGCCTCAACACTATCACATGAGAAAAAGAACAAGTGAAACCCTGTCTACTTCTGGGCCTCCTGGGTCTCTGCACTACCTATCTGAAAAAAATGAAAAAATGTTAGATCTTTTCCCTGTTAAAAAGTAGTTTTTACTGATTGTCCCCATAAGTTTCAGGCAATTTGAGCTAGATTTCTCCCAGCTCTTTACTCAAAGTCCATATAATAAATATCCCCACAACTAGCAGGTGTTGAAGTTAAGTGTTACCACAATGACTTGTTTTACAGTTTGACTATTATCTTCTCCCCTGTAACTATTCAACTGGACAGCCAATGTGCTCATGCCACTTGTGGGCATCACGGTTTTTTGTGAAGTTCTAAAGGCAGCATTCCTAAATCTGAAACCTAATTACCATGAAAGTTTGATCATGAAAATGGAAACAGCAGTATTGACTGCAGTCCATAACTCTGGCTTCTCAAACATTAATAGTCAACAACTGTGGTCACCTACACAGGAGGAACAATCCCAATTTCTATCAGTAGATTTTGTAGCATGTTACGTTTTCTTTCCTAAATTCAAAAGAGAGCACTTGCCCAGCAGAAAGGACTCAGATTCAAATCCAAAATGCAGCAGATACCCTACCTCCAACATTAGTAGGGCTGAAGCCACTTGACTCTTTTTCACTGCAGACCAGGAGTTCAAAATCATCTTCTGCTAACCTTAAATTACAGCAACTCAAATATCTACACGCATTTATTTTCTTCCATGCTGAACATTCCTCGGAGTATTTAAAGTGGCTCAGGAAAAAAGTATACCAAGCCAAACAAAGAAAAAAATATTAGTGGGAAACAGCAGAATTGACATATTTTTCGAATTAGCAGTTTATCTCAAGAGGTGCATTAAAGGAGGAAAATGAGCAACAAGTTCTGTAAAAGTAAGCAAATTACTTGTAGTAAGCCTCCATGTATGATGCATTTTGGATTTTTATCCCTAACCTCATACCAAATGAATTGTTTGGCTGTATGATCTGACAAAAGAATCATTACTGATTTTCCAAGCTGAAACTTGTGTTAAGCCACGATTAAAGTAATATTTATTCTTGTAAAAACATTGCACTGAACTACAACTGCTTCAGATAAGTGGAAAAAATATCAAGGTAGCATGAGACAAAAACCTCAGTATACATCAACACTTAAAGAGAAGAGGAGCCTTGAGATTTCTTAGCAGAAATTCTCCAGGGGCCACTTTTATCATTTAACACAAATAATCTGTCTTAGGACAAAGAAAACACAGACGAAGTACTCAAGCTTGTGCGGTTTTAAAATCAAGTCTTTACTCTTTAATACTGTTAGACTATGAAAGGCAGAATGAACCGAGAGCAGGGACAGGGGGCACTTTGTAACTGTAGCAGAGGTACGATCTTAACACTAAAAAAAGGAACTACAAACACATGGGACTCTGACCCTAATTTGCTACTAGTTTAATGTTAACTTACCGCGTCCCAATGGATTCAATGTTTAAGGGGGCCATATGTGCGGCTTACAAAGGCACTTTGGTTCCCATTCCTAATGGGAAGTAGTTCCACCTGGGTGCCTTGTGTGCTGTCCCAGACATGGCTGATTAATCCCTGGGCAAAGATGACCAGCTGGACAGAAATATCTCAAGCTGCATCTAACCCAAAAATGCCAGCCTGACTGCCCCGACCTAAAGAACAATTAAGCCGTTAGTGTTGTGGACACAGAACAAGGGGTTACCATCCTAGAGGACAAGCTGGCAGGGACAAACTAACCCAACAGCTGCAACTTTCCAGTTGCTCACTACTCCATTCAGACAACTAAGCAGAAACACTAAGGAGAGAAAAAGGACAGTGTGAAATGCACAAGTCACTTAAGTTTAGTTCGTTCTTACTATGCCTTCAAAAACTCTTGCAAGCCTTGAACTCGACCAATGTCAAATCTTATCACTCTTCTTAACAGAAAACAAACCAGTGCCCTCAAATTCAATCTCTACTCCACACCTTGTCCATAAATTAAGGAAAATAGGTATCCCAGCTCAGAAAGAGTATTTTTAAGCATTTGTAAAGAAGCCCAAAGGGTTGTGTAGTTGCAGAAGCATTGCAAACTTGAAACACAAACAGCTAAGTACATCCAGGCAGATGAATCAATTGGCAATGGAAGGGAAAAAAACATTGATGGTGGTCTACTTAAAGACAATTTTGCCTAGGCAGGGTTTTGTGGTTTATTATTTTTCTTGGTTTTGGTTGTTCTGGGTTTTTCTTGGGTTTTTTTCCAATCTTCTTTTCAAGTCCTAGCTCCAAGAAACTATCCCCCAAAGAATCCTACTTGACTTTCTCCGAGCCACTACCTTGCAAGTACCTACAAAGTACTTTTTATTTATCCTATTCACTCTAAACCTCAGTCAATCCACAAAACACCACTACCTAGTAGCTGTTCGCATTATCAACTATCCTAATAATAATAAGTATTCTAGAGATCAATTCTGGTTTGAGTCTTCAGCCTTTCAATACCTTCCTGCCATTCACACATATAAACCTACCCTAATATAGCCAGACCAGCACAAATATCTCTGTACTATTAAAAAAAGTTCTCACAAAGAAGGTTTTTCTCCCTTCTAAAAACACATTTATGCAATTAACTGCTGCGAACAGGGCTGGCACAGGAAAACATCTGGTCGACATAGCTGTACAGCCAACTTCCAGGGAAATCAAGAGCATTTTGAGCCAACATGACACAAATCCCAAGTCTTCTGCAACACACATTACTGGTGAACAAGGAAAGCAAGTGTGAATTTAACAGATCCTCTTCCCAAAAGGAATATAATTACCAGACCAGAGTAAGAGGTTTTGACTGCTCCTAATCTAAAAACTGCAATAGACCTTTAATTAGAAGAGTAAAATTATAGGACACTCCAAATCCTGAAACCGCAGCAAGGTTTAGTCCCCTCAGCTCTAGAGTACGAGATTCAAGCCCAAAATTCAGCATTTACATAAGTACCACGAGTGGCAGTCAAGTCACTATGATTAAATTCAGCAGCATGGATTAAAAACAAGGTCAGCAGATTAACTTTTATTACCTGTTCACGAACTGAACCGTGCTCCTGCATGGCAGGCTCCAGGGAACACCATCAATCCTTAACTAAACACTTCCACCCAGGCACTGTGCTCAGTCTGAATCAAACAAGCTGCTGACTAGTTCGCACTTGAGCCCAGGTCCCACAATGCCACCTCACAGCATTCCCACCTCACATGCCAGCCAGGAGGATGCTGCTGGAGCACGACTGGTATTGATGATTACCTACCTTCAGCAGAGGGTGCCAGCAGGGAACAACAGACTTCTCCTGTAAAGCCTGTCATTTCCAGCCAACTGTTTCACATCCATTCATTACTAGAGGGTTATTCCAGAAAGGTCATTTTGAGCAGTTAGGAACATTTGGTGCTCCAAATCATGTCACATGGGTCAACAAAACAGCACATGGCACAGGGCTCACCTAGGTAGCCCATAAGCCGTGCACTCACTCGTGCAAAGCACTGAAGAACCTCTTCCTACTTGAAGCAAGAGCTCCTTTTCAAATCAATATAAATACGGGATACTTGTAAAAGAACATACTCTCAGTGGAAGGATGTAATTTTTCTGCAAATCAAGTTAATGTCAAGAGTTTTTACTGCTCTACAAGGGTAGAGCTTGCTTTCTTTTTTTTTTTTTTTTCAGTTTAAGAAGGATTTCTAGCATGGCAACAAACTTCCATCTCTTTTAACTTGAAAGGCAGGCTTTTCAACACATCAGTTCAAACATCTTAAAGCAGAAACACAACCGCTTGTAACTATTAATTGCTACGTCCACCGCAAAACATCAAGGCCACTAAGAATGTGCCATGATGCTACCCTATTGTCACAGCCCACCCCCAACCACCCACTGGAGAGGGAAATCCACCCCATCAGCTGCCCACGGCCTCCTGGGAGACACAGAGCCAACTTCAGCTTCACCCAACTGACACGAGTTCTCACAATTAAACTGCTGCTTTACCTTCTTCCCCACGAGTCTTTTCATCCAGGTAGACTAACTGGGCCTGACGAAGGATGTAATGCTAATTTCAGTAGAACTGGGGAACTACAGTAGGAGTATGACATTTAGTGGTGCATCTTGCTAACTGGTAGATTGAAAGGACACAGAAACCAGATCAGACGGAAACATGCTTACTTTTTTCCACTGAAACTCTCTCAGCAGTGTTCAGCGACGCTCGACCTACTTCCTATACCATCTCTTTGCTGTCACTTCCTTTGACAGACTGTCAGCACGCTCGTGAATCTGCAGATTAAGGAATGAATGCCTGGGAAGCAAAAGAGCTGGACTTTTTCTTCTTGATGTTCAGTCAAAACTTTTACAATCTAACCAGCAAGGCGCACAGTGACCAGCAAGGGAGCAACAAGTACCTCCAATTGCTGGCATCCAGCAGGAATTGCTAATCAGCTGTGTAATTTCACTCACAAGTATGCACTTAAAGGTGACTGATTTCTCATGAAACACCCTCATTCTTCCTTTTTTAGCTCAGGGCATGGATTAGCATCTACAAACAGCTTTGGGTTTTCTGCTTTCCCATGTTCCAGAGCTCCTGTCTGAAAAGACATTTTATATCAAAATATACTTGTAATTAGTTCTTTCCAAATGAATAGGAGTTTTAAATACCACTGGCTCCAAGCAGATGATGCTCTATTTCACATCTACAGACATTAGCTATAAATCCCGAAGTGAAAGGATCCTGTTTTCCATGCTCAGTTTCTTAACAGAAACCAGCATTGCTACCAAAATACAAAACCATCGTAGCGGAGATATTATATTAAGTTCTGCTCTAACTGAAACACTAGTAGTTACTCAAAACTTTAATTTCCAAGATGAACACTAGCACGGTGACCCGCTGTGTTGAGAAATACGGGTCAGCGTTTGGTAAGAACGGAAACATTCATGAGGCACACACTTCACAGGACTTTACTGAGCACAACGTAGGTGCTCCTACATGTTTAATTCATTTGAAACAGGAGATGTTGAAGCTTAAGGTACCCAGTAGCTGCCTATTGCATTCCAACAGCTTCATGCCAGGCCATTCACACGACTTCAAAGAGTTAGGACACTTATCTTACGCAGCACTAAAAGGGTCTAATTTTCCAACTACCAGTGCTCAATTTTCAAAAAAAAAAACAGGCTTTTTCTTGGGGGAAAGGACCGTGGGGGACAGGAGAAGGGGGAATATCCCAGGCAGACGTCTGAACTTCGGCTCTACATTACTCCAAAATTGTCAGCCTAAAACATTACAAAGCCACACGAACCACACGACAACACACAGAAACGAAAATCCGGGCAGCCTGTTCATATCCACTAACCTACAGGCGCCTTTCGGAACAAAAAGCAACCGGAGATGTATCATCAACAGGTCATCTGGCTGTTTCTTTGTGGGGGGGGAAAAAAAAAACACCAAAACCAAAATACGAAAAGCTGCTGAACAGAAACCGGAAACGGCCTCTTTTTATTTTTTTTTATCCCGGGTCTCCCCCCGCCCCCCACACGCGTACAAAATGGAAAAAATAAACCCATCGTCCTTCAGATGCAGAAGCGCCAGCACTGGCTCGCTGAAAGGCTTTGTGATTTTCCTTGCCAAGTAGTGTTTCGTCAAGGCAGAGGAGTCCCAGCAAAAAAAAAAAAAAAAAAAAAAAAAAAAAAAAAAAAAAAAGAAAAGAAATCAGAAAAAGGGTGGCCTTTAAGGCCAGAAACACGAGCGTTACAGCCACACGGCATTTTGCTTCCATGTATTCCAGAAGCTGCGTTTTTGCAGAGGTGAAGTAGCTGCAATTTTTGAGGAGATAGTTAAAATAAAAACAAAGGGGGGGGGAGGGGGGAGAAAAATGCTTCCGGTATAAAACGTTTAAGTGCTTTAAAATATGCCCTTTAAGAGACAAAAATTATTCAGCTGAAAACACAACTGCTCTTCCTCTCTGCTGCCTTCAGAAAATCTTCTCCGTGGCTGTTACAAGCAGAAATGCCCCCCTCCTATTAGATCTTCCTGAAAACGCACTATTTAGCTAGGTGAAAACAAGATGCAAAGAAAAACCAGACAGAAGTTGCGCTGGATGGCAGGCTGCTCACAAAAAGAGCCGAGGTTGGGGAGACGGGAGAGAAACCCTGTGATTCCCCCCAAGAAGCTTAAAATGAAAAGGACACAACTTACCTACCGACTATCTGGATTCTTCCAGAGTGAAACAACATCAAATCTGGAAGAGCTCGGGATAATATTAAAAAAAAAAAAAAAAAAAAAAGGGAGGGCAAGCTTTCCCACCAAGATCTTGCAGGTTAACAACAGCCAAACAAAATCCCCCTTTGTTTTGTTGTCACCCGCCTGCGTGCTGCTCCCATTCCGCGCTCCGGCACCGGGGGCTGCGATCAATGGACTTCGGGGGTTGGCGGGGGAGGAGGGGACTCGTTCCTCCCCGAAAAAATATATATAACACCACTGCTGCTGCAAAAAAAAACCCCAAAAAACACCTAACACCCTCCCGAATTCAACAGAACCCCGGTGTCCGAGTACTGAGCGACTTTTTCCACCCCCCCCTTTTTTTTGTTTTGTTTTGTTTAAGGGATGTTTTTCCCGAGGGCAGACGGCTCCAGCAGCCGCTCCATGACAAAGAGCTTCTCCAGCACATTCAGCCCCAGAGCGGGGCCAACTCCGGGTGGGAAGGAAATAAGACTGAAAAAAAAAAAAAAAAGAGAGAAAAAAAAAAAGACAAAAAACTTCCCAAAGCCCGGGGGAAAAAAAAAAATAAAAATAGATCATTATTTTAGAAACAGCCGCAACAAGGGGAGCCCTGCGAGGGGCAGCACAAAGCGCGCAGGGCGGCGGGGAGGGGAGGAAGGAGAAGGAGCCCGGGGAAGGAAGGGGGGCAGGCCCCGGGCAGGCCCCCCCACCTCCTCACGGTAGCGCCGCGCGGATGGCGGCTCTGTCGCGACAGGCGCGATACTCACCCCAGGGCGGAAGGCAGCGGGCGGCAGGGGCACCCCACGCCGGCAGGCCGGGATCGGGGGGAAGGGGAAGGCGCAGC
>VXAY01006827.1:565457-628180 GCA_013399855.1 Oxyruncus cristatus | reverse complement strand
AGCCACACATTCCATGCGTGTGTGTCCCACAGACCCACCCACCCATGCGTGTGTGTCCTCACAGATCCATACTCCTGTGGTGTCCCCACAGATCCACACCCCTGTGTCTCCCCACAGATCCACACATTCGTGTGTGTGTCCCCACAGAGCCAGACACACCCTTGTGTAGGTATCTGTACTTTTATGTACTTTGCTGCCCGGAAAGCAACTGAACCCTGGGCTGCATCCGAAGGAGCGTGGCCAGCAGGTAGGAGGAGGTGATTCTCCCCCTCTACTCTTCTCTTGTGAGACCCTCTGGAGTGCTGCATCCAGTTCTGGGGTCCCAAACACAGGAAGGACATGGAACTGCTGGAGCAAGTCCAGAAGGGCCACGAAGTTGATAAGAGCATTGAAGCACCTCTCCCCTGTGAAGAAAGTTGGGGCTGTTCAGCCTGGAGAAGGGAAGGTCGCATGGAGACCTCGTAGAAACCTTCCAGTGTCTGAAGGCGACCTACTGGGAAGCCAGAGGATTCTTCATGAGGAACTGTAGTGATAGGACAAGGAGTAATGGGCACAAACTGAAAGAGGGGGAATTTAGGTTAGATATTAGGCAGAAATTTTTTACTCTGAGTGTGGTGAGACGCTGAAACAGGTTGCCCAGGGAGGGTTGCTCCATCCCTGAAAATGTTCAAAGCCAGGTTGGATAAGGCCTTGAGCAACCTGGTCCACTGGGATGTGTCCCTGCCCATGGCAGAGGGGGGATTGGGACTTTAAGTCCATTCCAACCCTTTAACATTCTATGGTTCTATGATTCTGTGTGTGCACACATGTGTGTATATATATTCACATATGTATACTTATGGATTTGTGTAGGTACATGCATATGTGTATGTACATATGTATATGTGTATAAAAACTTATACATGTATATATACACATGTATCTGTATATGTGTCTATACACACAGACATGTATATACAGAGCTAATGTTGCCACAAGCCTCCCAGATATGTCTTGCTGTGTGTGTATGGGGGCTTAAATAAATATATAAAAACCTACTTCAAGCAAGGCAAGAAGATTGCTCTGTATCACGGGCTGCTCCAGCAGTACTGCCAATGATGACTATTGTTGTGGTTCTCCAAGAGTATTTGTCTGGACAAAACATATTGTTGAAATATATACCTTGAAATACTCTTTCAATTCAAAGAAACTTCTAGCCATGTATAGAAAGACTGTATTAATTGATTTTGTTCTGTGTTTTCCATAGCTCAAGAGAAAACACAGCCTGGATGTGGTCTTCAAACTTCTTTTTTCATGTACATAGTGAGAAACAGACTTTTAAGGAAAATGGGAGCTTTTATCACCACATCACTCAGAAAACAACATGGTCCTGCTCCAGCACAACTCACAAAGCCAACGGACATGCTTCCATAGCCATCATACCATGAGCCCTGAATTATCCAGGGTTAGGAATATTAGTGATACCGGGCTCTACTAGTCATTTATCTGAGTTTCATTGGCCCTGGGATTTTTAAGGAGAGATTAAGAGATATAACTTACAGCTCCCAGATTATGAGAACAAAAGGGTCAGGGTGACCATCCCTCCTGACCTCTGGCATAACCCTGCACATCCCAAAAATAGCTTTTGCCTCAAAGGCAGTATTTCTTTTGAAGAAGCATTGACACCTGAGATAAAAATAGTCCCGGTGGTAAATCCACGCACTCCTGCTTTTGGTGACTGATTCAAGCAAAGCCTGGTGTAAAAACTGAGCTCTCCAGGGAGTGTTTATTGGTTGGCCTTTGGATTTGCTGTAGCTTTGTTCTCTGCACTCTACAGCCCATTATCTCTGCTGTATTTCCAATCCATATATTTACAGCCCTCTGACAGATGCCTCCTTTAACCTCCTCTTTGCTGAGCTGCCGATACCGGCACCCCCAAACCCTTCACTACAGGGCAAGTCATACCCTCACCCTTGAGCAGGAGCACAGCCCACATCTCCCCAGAGCTGCTGGAGGTATTGTTTCCCATGGGACTCAGCCACCAGGGAGTAAGGAGCACATGTGCAGGCACGTGGAAGATGGGTGGCGGGTGACAGCAGTGCGGAGGCATGGGTGGAGAAGTTCCTGGCACTGGCTCTGACACCAAAAGCCTGCTGAGTCCCTCCTGGGTGGAAGTCATATCTCTCATCCCAGGGATCAGGCACTTCCTTTCCTGGCATGGCGGGCAAAAGCTGAGGCAAATGGGATGGGGAAGAAGGTGAGGCATAGGTGGAAAGCCACCACAGTCACAGGCAGGCATGACGCTGGGATGAGCCCGCTGCTGCCTGACCCCTGTGTGCTGCCTGACATGCTCAGAGCTTTACGTGTAATGAATCGCTTGCCACACATGTGATGTAATATGACAGTGGTAATAGATCTCATTATTATCCAATTTACTAGGGGAAACTGAGGCGTGGAGACGTGAATATTATGCCTGAGGCACACTGGGGCTAGATTACGGAAGACCTCATGCTGCCATCCCATGCTCACTGTACTAAACCATATAGGAATTGGGTAGAGCTGGTAGAAGCAGACATAGGCTATGTTGAAGAAAGCCTGGGAAGAGCTTGAGTTTGGGAAGAGAATGAGCTTGGCATTCACACTACAGAGCCTTGCCCCTGACATTCACATCCTGTCACAACAAATAGTCTGTCTTGCCACGTTGAATGGGGTCCTATTCAGCTCCGAGGAGCTACACCAGTCTGCTGGCACACACTGTGCTCTTCTGTAGTATCTGATGGGTTTATCGCTTTGACTCCTGGGTGGCTCCTCCCTGCTTTTCTCTGACCATGCCACCCTCCTGCAGAAGATGAAATGACAATGAGAGATTTCCAGTGTTTCAGCATCCCTGCTGCAGCCTTGTCCCTGCTGTCTCTAGGACAAGTCCTGGGTGCCAGTGATGACAGTTCTGAGCCTGGTCCTGTCCTGACAGATTATCCACAGCACCCACAGCAGGACCAGAGCTTGCGTCCCATTGCTGACCATCTGTTATTTAACTCTAAATTAACACCTTCGTGATGGACTTCTGTTTCATGAATTGGCCCCATCTCTTCTTATATCCATGCAAGCAGTTTATTCTTTGCACAACCCCTTGGCTCAGCCCTGCTCCCAGTTCCCTTTTCCCTCTCTATCCTGCCTCAGGGTTCATTTCTTTCTCAAAGACTTTCAGAGGAAGCTTAAGAGACAAATCAGCAATACAAAGCATTCCTCTTGTAGTAGAAACAGTTTTCAGAAAGCTTTTATTTCCCTACTTTAAAACAAAAAAAAAAGAAATAAAATAAAAGAAAAAGGAAACAGCTGAGTTGGTGACTGCATTTGGTATTTCCTTATATGTCACACATGTCCCTTGCTACGGAAAAGGAGCAATCACCACTCAAGGCTTACAGTCTTCTACGACATGCCCAGAGGTCTGGAGAAGCTGGTGCTAAAAACTGGGCTTCAGAACTGAGCTTCTTGCTGGCAGGAAGCCTGGAGGCTGGTTTTCCCTCTGATCCTGCCATGTCCCCTAGTACCATAAGCTTGTACCACTCCACGGAGAGACAGCAGGGAGCTGAAACATAAAAGACTCAATCTTTTGGGGGAGTCAAGCTGGCCTGAGGTGACCCAGCGCCACAGATGATTAGCTGGAGAAGGGAGAGTAGGTAGGCAGAACATCACCTTCCCTGATGCACCTCGTTTCACACCATTTTTTCCCTCCCAACACTGAAACTTGGAGATGCAACTCAGCAAAGTGGAGCTCCGAAATCATCTTTGATATTTAAATGACTATTTTCTGCTTTCTGACAGCCACATACTGTTCCAGTGTTCGTGTCGAACAGGCTCTCTGAGTCAGATGCAAAACAAAATGACACACGGTCCTCTCTAATGCTCCCATCAGAACACGTACGGTCCTGTGATCTCAATGCAGTGATGAAGAAATAGTGAAGGCTCTTGGTCAGGTTTCTGTGGATATGGCCCCAATAGCAACAGTTGATTCACACCTCACTGCTCCTGTCTTTTTTCTTAAATAAAACAATCCCGACCCAGAGTGGCTTGGCTGGGCTCAGGGCCATGCTGTTAAACTGTCTGTGACCCCAAAAGCACATGGCCGGTCCAAAACTCTTCAGTGCATCTCCTGGCCATGCCTAGATCATCTTCTAGACCTGGGCTGCCAAGTTCAACCTGCCAGGATACTTCACCAAGTCCTCCCAAAAACCTCAGAGAAGCCCCTCCTTCCTGGAAGAGAAATCATGTCCCCAAGGGGTGTCCTCATGCCTGTCTGAACCAGCTGCCTCCCCAGGTTGCAAAACAGAAGCTCACATCACCTTTCTCACCCATCCTATGAGATCCAAAGGGGTTCAAACCTATACTGAAGCAAACTTCATCAGGGACTGATGCTGCTGGGACTGAGCATGATGACAGGGTGCTGGGCAGGTGCTGGTGCCATGACATGCTGCAATTCATGCCTGCGTGGGGAATCACTGTGGCTCAGTGCCACGAGCTGTGATTAAGTCATTAGTCAGTCGCGTGAAAATATTTGAGATTACAAGTCAATACTGAATTCCTTCTTGGAAGGGTTAAGGAGATTGATATGTAGCTCTGATGGACACGAGGTCAGAGCTTGTCAAACACAAGGCATGACGCTGTCACCCAGAGCACAGACATCGGCCTGATCGTTGGGTTTTGGGTTCTTCGAAAGGAGAGTGCTAATTCTTTCGACTCGTTACAAACTCAGACTTTGGTTCATCAAGGGCTCAACATCAAATCATGGCAGAAAAATTGAAGCACCCTGAGCCTGGCAGCTGATCCCTTCTTTCCGATGCCCAGTGGTGTGCACTTGCACCTGCACTCCACTTAGGCAGAGCAAAGGGGTGGCTGTGTAATCATCCACAATCAATCAGGATGATCGTGTACGCCAATTAAATTACGTTCTTCCACCAGTTCTTAGAAATGTAATTTGCTTTAAGTTAATAAGCAAACATCTACCCTCTCAAAGTGTATTTGCAGAGCTGTAAAATCAAGGGCACTTCATAACAGCAGAGAGGAAGGAGGGATGGAGCGGCTGTACCAGCACGGTGTTCAGCGAGGATGCTGCTGACAGTTGCAGAGCAGTTGGCCACCCTGGATGGACACATATGAATCCCCCTGACGTACATTAATTAATGATATGGGGCAAAAACTGCAGTCCTTTCAGAGGACCTCCCTTTCAAGAAAACTGCAAAAGAAGAACTTAAGCAGACCATAAAGCCTCCCACTGTCACTTCAGTGGGGATGGAGTTGCACCCCGTGGACTCTGGTATGTATTTCATTGCTCTTCCTGGAATGTGGGTCTAGAGGGAAAGTTTGTCACCATTTGCAGGGATTTCTCCACCAACTGTACCCTACTAGGTGCAGTAAGCCCTCCACCAGCACCTCCCAGGTGCATCTCTGGGGTTTTTCAGATGAGAGAAAGTTCTTGGCTGCTGCTCAACATCGCAGTGGTCCTCTCATGGACCATGCAAACATACATCTCAGCTTTTCCAGACACTCACTCCCAAAATCAAAGTCTTTTTTTTTTCCCCTCTTCTTTTTCTTTTGTTCTAAGGCATGCTCTCTGAAGCTGTCATCTGGAAGGACACCAGCCCCATGCATTTTCCCACAGAAGAGGACAGCATAGCATCTCCCCCTCACCCAACCCACAACACAACCAGAAAAATGGAGGAGGCAGGTGTTAGTTTAGCAAGGCATGTTTAAATGCCTTCCATTAGGTGGAATGAAAACACCATGTGTCGCTCGTTAGAGCTGTTGTATCAGTCTGGAGGGTGAAGTAATAAGAAATTCTGTACATAGACATCAGCATGTGAGTACTCCCAGCACCCGTAGGATGCGTCCCGTTCATAGGCGACCTCCACAGCCCCTTTTACTTATGAGGAAACTGAGGCAGAGAAAAATGAAGGGGCTTGGCCCAGAACATCATGAGCATTAGAACCAGCACAGGAGAATGAGCGATGGACATGCTGAGATGGTACTTTACCCATATTTTAAAAGGACTGGCAAGCAGTGGGGGCACCCATAGCACCCACATCCATCCAGATGTTTCAGCCTTTCATCTCATACCCTCCTTTGAGAGGAGCAGCCACTGTCACCTTGCCAATTTACCGCTTAGAGATCAGTGTATGCTATGTCTAAGTCCACGCTGTCTAATCAAGGGTTGGTCAAAGAAATAAAGCAGATTTTGAGTCCTCGAATGCCGTGAAAACACACAAAACCAGAGATGTATATATATTTTTGCTTAATTCAATATAGGCAGCCAAAGCTTTTTTTTTTTTTTTTTCTCTCCCTCTGCGTGTCATGGAAAAAAATCCTCTGCTTTCTGCCTGGGAACTCATATGCCAGAAGGCCTGTTCATTGTAGCTATGATTTAAGCCACATGAGCTGGCTGCGTGGTAACAGAGTAATACTCTTTCCATGGCTTTCCCACTCGAACAGTATGATTAACACAGTGTTTTCTGGATGGTTGGAGTCTGGCAGTCCAAGGAAGAAGCTAAAGGGAAGGAGGCCACCACGGGCTCTATCGAAACAAGGTTTGCTCAAGGGAGATTTGCAGGACCTGATTAAAAGCCTCTCAAGGGCCAGGCTAGCATAGACACCTTCAACCCATTTTGAGTGTTGAGAGGTGACTTCACTGAGTCCCACGACGGCCTGGCTGTGACTGGACCTACCAGGTCTCCTCTGGGCATCTCCAGCAGCATCGGAATGGAGGCCCTGACACCACCAGTGACGTGGGTAACATCTTTGGGAGAGGAACTGAAAGGCTCCTACCAACCATAGAGGCGTTGGGCATTGGGCTTCAAGGGTTGTATGCCAAGCATTTCAAATCTCTCATTTTTCCCCATTCAATTTAGGGGTCCTATGGGACTGGTCTGGCAGCAACTCTTGGTCTTTCTTCTCTAGACCAGCCAATACATGTTGTGTTTGCCCCTTTCTTGGGGTCTGTATCTGGATACTACCACTGGTTTGGGATTTCTCTTTGCTTTTAAGGTCACTGCTGGATTTTGGAGTCAAGACTTGGCCATTCATCACCATTTTTCGTTCCTGGACTGATAGGACTGATGCCAAATCCCCTTGCTTTCACCTAAAAGATCAAAACATTTCCTGATGATGCACTTTAATGTCCATTTACTGTCACTCAGCTTCATTTGGCATGATCTTTTCCTATCACCTGGGAAAATTTCCTTCCTTCAGCCCCCGAGTTTTGCTCAGGCTCGCCTGAAGGAAATCACTGGGGTATTGTTGAGGAAAAAGCCTTGTTCTGAATAGTACCCAGAATATTACCTCCCAGGTTGATGTCTGCAGGCTTGGAATATAGCAGCCTGCTGCAACCCAGCATGAATCAGAGCTGTGAAAGCACAGGCTCACTAGCAGGAGTGAACATCCCACCCTCCTGGCAAATTCTTAGCCCTGCCTGCCCACCAGCCAGGCCTCTGATGGCTCCATTGCATCTGGCATCATCCTGAGGAAGATGTGACACCATTCAACCCAACATTGGTGGTCTTTGTCAGGATCCCATCACAATGGGTTCTAATGGCTTGGTGATAAACGGCCCCTAATACATCTTGTCTGTGTCTGTGACAATAAAATAACCCATTCCAGAGCCTCAGCACCATTTTGGAGCAGGCCAATGAGCTCAAGCACTGCCCAGGCACTGTTAGGAATTTGTGTGAGGTGGGGACCACTCAGAGGAGGCAGTTTGGATGGGACCACCTCATCTGGGGCTGCAGCAGGCACTGACAGCAGTAGTACATTTGGACTCAGGATCGGGAGGCCACCGATGACACACTTAATTTATTAAGATACGTGTTGTCTTTGAGTCTTGATGATGGTCTGAGTGACACTGGTGTAACCCAAGCTGACCCGCTTCCTTGGTGCTGGCAACGCTGGTGCTCCTTGGTGGGAGTGACCAGTGCGATGCCCACCAAGCCAAGATTCACAGCCATGGGAAACAAGGCTTTCCCAGCAGGAAAACTAGAAAATGGAGGGGGAAACGTGTTGGTTTTTAAAACCTCCTGGCCCAGTTGTGCAAAAGGGGAAGAGGAATGAAACAGTCGTGGAGCGCCTCGTGAGTCACGCAGACACTAAGGTGTGGTATCACAGCCCGCAGAGCTTGGCAGACCCACCCTTGCTTCACTGCCTCCACAGCAGGAGCCACGCAGTTTGTCAGGGCTGGGTGTTAAGACTGTTTCTGGGTACAGCTGATCACCCAGGAAGACGGGCTTGCTTCTGGGCCACCCAGCATCAATGGCCCAGCAAATCCCGATGGGAGTGAGCTGTGCTCTGGTGTAGCCCAGCCGTGCCAAGACCAGCTGCTGCCCACCTCTGGCCTTGGTGTGTTCCTTTGGGGTGGGACTCACAGATGCAACCGACAGTGTTGCCTTGTACTGCCTGACGTACCAAAGGGAATAACAAAACTGCAGAAGCAGCATGAGAAAAACATCAGAGAGGTCAAAAGGAGGATTTTTTTTTTGGATGCACGCTCATAGCAAAGCCGGGCTTTGACCTCTGTAAGGCCAGGAAATGTAGGTGCGGTGTCCACGCCTGAATCTGGTGGCAGGAATTTTCCCTACGTAGCAACAGTTGTTATGTAGCAATAATACTTGGCAAATTTCAAGGCAGTTGAGAAATGTTAATTAATCAGCACATCAGCCTTGTCAGGTAGGCAGCTAAATGTTTTCATCTGTGCTTTACAGCTTGGGAAGTGAGACCAAAATAAAAAAATAATAAAAAAAAAGAAGCAGCTTGTGCATGGTCACAGCACAAGCAGGTGCCAAGATGCAGGTAGTGCTCAGCAACCGCCTCAGAGCAAGAGAGCTGATGCAAAGGAAAGCCAAAGGAAAACTAGATACTGCATCAGGAGATTCAAAGAAAGCAACTAGTTTTCAATCCAATGAAGCAAACCTCCCATTGGAGGGACTTCTCTGCTGCTGGCTCTGGCATTTCACAGCTCAGTTTAATTATACTAATCACTTTGATGATGACTCCTGACATTCACCTTCATTAGCCACTGGCGGCCACGCTCAGCTGCTGCGACTTCAGAGCTATCAATGTCTGCTTTAAATAACCCATGAGTAAAATCAGCTGGGAGACAGTGTGTCTGGGCTCTCCTCTGGTGTAGTCTGCATGGAGGTGGCTGGGAATGTAAGATTGAAGCCAAACTGCAGTTTAACCCTGGCTGAGCAGAGGCGTGACCTTCTTCTGGATGTCTTGGGGTGGGGAGAGCTTTCCTCTTTGGCAGAGCAGAAGTGGAGAGAGGGGACGATGTGCAAGGAGGACCAGGTAAAGTCAGGCCATGGCACCATCTTCCCAGTTGCCTTGGGAATGGTGTCATTGTTACACCTTCTGTTGCATAAACAAAAAGCTGATGCCGTAACCAGGCTTCAGCCCAAGGGTGTTTTTGCCCCAGAGCCCGTTTTCCCCAAACAAACAGAAATTCATGTCACGCTGGGGGCAGTCATATCCTAAAGGCAGTGGATAGGACAGCTGGAAGGGCAAGGCAAAAGGCAGGAGGACATGTGATGCCCCAGCCACCTCTCAAAGCGTAGGGCTGCATGGACAGGGAGCAGAGCCAGATCCTGTCCCATACCTTCAAGGCCAATGTCATGGACGTACTGCCCTTGCTGGCAGTGTGCTTTATATGCCTTAAACCAGGATGAAATGTAGGAAAATCATAAAATCTCAGGCAGATCTCAAAGTTTATTAGGCGCTGTGATGCAGCTCCTTTGGTTTTCCTTCCTTATGGTTTAATGTGCTGTTTCCAGCTTGTGATTCCCATTTTACTAGGAACACAGACAAAACTTTCAGCGATACCATTTGTCAAAGCACAAGAATTTGAGCTCTGCAGAATGAAAACAGACAGAGAAGTGAGATGCTATTGCTTTGTAGTTAAAGATGCTGCAGCAACATTAAATGCCATATGTCGCTCTTATCTGAGAGATCCCAATTACCGTCCCCAGAAAGCTGAAGAGGGTGATGATTTCAAACTGCTAGCAAGCAATTTCCCCAATACTGACCACAGTCCCAAAGCCTTTCCCTGAAATGTTTCTTCATTAAGGTATTATTTTGCAAACTAATGCCCACAATAAATTCTCTCTTGCAGGTTTTATTAGCAGGGGCCAGTCACTCATTAACTGCTGCGGCATGAAATGCTTGTTCAAAACACAGGAAGGCACCTGTTTGTAATTAATGAAAAAACAAAAAGCACAAAACTTTTATGTGGTAAAAGCAGCATCATTTTAGCATGAGTAGAGCCATTCAAGATACGAGACATGAGTAATGCTCTCTGTGCCTGCAGCTCTCCTGAGAGGATCGGTGGGATGCTGTATTTATGAAGGATGCACTGGATACAACACCACCGCCGTGGGGTAGTTGAACACGTAACTGCCATTGTATCTTTGGTACTTTGTCATGAGATGACTGGTGCTTTTTTTTTTTTTAAAAAAAAAGATGGAAGATGTGAGATGGTTTCACTTTGGAGGATTTTAAATATTCCTTCATTTAACCCTTATAACTGGCATTTTCCTGAGTGTGAAAGTGCATGGAAAAAAAAGGGGTAAAGATCTGTTCTTTGAGAAGAAGATTACCCACGGCATGTCCTGAGTGCTTATCTCTACTTTGAAGATCTTTTCATCTAGTAAGATTTCTCAGTGCTGGCTCTCGGATGCTGCATCTTCGTATATTTTGGCTGATTTCTCCGCTGTACATCTTGGATTTTACTGTGACACATATCACACAGTCTCTTAGGAATGCGATGGACTTTTGCATTCTCAGTGAGAAGGATGTTGTCACTGCAAACCCTTCCCATGTAGCCACAGGAGTGTTTCTGAATGCTCCTCTTGAGAAGCCCACACCCTCCTTCCCAGCAAGGCCATTCGCTGCCTTTTTCCTGCTGCCAAACCACATGAGCACAGTTCCCTCTGCTTCAAAGGCGACCTTGGGTTGCCAGAGCACGTGCTGCCAGTGACAGCACTGGTGGGCTAAAGCCACCCTAGAAATGGATGTGGGTGCCTGGGCCAGGCTGGCCAAGCAAGGCGGGGGCACTTCTACCCCATCAGGGTCCTGCTGCGCAGAGCATCCGTCTTCCTGAGCTTGTTTAGATGCGGTTTCAATGGCAAGAGTAAACTTCAAGTCCTAAATTCGTATGCACCCACACCCCGTGGCCGCTGCCCTTCCCACCCTGCCTTGCAACCCTGCTGCAGTGGAAGAAGGGAAGGAGTACACGGTGTGTGCTCGTGCTTTTTTTTTTTTTATGCTGCCGGTGGAAACCAGCAGCTGTACTGGTTTCCAGGCTGCAGCAGAGGCAGTGGCAGAGCAGCAGGCTCGTGCAGGCATTGCTTGCTACCAGGCAACGATGAGGACAGAGCAGAGCGGAGAAAAGGAGGTATCTCTTCAACCTCTAACTGGTAGGTCTGTTTGTGTCAGGGTGGGGAGAGGACATGACACCCTCCTGGCTTGGTTCGGGCTGGGAAGGACTGGGGACGGAAGTGCCAGCACTGGGCATGTCCCTCCCAGGGAGGGTGCTCTGTTGCTTAATCCAGCACCCTCCTTCCAGTTCCTTCAGAAAGGGGAAAAAAAAGGGAAAAAAAAAAATAAAAGAGGTGATGGAGGCTCACAAACTCCTAGTTTCTGTAAGTCTTCCCGAATATGTATACAGATTTTGATCCAACAGACACACTATTTTTAGTTTCCTTTGGGGTATGTTTGGGAGCAAGCCCTTAACTGTTGCTGTGCTGCTATAGAAACCGTATCCATGTACACTGACATGTTTACAATTGTTTCAAACGCCATAAACTTTCAAGGGCAAAATCAAGCAGCTTATTTCCATTAAAGTAACTGCCCTGGTGTGGCTTTCTTCTACCTTTATTGATTCAGGACCTTTCTCAGCTTCATCCAGCCCCATGGAGCTTTCCTTTCGAGAAAGGTTTGCCAGCTCTTGCTGCCATGGCGCTTGGCAAACCCGGAGCAGAGCAGTTGCAAATCTGGCTTGAGGAAGGGAGAATGTTTTTGCTAGCTCTCCTTGACCTCAGCCATAAGAGGGGTGTTTAGCAGATACCAGGGCGCTCATGCAGAGCAGAGCCGCCTGCCCACTGCCTCCTCGTGCTCCATCCTGGTGCCGGGCAGTCGTTGCGAAAGGTTGTTCAGCCCTTGTGGCCAGCTCACAGCCATCTGGGACAAAGCAGCAGCCTAACTTTAAAAAAAACAAAAAAAAACAAAAAAGAACAGCAAAGCATTTCAGTTTAGGCTTCGGGAAGAGAAAAAGCTTTTTTTAATTTATTTTTTAGTATTTCCTAAGTTTAGGCTTCCCCAGTCCTCTCTGCTTTGAAGTCACCATCCTTCTCCTACAACAAAGGTCAGAAAAGGGCAGAGAAAAAGGGTGGTTTTATTTCCAGCATCCCAGGTGGGCAGCAGATGTGAGAGAGAAGAATTCTTTCCTGAATGTGAGACGAAGAAGTATCATTTGAGCTGGATGAGGAGCACAGATTTCATGCCATCCTCAAAGTGTTATCATCTGCAAGGTGGGTTGAGCGTTCAAGCCATCCTTCCCTTGGAGCATCAGTCCCAAGACAGCCCTGCTAGGGCCAGGTAGCTCCATCCATGGCCAGGCAGGGATGGATGACGGGGACACCTCGGGGTGGCTCAGCACCCATCAGAGCACACAAGCACACATCCCCTCCCTCCTGCTCGCTGTCTGAACCCCATTGCTCTGCTGTGTTGAGCTGCATACTCTGTCAGAGACACAGACTCAACCACACCAAACTGGTTTTCCCTGTCCAGAAGCATCCAGGAGCAAAGTCCAAAGAAGGATTTGGCCTCCAGGGTCCATGTCTGCACTGAGGACTGCCTGGTTCTGGAGGTGTGAGCTTTGAAATTTGTCCTGTAAAGCTCAGTACATGCTCTGCTAAGCTTAAGCTGGGTTCCCCTGCATTATCTGAGATCAGTGGGAACCAGATCTACACTGAAGTAAAGGGAATAAATGGGGATTTCTGCTGAGTTTGTTCCTAACCCGATTTAATGCCTCCAAAGTCGGCACCACCTACTTTGCCTCTTTCCTGTGCAAATATGCCTGTGCTTACCTGATTATTATTTGCCATTCAGCCCTGCAACAGTCAATTATTTATGTTTGCTAGGTCATGCAATACAGAACAAAACAACAACCAAATATATAGCATCTGCAGTAACACCCAAACAGCTTAATAGAGGCCAATGCCAGTTGTTAGCTGTGGGTTGCCATTTGCCTGAGCCAGCAGTTTCACTCTCCATGTGACTGCAGAAAACAAGAAAGTGGCCATCTGGCCCAACACCTACCTTGCTGGAGGATCCTGTGCTGTGTTGTGCCACGCAGAAAGCCCCAGGTGAAGTAGCTTGTGGGGCAGAGGCAGTCACAACCATGATGCTCTGGTCCCTGTGAGTTAGAAGCCACAGTTCCTAAAACTCAGATCTTAGCCCAATGGCCAGTTTCTGAGTGGCTGGGTTATCTCCTACTGATGTGCTCACTGCAAAGCAATTGAAAGTTGGCAGTCAAAAACCCCCAGAGACTGGTGTCTAAAGAACGTATTTTCCTGCAGTTGCTGGGAAATCCAGACTGAGGAGGTTGGTAAAGCCTTTCAGGCCATAGGATGTGCCACCAAACTCATCTTGGGAGCTGCTTAGAGGGGGAAAAAAAAGCATGTAGAAGGGGATACTCCCAAAGGTCCTATCGCCAGCTGAGCCCCTTTACACATGTCAGGCAACAATCTCAGCATCACCATCAGGACAAAACCTGCCCCTGACTCCTTTCTAGCTCACTCCCATGGCCCAGAGACAGGTCCTACGTGATGCTGCGCTGCTGCTGCTGCGTGATCAGGGCTCAGTAGCATTGCTGGTAAAATGGTCTCAACCCGGGCAGTTTTGACTTTGTTTCTTTTACTACCAGTTCACACAACCTTCCCATCACCCTTTTTTGAGATGTTTGGGTGTTCAGGCGTAAACCGGGTGACGATGCATAAATTAACTTGGCGCGGCTTCATGAATTAATTGGGTGCCCATTCGTGAGCTAATCAGGCACTCATGCGTGAGTCATTTGGGTATTCATGCATGAACAGAAAGAGTACTCGTGTGTAGATTAGTCAGGCTCTCATGGGTGCATCAATTGGTTGCCCAGGCGTGGATGATCTGGGTTCTCATGCAGGCACTGTCTGGGGGCTCATGCGTGAATTAATAGGGTGCTCGTGCATGCATTGATCAGCTGCTCATGCACGAACCTATTGGGTGCTCCTGTGTGAGCTAATTAGTGCCCATGGGCAAATGCAGTAATCCCTGCAGTTCATGCCCAAGTCAATCCTCTCCTCGAAGATCACGCTTAAAGGCTGTTTGAACACGAATCCTTTGTCAACCTTACTTTCAACATCGTCATAATCTTAATATACAACTATTACAAGCTCTGCTCTTGCTTCCTGCAGGCCAGACAGAGGGATTAATACTGAAGCAGTGTCTGCATCTGCTCTAAAATTTCACTCCTTGCCCCCAGGAATCAGAGTCTGGGAGTTATCAGCATTACAGCCCCAACTTTTATCTGTTACGAGCTCCACCCCTTATACCATGGACTAGAATATCAGGGTCAACATTATCAAAGTCTAAACATATGTACTTTTCATTACTTCACTCCTTGTCCCTGAGAACCAGGATGGAGGAATTCATGTCGTAAAAACCTGGGTGCAATACTTGTTGCAAATTTCATACCTGCAAAACACTTAGCCAGGAAGGCCACAGCTGTCTGAACAAATACCCACTGCAAACCCCAGCCCTTGCACCTATTATGAACGTCAGGCCTTTGTCCCTGCAAGAAAAAAACATTACAGCAGTTCAAATATATGCCCATTACAAATGCAACACTTTTTCTCTGTCCCTAGAGCTCTGTCCTCCCAAGTCACCAAATTTTCTGCTCCAGCTCTCCAGCTGAGTGCTATGTGTTGATTGTTGCCCACTAAGGCCCTCCCTTATGCACAGAACACTTGTTAATGACCCTTTACTCTTCTGTGTAAGTTGTTCAGGTGCTCAAGTGTAAATGAATTGAGCACTCAGGTGCAAATTATTTTGGATGCAAAAGCACAAACTCACTGGATGCTCATGCATAAGTGAATAGGATGCTCTTCCACTTACACACAGCATGAGCAGAGGTTGCACAGCAGCCAGCCTGGCAGCACTGACCGTATCAGCAGTGGGTGTGCTTTGCACTTCGGGCTGTTTGGCTTCTCATTCCCCCTCCTCACAGTGCTGCATCTGCAAGAACAGCCCCTCCACCCTGTGCTTTAGGTCATGCTGTGGTGCTTTATCAGATGCTTTCGTGTCCCACACCTGCTGTAACTCTCACAGGCTGCTGAGGGAGGGGCAAGAGGGGATTGAGATATCAAATTGTGGGTGATATTTTCCATGGACACGTGACATTGGTGAAAAACAGTACACGTTTCTAGTCAGATGCAGAGATTTGGCAATCCCAGGGTGAGCTGTGGATTCCTTTAGTCATGTTAGTTAGCACCTTCATTGGCAGATGTCATTGCAGATGCTTACAGAGTCACAACATGGCCTCTTGTTGGAAATACAGGTGTGCTAAAGCAGTGCCAAGAATACGGAAGGGAACAGGAGCTGTATCCATCCAAGTTGCATCCCTCATGCACTGCTTCCTTCTGGAACCTGTCCTCCAGCGTGGACCACAGCCAGCACACCCTCGAGGGGTTTGACATCTGAACCTCTGCCAGTGTGAAATGAGGACACTGATCTTGGGTGGCTCCCCAGCCATTCAGCTCTCCAAGAGCAGAAGTGTTGGGTTTGGGACACCTGGTGCTCAAGTCACCGCTGGGCTTCAAAGGTGAGGAATTGTCTTGCTGACCCAGAGACATCTCTGGTCCAGCTCTGCTTGGCTGGGGAGGCTGAGGGGCCTGGAAACCCGGTCTGTTAACAAAAGGCTGGTGTTCTCACGAAAGGGCAAGCCAGCCGAATTACGGCAGGTAGTCATTGCTACCAAGCAAAGCTGGGGCTGCAGGGTGGAATCTCTTCAAGGTGGCTCTGCACCTTCCCGTGAACTGTGCATGGTGCTCAACACACTGTTCTCCGTGAACAGCACCACACGACAACTAATTCCCTTAATCCCTTTGGGCTGAACGTCAGCGAAGCCCTTCTTCAAAGGGCAGCATTCATTCAGCACCGCAGTGGGGCACGCACAACACAGCTTCCAAATTTGCACGTCGGGTGACGGCACCATCAGGAGACGCTCAACCCACCCTATCACCGATACAAACACGGAGCAAGTGCCTGAAAACGGGAATTGTTTCGAAGCCAGGATCACTAAGCACGGCAGAACGTGAAATTATCACCATGGAGAAGTAGACTTCAACTCGAGGCGTCCCAAAATGATTTCTCCTATGGCTCTGAGAATAGTTTACAGAAGCTGTAAATAAATCACACACATAACCACATCTCATGGCAGGGTTACCCCATGTGAATGCCCAGAGATTAATTCCTCCACATGTGAATGGCTCAACAGGCTGCATGTCTTCATCACGCTAACATCTACAAAATCTGCAGGCAGAGCATTCAGGTGTGCTCCTGCCTGATGCCACCAGCACCTTGTCTCCAAACCCACATTTTTGTTTGGGCAGTTTCTGAAAGCTCCCTGACGCCACTGAGGGAAGCCATTGACCAGCCTCGGACAAGCCCTGAGGACCACCTGGTGCACCACGGCAGGATACGGCACATCACACGCCCCTCACCGAGGAGGCTCTCGCTGCCCAGGAACGGGCACTTGGAGAAAGCTGGCCATGATGGGTGGGGGAGCCAAAATTCAAGGGCTTTTTTTCACTGTATTTAAAGACAACAGCTTTAATGGAGAGCGAAGGAGTTATGGTGATAGAGGGAGGTTTGAGGGCAGGCGGGGATTTGCTTCCCATCGCAACAGGCAGCAGGAGGGGGTTGCTTTGCCTGAAGACAGGATTAGCTGGTGTTTCAAAAGGAGGTGGCTGAGGAAAGCATTCAGTAGGAAAATTCACGTGCTTCGAGTGTGCGCTGAAGTTCAGGGACAATTTTCACATGCCCTTGGAATATTTCCTGCTTGACAAAGCCGCAGCAAATCCCAACAATAACCAGAAGAAGAGGCCGATGCCGCCTCATGTGAGGTCCCTTCAAATAGCTCGGGAGCGCTCCACAGGAAGGGCTTGGAGGTTGCCAGAACAGGTATTTCTTGCTGCACTTTCCTCTTGAAGCAAGGAGACGTCTTCATACACGTGCTTGCACATGAGTATCTGGACACCAGGCAGGCCCAGTAACATTGCATGCAGAAGAAAGCATGACATGTATATAGACCATGAAAGGGCTTGCAAAGCAGTAGTGGTGGCTTCTTACTCAGAAGGCCACCACAAGCTAGAAAGTAATAGGGCTGTGAATGCCAAAATAATTCACCAGGTGGGAGGGGGAAAACTGAAATACTCTGAAGCAAACTTGTCTGCTGAGGGAGGATTGAAGAACCATGTAATAAAAGATAACACTTAAAAAATTATCAGTGGCCCCAGGCAGATGGTGCCTGCACACGCTGGTGGGTCCTGAGGAGGCCCCACAGCTGGTCCAGAACCAAATTTAAAGCTTGAGCCATTGGAATGATCTCAGCTGCAATAGCAAGAGAGATGCTCCAAATAACTTCCACCAGGAAAGTTGTCACAGACACTATCCATCCTTTCACTTCGGAGGGGGAATGACTGATTTTCATCCTTTCCTTAAGGGAGGGAGAGGATCAAGACGAACTCTGTTCTTGCTCTTAGACCTTAATACACCTTAAATAGATCTGTCCTGCCGTGGGATGTCCACATGTTCAACTCTCCCATTCCTCCTGCCTTTGCTGAAGACTGAAACCATTCCAAAAGAGCATTTCCAGAGGACAGGCTGCCATTCCTTACGGATCTCAGAGGGTGCGTGAGCACATGTTCCCCCATGCCACGACTGCTGAACCACTCAGCTGAGGATCTGCTCAGCAGGACAGGCTTCAAACAGTTTTACAAGAGCTCTGGCAATAAAAGATGCATGTCAGGACAGCAGATAAAACACTCAAAAGGCGATTGGAGTTGAGATTGCAGCCACTGGAGTTTATTGCTCTGGAAAGCAGCCACGTGTGACTGGGTGAAAACTCTCTGACTGTAGCAAAACTTTTGGGATGCTCAGAGCCTCTTCTTCCTCTGGTGCTGCAGGAAAAGAACACACAACCCCCATCTCAGGCTTGCTTTAATTTTTCTGATGCAACCCTCCCAAGTTGCATTTTTTTGCCTCTGCTCAAGCAATTGTGTATAACTTGAAGCAAAGTTATTTCACTCTGTTTCCAAGTCATTTAACCCCTTAAAATCAACTTCTCTCTCATTTTCAATTATGACTGAAGTAATTTTTAAAAGCAAAGATAATTTCAAAAGCAAAGTTATTTAGAAATATTTTTAAATGCTTTAAGTGTTCAAAAATGTTTTCATTTTAGTTGATCTGGTCTCTTAAAGAAAATTGTTTTATCATGGAAAATATTGGTATAAGCCATGTAGCACTGAAAAGAAGGCTGCTGTGCCCGTGTGGCACAAATGACGGGAGGAGGAATAAGGAGGTTTTGGGGTGCCCTGTGCAAGAAGTGCCTGCTCAGTGTGGGGTTTCCCCTGTTCCTCCAGTCCGCTGAACCCAGATGGCTTTTTCCTCCCCAGAGGGGTGTGTGCTCATGTGTATGTGGCACATCACTTTGCTGCTTTCTCATAGTGAGAAAGATTTATTTGCAGAAAGGGTTTCTGAAATTTAAAACTGAATCCTATAACCTGACCCCAGCATCCTTCTGGATGGGAGTGTAGTGGTCTCAGCACTCAGTGGGGTCTGGCCCCTACATAAAGATGCCTGTTGAAGGAGTCTCACCTATATGAACATACCCCTTTGCTGTAGGGTAAGCTTTGCATCTCCTCATACACAGCCCAAAAACAATGCTTTTTTTTTTGCTCTGATGCAGCTGAGAGTCCTTTTCCCCCAGACCATTGAGGGAATATCGGAAAATAAAGCAAGATTTCAACATGTGCAATACAGTTACAGCTATGAAAGCAACTCCAGTGCAGGTTTCCTTGTGCTTTCCTTGTCCTTTGAGACAAACCCAACCCAACTAATGCTGAAGGGAATTCATGAGGGCCACGTGCCCAGTACCCCAGGAAACCTCCACGGCTGCCTGGCTGCTCCCACCGGACCGTGGCAATCCCATAAAGGCCGGGTAAAACAATAACACAATTCCCTCAGGCTCAGAAACACACTCAAGGACTTGTAAAACCTTAGGACTATTCTTAAATCCCTGAGGTTTTATTCCCTTAAGCCATGTACTCCTTCTCCACGTGTTGACCCAGGGTGCTCGTGCACAGGGTGGGAAAATGTTGCTTCAACCTCTTATGTGGGATCAATACCTGAGCGGAGCATCTCTCCCAGAGGACACTGGCATAGCTCTCCCACACGGAAGAGAATAGAGCAGGTTTGGGTCAAACCCTCCACTAACATGATCCATCAGATAAGATCAGACCACAGACTACTGCCTGGACAGATGCTACATTATTTATTAGAGAAGGCTACTGATGTGAGGCACAGGGCCAAGAGGGAGGGGGAGTAGACAGCAAAGATAAAAATACAATATTTCTTAACCTCCAGAATAAAAGGACATGAGAAAGAGGGAGCACAGAGCATCTGCACAATTTCTGCCTTCAGGAAAGGCATCAGACTTATGTTTTTTATAAGTGTTTTCCTACTTCTTCAGGAAGGAAGGAGCCCCCTTGGTACATCAAGTTGCACAGTATTTCCCCACTTGGAGGTGCTGCGACTCCTCAGCAGACAAGCAGGTCCCCAGGCACTGCTTGATCAGTGCCCAAACTTGACAAGTTAGGGCTTTCTTTGCTGAGTTTTCAGACACAGAGGCAGGATGGGAGGTGAAAGGCATCCAAAGGCAAAGACAAAGCCAGCGGTGAGGATTTCTTCTGGATGCCGTGCTCGTGCTGCGGTCACTGGAGCATCTTAAACCCCAGCCCACGCACACTCAAGCACGTCACCCCGTGGGGACCCTGGAGGCAGCAGCCTGTCCCTGGGGCGCTGCAGCAAGTCTTGCCCAGCGAGCCCTGCTCATGACACTGTCAGCTCTTAGCTCAGACACCTCAAAACCAGCTCCCAGGGTCCATCAGCTGTGGCAGAGGTGATCCCCAGGGGACTGGTGAGAGGTGCCTGCAACACCAGGATGCTGTGATGTGACAGGTAGTGAGGCAATGGTGAAGTGAAATCATTCTTGGACTAATAATAATAATAATAATAATAATAATAATAATAATAATAATAATAATAATAATAATAAATAATATATTATAATTAGAATATTGTAGCTGACTGAAGCATTCAAGCTGGGCAAGCACATTGTCCATGTCAGCAGAGAATTTGCTGACTTCTCTTGAACATACAGCAGCTGCTGCCGCCACCCTGCTGCCACTGTTGCTACAGGGCTTGACTTTTCATGCTGCAGCCTGGCTGAGGAGATGCTGGTTGGGAAGCTGGGGGCTTCAAAGGCTGCTGCCTCCTCCCAGGAGCTCTGGGTGATGGCTGGGGTGTAGCACGGCTGTGGTTCACCCAAGCAGGGGGCTGGAGAAACCACCGCCACCGAAGCGGAGGCAAGGACAGAAAACCAGCAGTACAGGGAAAAAGCAGAGCAGGGAGGTCTTGGTGTAAGGTTTCAAACAGCTTTGGAGTAGCTGGAAATAACCAGAGGGGCCTGTTTCTGAACAACTTTGTGCAACTTTTTTCTTGCATCAGTGCAAACCAGACTGAGTTGGAGCAGGAAAAGCAGGAGGAGGTGATGTGGAGCTGTGCTCTGCTTGCTGCCACTGAGGTGGGGTCAAGCAGAAGAGAAGCCTTGAGGGATAATGAAGCAATGGGGGGCTCATGAATTAACCACTGGGGGCTGGAAACTGGAACACCATTGCAGTCGTGAGGAGCAGCAGGAAAGAGAGGTGACCATGGATCTCGCTTGTTCTTTTGAGCCAGGAGGCTATCTGGACACCAGGAACCTCAGCACAGTCAGTCAGGACAAGTCTTGGTGCAATGTATTTTTTTAGAGGGGCAAGCTAAAGTCCTGGTTCCCTCTGTGCTGTCAGCTCCTCCAGAGCTGCCTTAGGCAGCGATGGGTTCTCTGCCTCTTCCCTCTGCCCCCAAGCCTCCCTCGAACAGTATTTGTGGGGACTTCTGCAGGTCACATTTAATTTATCCTCGTTCATTTCTTTTCATGTGACAGTTTTCTTACCCTCCTCCTTCCTCTACAAGTTCCTCTTTTCCCCAGTAAAGACCCCTGCCCAAAAAGTCCAAGTGCCATGGTCTAATCGTGCTGATGGCTGTCTGCAGGATGGCGTTTATGGCATCAACCCAACCACAGGACTGTGTTTACTCCATCTGCAGCATCAACCACCCAGGTCCCTAAAACTTGTCACTGCTGTCCTTCCTCTTTCTGGTCCCCATTACATCCACATCACCACCTCCACATACAGGTATGAGCTGTGCCTGAGGTCCCACGGATCCTATGTCCCCTTGGGCATGCACAGCTCACCTTTTTCATGGTCAGAGAAATTATCCCTACAGCTGACACTTATCTGTTTAAGTCTCCAACCCTGCTGGGTAAAAAACTGGGTGCTCTCATCATACAGGTACAGATGACATTGCTGCACACCCCAAGCCTTTTTCTCAAGGGTGTCACCCCCAAAATTCGCATGTGGAGATAAGACGTGTGTTTGAGAGTAGAAATAGAAGATATAATATCAGAAAGGAATCATGGGTTGGTAGGAAGGCAAGGGGAATAAGGATGGTACAGCCTTGGGCTGGGGGTATTCCAGCTGGGATCATCCTCTCCTGCAACCATCAAAGCAGATCCTCCCCCCAGATCCCTTTTGTGCACGCAGGGCTGGACATCACCACCCAGCTGTGCAGGAGGACTTGCACCCACCACACCCTTCAACCAAGGGGGGATCCCTTTTAGGTGCCAAAGGTTCTCCTCCTCCCTGGGTGACCTCTCTCCTTGCCCGGACTCGTGCCAGGGCAGCGGGAGCAGGTGCCAGTGCTGCAGTCGTGTCCAGGCATGATCAAAGCCCTACAACAGAGTTATCTCTGTGCACACTAAGGACCAGACAAGCCCACTGCATGAACACAAATTTTGGGGCTTTAATTAGCCAAGCAGGGAAAAGCTGCTCTATCTTTGAAGCAATCTATGCATATTTAAAGGGGAAAACAAGAGCTTTGAAATCAGAGACTCAGAAGGAGCGAGAGAAAACTGAGCTCAAAACCATTCTATTGCTTAGGGGCATTGTGTTGAACCAAAAGTTTTTTGGAAAAAAATTCCATGTCTATTGTCCCTCCTCTGAAAATCAGTCCTTGTAGGTGTCAGGGCTCACATAGACTGGAGGCTCCAGCTTGCCAAGGCATTAGGAATTGCAGAACAGTTAGGTAGGGATGAAGCAGCATCCCTCAAAGGAAAACTTCCTGGGACCACTGCCTCCACAACCTCTCAAGCTCTCCAGCACCCGGATGTCTTGCACCAAAGCCATGACCAGCAAGCTTTTTTTTCCATCAGGCATATAAGAAAATAACTATATTAAGATCTACACCCAACAAGACACACATCTGAAACAGAAAGCTGCACTGCAGAGGGGCTCAGAAGATCAAAGGCTTTTCCACCTTCCTTGAAGCTGTGCTTGAAACAACTATTATTTTCAAAATCCTGCATTTTATTCAAAGCTCAGTGGGAGCTGATGTCTTGCCTGTTTATTTTCAGTTGCTAGTGGTTTGTCTGCATCCAAAACAAGTCTTTTCTTAATCCTTTCTTTGCAACATGACTCGAGGGATGGGAGCCATATGTGTCCCAGGGCCAGACTCTCAGGGTGCCATGGGCTCATCGTGCCTGGGACAGCCCTGAAATCTTTCATGCCTAGTCCCACACTGCATTTTGGGGACATACTTTGAGGTTTTACTGCTGCATTGTCTTATTGCTGCTGCCAAGCCGAATTTCCTCTGTTTTCAAGGCTCTGCCAGCGGTCACCCAGCACTGGCTGTAACCTTGTACAGTTTGATTTTTAGCACCAAGTCCCATTTTAGGCAGAACCCATTAAAATCATGATGTGCCACCACATAAATCTCCATCTGCCATGTCACACAGTGAGTGACATTTCCTGACTGTGTGCTCCATCATCACAGGACCTATTTTTAAAGCACTCATTTAAACTTTTAATGACTACCGTGGATTAGCATGTGGCTGAAACCACCTCTACCCCAAAAAACCCAAAGTTTTTGACACTTTTATTCTACTTGTCTTGGGAGTGACTGTTCCACTCACTGTTTTTCAGGGCTTCAAGTCCAGGAAACTCAGTCTCAGCCTTCTTTTTTGGCTGCAAAGGCTTCTTTCAAGAGTTATGGTTTTTCTGGCATGTACCCCCTGGCATGGACATCCTGTCTCCATTAAGTAGGGGCAGCTCTTGCCTAATTTCAGCAAGTCACTGCAGAGGGTAGCACCCTCCAAGACTGTTATTAAGGCTCCACAGGTTTTCACAGAGATTGGTGGGCGGTTATAGAGTTAAAAAATAACCCTACTGATAGCTTTGCTGGGGGAAAGGCTGTAGGTTAGCCTGTCCCACATCAGACATCAGAGAATCCACAGGAGACAGCTGTTGAAAAACAGGCTTTTAGGTACGCTGAGCAGCTCATTACTGAAAAGCATCTCAAATTCAGATTCACACTTCTGCTCTGTTTTCTTTCCAAGATCAATAATAGAAATAATGAAGGCTAAATAGAGAGAGTCTGAAATGCAACTTCACCTGAGTGTGTCATGTTTCTCCACTGTTTCGTTCCAGGTCCTGCTCTTGTGTTCTTCTCCTTCTTGTTGTTGTTGTTCTTCTTCTTCATTGCTACTGCTACTACTACTACTACTACTGATTTCTGTTTCAGATGCAAACCAAGCTCCATCCCACTGGAAACAGGACCTGGCCTTCAGGTGCTCCCATGGAGCAGAGATGTGGTGCAGATGCAACAGGGGTTTAAAAAAATGGAAAAGTGGAGCTTGGGGGTTGGCGAATTCCAGTAGGACTCATTTTAAATGGAGAAGTTGTCACAGAGGGAAGCAATAAACGAAAGTTTCCTCCTTATGCAAGGGAGCAGGGTGAGTCATGGAGCATTCCTGACTTTCATCCAGGCAGCTGAAAAATAGGGGGAGCTGTATGTGTGGGTCCCAGCCCTGTCTAGACTCCATAGATGCTCACAGAAGGAGGATAACAGGCAAAAGAGGTGAAGGGACAGGCTCCTCTCCCTAAAGCATCCCAGTAATTAAGCAGAGACCTTGTTAAGTCATGATGCTCTGGGACCTCGAAACTACACCAGGGCCTTGCACTGTCCTGCCCGTGTGGGAAGCAACACTCCTCTGGCACAACCCACGCTGCCTTTGCCTTCAGCCTCCACAGGACACAGCCAAAACACTCTCTTGGTGGTGTGTTCAAATTAGAGGACACCAAATAACACCCGAGTATGGCCCGAGGCAAACACCCAGGTGGGTACTAAGGTCCCACCAATTCCACTGCGAGGGCTTGAGTGCCCAGCTGTCAGCACAACGCTCAGCCCACAGCAACTTCATGCACGGCGGCAAAAAGAAGTAAAACTGATGCATGAGGGGGAGAGAAAAGAAATGAGTCAGGCTGAAGGGTCCTAAACTCTTCTTTGACCATCACGTGCAAGTCCTACAACGTCTCCAGAAGGTCTTGCACGGGAGTCCCATCTGCCACCAGGAGGTGTTGGTGGATGAGACCTAGGAATGAATGAAACCTGCTGCTTCTGCAATTTTGCCCAAAATCAAGGAATATGTTGAGAGCAGCCTGTTCAATGTGGTACAGACTGGCCAAGACAGAGGCTGGGGCAAGGGTGTCATGGTGGCCTCCCACAAACCTGTCCCAGGCATGGGGGGACAGCGTGGGGTAAGGAGAAGAGGTAAGGTCATATATCCAGTACATTTTGTCAGTTGAGTTTTCCAGTCAGGAAAATGAGAAAATTATGCTTTTTGATTTCATCGAAATGCACTTATTGCTGTCACCCTCTGAGATACAGAAACCAACTAGTCCAGTCTAAAAGAAAAGTCAAGGGCATCTTTTGCTGTTTTATAACAGGACAGACATTTCTGCAATTACCTGGCCTCAAATAGGCATCTTCATGAGCTGGTGCAGATAATGTGCAGCCTAAAGGGGAGAGCAGCCTTTACCCTCAGTCATTACTGACTGCTGAGATTTGTCATGCCCTTAATAAAAATTTGAGGGCAGGCTTAGCTGCTTACGTAAAACTCCTATTTCTGATTCAAATCATGATGTAATTTAAACATCAATAATTTTTCCTAGAAAAATCAGTTGGGTCTGGACGGCAAGGCTGTGTATCTCTGCTGCCATGAGGCTTCCTCTGCGTAAAACAGGGAGACCTTTTGACCCGAGGGACTTTGCTTCCTATGGGGGAAATCAAGAAGGAGCAGAGTTCACTGGGACCAAAGTAAGTCTTTGCGCAAGAGCGAATTTCCACACACGTGCCTGTATGCGAGAAGAGAACGCGCAGCCCCGGTAGCCTGTAAAACATCTGATCCAGAAGGGTATTTTCACCACGACTTAAGATTCACTCTGTTTCAAGGTTGTCTCCAAGCAGAAGAAAGCCACTATGGCTCTGCAATTTGGTGTGGGCCATTAGCTAAGCCCCGACCCCAACGTAGCCGCGGTGCTTTTGAGCACCAGCAGCTGGTGGGAGTTGGGGGTGGTCTCGTGGCTGGTTGGTTTTGGGTTATTTTAGAGAAACTGCCTTGGTTCCTGCTGCCTTTAGCCAGCTGCAAGACTTTGCTGCCAGCGTTAGTTTTCTACAGTCCCAGAGTTTGGTTTACTGGGGCCACCACTTTGGTGCTTGGGTCTGCATCTCCTCGTCATCCCTGTATCCATAGCTGGCCAGAAGGATGTCAAGGGGAAGATGTCCTGGGAAGAGGTTTGGGGAGGGTGAAACCAGGATGGGCTCCTCTCTCCTTCCCACCCTGCCACCAACAGAGCAGAAAACAAAAAGGCACAGGGCTGTGGGAAAGGAAGGGAGTTTGAGGGTATGTGTTGCATTCCCTCTGCTTTCTCATGAAGGCTGGAAGTGGATGAGCAGCTGTGTGGGGAGAGGAATATCCGCTTGGCCCCCCAAAATGAGAGCAGTTACCCAGAATTTTGGGAAACAGAAATAACATGCAGAGTATCTGGCACTGACAATTGACTGGAGGCAGCAACTTGTGACCAAGTCACAGCACAGCCCTTGGCAAAATGGGAGGGATGGGGAAAGCAGCCCCTTTTATCGGCACTGGCTGCTACATGTCTCACTTTTGGAGCAGAGAGTTGAGCAGCTGCTATTGCTGGGACTGCAGGAAAGCATCTCTGGGCCACTTGGCATGAAGGAGGGGAGCGGGTTCATCCCTGGGGAGTCCTGGAAGAAGCCTGGCTCTTCATGTCGACCTTTTTTATTTTGCTTCCTTTAAAGGCTGGGAGGAAAGAGGGAGAGAGGACCAGAGCAACTTGGTCTGAAAAAAAAAAAAAAAAAAGGCAAGTTGAAGATGTGGAGTGCCTGGCAGAGACCCAAAGCACAAGAGCACAGAGACCGTGAGAAAAATGCAAGTTTACTGTCCAACTGGATGGAAATCAGATGTCGCTTTAGGACTTCACAGGACTTGTAAATGAATAAAGGAACGGGCAGGAAAGGAAGGAAGATCCAGCCAGGCTGGAGGAGGCAAACCAGCAGGGCCTTGATCCCGATACGGTTAATATCCGTGGGATTTATTCCTACAGGCTGCAGTGAGTCCCCTATCACAGCATAAATCCTTCACCAACAGCTAAACCAGATCTCTTGAGAAAGGAGGAGTGGAGACTTCAGGGCTTTGATGTTGTAAGTAGCTGAGGAGGAGAAGGGAAGCATGGGGATGGGGAAGAGAGCCATTGCAAGCCTTGCTGGATGCTACCAGTGGAGCCCAGCTGGTAAGGACTACTGCTCTGGTGGCACCAGGCAGCATCCAGCGCTGGTGAATTCCCAATTCTCCCTGTGCCTGCTCAGGTACAAGGCCTAGGGATGCCAGGGTGTCTGCTGGGGATGGATGACCCTGAGGTCTAGAGTGGTGGGAGGAGGACAGAGGGGATAGCAGAAGAGATGGGATACTCCCTAGGGATGTCCTGCAGCAGGATGGGCACAGCTGCCTTTGGAGCTCAAGTGACTTTCCCTGTTCGATGTGCAATCAGAGCACGGTACACGCATTGAGATTAATGGAAGAAGTTGCCCATGCTCATGCTTTTATTTTGCACAGGTGCACTCAAGTCTGGCCCTGGCTGTTTCACTTGGAATACAACTTGATCCAGGAGGACCTCCTATTTGTACCCACCTGGTAAAAGGCAAAACCCCTGCAAGAAGCAGAAGGGACCATTAAAGAAGCCTTTGTGAGCTGTGTCTCAACCATGCTAAAAAGGGGGATGCTTAGAGACTTCTGCCCAAACCTACTCACAGGTGCTCTTGGCTGAACACCCGGACATGACCTGCCTCACACCCGCCCCCGTGTAGAGACCAAAGTGCTCCATGATGGCCCATCACTGGACTGAGTGGGCAGGTCCAGGGCGGGCACTGGTTGGAAACACGGTGTTCAGAGCATCCTGCTCCCTGCACTGTGCTCAGCCTGCCAGGCAGGGACGAAAGGCCTGTCCCTGCCGTTTCCCAGTGACTCAACGTGGGAAACTCATTCCTACTCGCCCTGGGCTGGCCGACAGCACGGGCTGGGAATGGAGCCACCACACTGAGGTCCTCAGGGCCCCTTTCAGTGAGGGAACAAAGTTGAGCTCCTTGCACAGAGGCACTTGGGGGCTCCTGAACAACCAGCCATGGACCAGGACACTGCAGTGTGAAGAGCTACAAATACCAATCAGGACGGCTGCTGCCCCAAAACACTCCCCACCGTGGGGCCAGGGCAGTAAGGTGGCAGCCTCTGTTAGTGCAGTGCCCTCAGAAGCCGTCACGGGAGAAGGTTTCCCTGTGCAAGGGCAGTATCCACCCCACGGAAGATTTCATCCCACTTTCAGTGAGGTCTAAGTGGGAGAGATGTTGGAGGTGGGTGAGGAAGCGCTTGGGGAGAACAGGAACACGCAGAAAATGTTCAGAGAGGGCAAGTAAGCCCCACAGTTGTCACTAAGCTAGTGTGAAGAGTCTTATAAAAAAGCCCAAACAACAAAACCCCCGCAAAACCTCCATCTGAACACGCACGGAGCACCTTTATGACCTGGTGGGACCTTGGCTGGAGATGTCCGGGATCAGGGCTCCCTCTAGAGGGTTTTGCACAGCCAGCAAATGGCCATGCTGTGCCGCTGGGAAGGGGTGGAAGGGACCCCCAAACTGTCCTGAGCCAGTATGAGCACCTTCAGCTCTGCCAAGGGGGATGGCAGGGGCAGACACTCCGTATGCTTTGCAAGAAGGTTGTTTACATTGGTTGTTTAAGCCAAGCAGGATATGGGGTGAGAGAAATTGGAAGTGACTTTGCTTGGTTGGTGCGGGCAGAGGTGGATCCATGCTTGGAGATCCTGCTGAGGGGTTGGAATGATTTAGGGCCAAGCGCCATGTCCTGAGGTCAGAGCAGCAGGACATAGCCAGGAGTCACATAAAGGCGTCCAGCCCGCACCTCTGGGTGAGGAAGGGTTAGACGGGCAACAGAACTGGCTACCACCAGGAGACACACCCCACCACGGAGCTTCCAGCTTCAGACACCGGGATAAACTCCTCATCAGGGCAGTGCTGTGCCGCCCTGAAGGAGCGGCCTTGGAAGATGACCCGGTCAGCGACCCCCAGGGTGGCTCATCACCGGACAGACGGCTCCTGGCCGGCGGCTCTGGCAGGGATTTACCGTTACTGACTTGTCCTCCGACATCTCTGAGTGCTCTTGCGTCAAAAGGTGTTTTCACTTTCTAATAAACCTGCTTGACAGCCCTCTGAGATCTTTTGTCATAAAGGGTGATCGTAAAGCTTAAGTTTCCTTGCTAATAACTTAATTACAGCACAGACTGTCCAAAGCACTGAGGCACTTCAAACAGGTCCATAAAAAGGGAAAGACATGTTAACTCATCCTTGAGGTTTTAATTGGAGCAGCTGCAGGGGCAGGTAGGCAGGTGTGCAGCATCTCACAGCCTTTGTAAGGGGACCTTGACTCTCCAGCTGCTCAGGCCAGAGTCACAGAGAAAGGTCACTCAATAAAGAGCAGTGGGAAAGGGGGTTTGGGTCCTTTAAAGGTTTAACAGAACAAAAAAATTTGAAGTCCAAAGACATGAATCTGTAGGGAACCTGAAATTCTCCCCAGGCCCTCTGACAAAGGGCTCTGCTCAGCTATGGCAGCAATGCTCACCTGGTCTGAAAAAAGCTGTGGGCAAGACTTTTGTTCCTCACCTGCAAACAAGTCCCATCTGCCCTGTTCACCCCAGGAGGGACAGGAGAAAGCTGGGAAAAGAACTGCCAGAAGAAGGTGCACTCCCTTCTGCTGCTGAGACTAATATTCCCTGTGCAAACACTGGGAGAAGACGAGCAGATCCCTGCTCGGTGCCTACCTAAAGGATTAAGCACCTACAGTCAAAGCCAGCATGGGTTCCTGAGGGGAATGTCACGTCTTACTAACTTGACTTACTAACTTACTTCACTGAAAGGGTGGTCAGACATTGGAACAGACTGCCCAGGGAACTGGTGGAATCACCATCCCTGGAATTGTTCAAAAAAATGTGTCGACGTGGTGTTCAGGACATAGTTTAGTGGTGGACTTGGAGGTGCTGGGCTGATGGTTGGACCCAATGATCTTAGAGGTCTTTTCCAACCTAAGAAATTCTATGATTCTGTGATTCTATTCCTCTGTGATTCCAGGACACAGATGATCCCAGCCCAGGCTGGCTGATGGTCTCCTCGCTGGCCTTCACTAGATGGTGCTCTACACCCTGCCATGAAATGCCTTTTGCAGCCAGCGCCCGTTTCTCCCCTGCTGCATCTCCAGCTGCAGCCTGAGGTGGGAGGAGAACGGGCTGAGGATGTCCAAACTTGCCCTGACCAGGACTGAGCCGTTTCTCTCTCCAGCCATACATATGGACACACAGTTTGTGGGCAACCACTTCCAAAACCGTCCTGGGAGCTTCAGCTCCTGCAGGCACGGCAAGAGACCACAGTGCTTGTGTCTCCCCCTTTAAAAACCAAGTGCCAACCGCAGCCAGCCCTGCCTCCCGCAGCCAAAGCCGCGGGCTCGGGCAGGTTGTCCTTTCAAATAAAACGCGACCTCAGCCGGAGCCCGGGGAGCCGCAGAAAGCTGAAGCGCTGGGTGGGCTGAATGACAGGCTCTGCCTCTGTGGAGCACCAGACACACTCCAGCACCCTCCCGGCATCAGCCTGACGAGCCAAACGGTAAGGTAGGATGCCTCTTTAGAGCTCAGCAAACTAAGCTCTAAAGTGGAGCTTGTCAGCCAACAGTTAAACACACTTGGAGTGTGTTTATCACTCTTTGGTAGGGAATATGACAAGTGTTTACGTACAGCATGGAAGTGGAGAGGCTTTCTGACCATGCAAGAGAGCTACCCAGCAACAGAGATGGGGCTGCTTTGGGTGGAAGAAGGATTTACAAGGTTTAAATGACAAGTTTTCTCGCCTGATTACCATCTCCTGTGTTTTTGTCGTGAAGTGTGGGGGACGTCTCATCTTGAAGCCTCCGACCCATGAGTCAATGTTTTTGCATTTGTTGCTCTTTTTGAAGCCTGCTCAAAACCCCCACGGTGAAGACAGAAAACATTGCCCAACAACAAGTCTTTCCTGAAAGCCGGTTTTGCAGGAATAAAAACCCCCAGAGAGGCTTGTGCTCTGCGCCATGGATACTTTCAGCACACACAGCCTAAGAAGTCTCCCTTGACAAGCTGTCAAGAGCTTTCAAGAGGCTCTTTATTGCTCTACACACCCTGGTTGGGAAAGCTTGAGCACAGAGATTGGCTCTGCCCATGTCAGAAGCCAGTCCTCTTCTCAGACGTGGCATTTCGGGCACTGCCACCGTCCCAAACTTCATTAGTATAATTCCAGTGTAACAAAACAATCAGGCCCAGCCTTAAAGGCATTTCAAGCCAGGCCTGGGTTGACCAGGTTCTCCATGCACTCCCTTCAAGCCTTGGCACTGCCCAGGCCTGTTAAAAAATTTCCTGGACACGTAGAGGAGAAGCAAACAAAGGGTTATGTGATGTCACCCAGCCTTGTCCAGCCACCAGGTTCAACCCAGAGCAGATCCTGGGATCTGTTGCAGAGCTGATCTAAGGAGCACTGATAGTGTCTGCTGGAGATGCTGTGGGAACCAGCTGTGCCAGGAGGTGAGGACCCAGCATTGCTTTGCTTTGTGATCGATTGGTGTTGAAAGACAGGAGATCCCGTCACTGCCGAGGAAAAGAGCTGCCTTTACAAGAGAAGGAGAGAAAAGGGGAAAAAAAAGATTGTTGTTTCACCATCTGAGTTGGAGTCATTTGCCTGAGCATCTCCATCCCAGCACTGGGGAAGGCAGCATGTTCCAGTCCCGCCTGACACCAAGTATGTTTGCCTTTTGAGAGGCATTCGAAGATCGAGGGGTTTACAGAGGGGTGTGAGGAGATGAGTAATGAGGAAACAGCCCTTAGGAGGCTGCTGGGGGCAGTGAGGAAGATGTCCAAACCTTTCATGCCAAGCCTTGCATCTTTTGAGAGACTTAAGCACTTCTGCATCTGGACAGCATCAGTGGGAAAGGGCGAAAAATGGAAGCTCCTTTTCCCCTGCAAGCTTTTCTGCTCTCCCTGTCAAAGGCAATATCACAGGAAACTCCACAAGTGGGTCTCATCCTAGAGATGCTCTAGGGCTTTTCTGGTGTGGATTCTCTTCATACCAGCCCAAGGTCCAAGTCTTGCTGTGAGCTGTTTCCCTGCCATCAGGCATGGGATAGCCTCGTTGGCTGGGCTGAACTGGTGGAGTTGTTGCTGCCGGCCCATTGCAGCAACATATCTGTATTCCTCGAGGTGGATGGGAGGAAAACACTTTTTAACTCAACACTGGAGGTTTTAAGGAGGACTAAAATTCACTTCTCAAGCGCTTGGGTTTCATGTGGCACGAGGGCTGGTGTGAGCCAGCCCCAGGACACCTCATGCTGCTCACTCCCTCCCATTTAACAGACATGAAACATATAAGGCTTCATTAATATTGAAAAAAACCCATCTCACTGCACCCTCATGCCCGTTCAAATCATCTCAAATGACTGCAGCAAGCTCTCTGCACCCGTGAGTGGATGTCTACGTGCAGGTTGCCCTCAATATTCAAGCAGCAGATTAAAACTGGGCCGGATTTTAACACAGGCTCTGTGGAGTGATGCTCGGGGCACACACCCCAAGGCCCGGGTTGCAATTCCTGGCTGCTCAAGTGCACATTTGTAATGCATCAACATCTCTACCTGCTTTATACTCCTAGGGGAAGCCCCAGGGAGAGGTTTTCAGGCAGCAAATGGGGTGGTGAACGGGGCTGGCATCCCACACAGGGACACGGGCACAAGCATCTGAGCGGGGTCACCAGGGCAGCTCAGCAGCACAAACTGCAGCATCATGGGCATTTTTGGGATGGCTCTTTGCTTTGTTTCAGCTCCTCCCAGTACAAGCTGATAACATGCAACTGATACTGCACTCAAAAACTTGCTGCAGAGAGCAGAGAAACCCATAAGCAGCCATGGCTGGCTCTGCAGGGTTTGGTTTTGCTGCAGGGTCAGGAAGCAGGTGCTGCCTGACGTCAGCATCCCCACTGCCACTGTGGAATGGAGCAGCTTCAGCATCGGGGACACCTCGGTCTGGTGGCAGCTGTGAGACAAAATCTCCCAAAGGGCAGCAGAAATCCTCCCTGCCTCCAGCCCAGAAAATGGGCAGGAATATTGTACTGCTGAGTGCTCTCAGCCACTGCCTTCCTTCCCCTCCTCCACACGGTGCCAGCACTGGAAGGAAAGGGAAAAGGATCAGATGCTGCAGAAGTCCTGACCTCATTCCTATCCTGCCTGCATATGTTTTGTGGTAATGTTGTGATAATTATCAAATACTTCCTTCACATTTTCCCAGCCAGGCACCAACATTATTGCCATCACCCCGTCTCCTTGTCTCTGCAGGATTGTCCTCAAGGAACACCTTTGCATTTGCCTGAACGAGATGTTCTTGTCTTGAGGAACCACAACAGTGCTTTTCCTGGTTTTCCATCCATCCTATTAAACCACACCAGCAGCTTTTCTTCCCAGTATTTTGAGTAGGGTGCATTCTTCTGCTAGTGTTATATGGACAGTATGCCCATCATTTCCCATCAGCTTTTGGTTAGGTGAGCCCAGAGCTCCAGGTCAGAGAGATGGTGTGCCCGATGGAGCGATAACATAAGGAAATACATAAATACAGTGTTCCGAAGCAGATTGGGTGGTGCCCTCCCAAGGAGACTCAGAAACATCCAAACTGTGGTTTCGTGTGTCAGGGTAGAAATGTCCACAGCAGGACTGGTGTGCAGGGCCTGTCCTGGGTATCAGTCAGACAAAAACACCTCATGCATCACCCCCGCCTGCTCCAGTGATGATGGAGAACACGTGTAGCCCTAAGCCAGCTGGCCATTGCATGTGAGTGGGTATCAGGCATGCAGTGCAGGCTTTGCTGTGCTCACCCGTGAGCTGGCAGCCAGTTCTTGCACGGGGGCTCAAGTAGTTCATGCATGAGCACGGATTTAATCCGTACATGAACACCCAGTTGATCCATGCATGAGCATGCAATTAATTCATGCATGAGTACCCAAACAGCTGAAGCATGAGGGAGCCTTTCATTCATGGGTGCTTGAGGAGTTCATGCATCAGTGCTCAACCTGCCCACACCCAAGCACCCTCCTTGCTCATGCATGAGCACCCACTTTAGTCACGCATGGGCATCCGGTTAGTGGATGGGGCAGAAACATATTTGCAGGGGAAAGGTACCCCCTGAATGAGGGGAAACCCAGTGGGTCTGCCAGGAGGAGGCCACAGCCCAAAACAACAACAGCATGCGGGTGTTTTCTCCATGCTATTTTTAATGGGCTTGAGCTAAAAGCACTGGGACAAGGAAAGGCAGGCTCTGGCTCTGATGCTGGTCGGACACAGCTCTCAGATGTCTCTGCCCAATCCCTCCATTCCTCTCTCAGCCCTGAGACCACCTCATAGCAAAACCTTCCTTTATTCTGTTCCTGAAAAATCAGGAGGCAAAATATACATTGTCACCAGGGGAAGCAACAGCAAACACACAAATTCTTTTTCTCTCTCTTGGATGAAAATAATTCATGTCATGGGTCACTTACTTAAGCTTAATACTCTCCAGGAATGCCTAATTTTTTTTAAGCTTTTACGAGAACAACCTTGAGAAAAACCAAGTTACCAGCTAACGTCACTGTCACTTCTTGCAGTCCCTAACCCTAACCTGTCCCATCCTGAGCAGGTAACATCCCTTCTCAGTCGATTAAACACCACATTTTACCAGCTTCCCGGGCAAAGGCCTTCAAGACCCTTTTTTTCCCAACGGGGAAGGAAAAAATACAGCATCCTTGCGTGGCTATTCTTGGGGTTTGAGTCAAAGTTTCCAGTGGGGAATGCCCACTGCGCTATCACGTGGCTGGTCCACGTTCCAAGCGGTGCCCCTGCTCCGCTGGGAGCAGGGTCAGGCTCTTGGGCTGCTCCAGCATTTTTTCCCACATGTTCAGCCCGTGCAGGAGTCCCGCCCGAGCCCGTAACACTTTGCTGAGATGCCTTTGACGGAGGCAGTGAGCTGATCTCCCGACGCGGGGCTGTCCGCGGCGGATAAAATAAATATTTAGCTTGAAAACATCTAACAGTTTTCAAAGAGCCCAGGATGGCCCAAGCGTGTTTAGACTGTGTGCATAGCAAAGGGTGCTGATGGCTTTAATCATCCTCCTTCTGTGTACTCAGAGCTTTTATCTGGAGATCTTCGCAGTCCTCCACAGAGAGGTTTGTCTTGTTCAGCTCTGCATAACAGATAAGGAGATGGAGGCGCAGCCGGCGGGGGGGTGGATTTGGGGTGTTTGGGGTGCCACATTTCGAGCCAGCCTCCTTTGTGTTTCCTCTCCAAGGCCAACGCTTCTCCGACGAGATGCCGTGAGAAGTGACAAGGCACCAGCGGGTGTCTCATTCAGGTTTTTCTGCCGGTGGCTCTGGTGGCCAGTGTGGCTGGTGCCACTCGTGCCCGTATCTCAGCAACAGTCCCCATATCCCACCGTGCCGCCTGCCCCTGGCTGCAGCAGGGAGACGGGTTTGCAGAGCTGCTTGGAATTGCAGATGAAAAGCAATGCTGATTTCTGTTTTGGTGCTTTGCATTTATGGAGTAGCATCTCTTGTCTCCAGCAGGCTCAACTTTATTTATTTATTATTCCTTTTCACAGATGCTTTAATATAAAGTAATTAGTCCTGAGGGTAGCATCAAGCCAAGAACAAATTAGGTTGTAACACAACGGCTCCTCTGCCTGGGTGCTCTGGTTTTTGGGAGCCCAGCAGGAGAGGCTTCTGCCTGAGCTCAGCAGCCAAGAGGGTCAGGAGAGTTTGCAGCGCACTGGGGCTGTGGGCAGGATGAGGTCCAGGGAGCACTGCCCAGAGCATGCTGCTGCTGGAGAAAGATGTCCAAGGGAAGCCTGTGCTAATCCCAGCATCTCCTCAGCTCTCCCCGTGGCTGAAGAGGAACCGGCAGAGTCGTAATCCAAGAAATGAGGCATGTTTTTCTCTGGAAGCTGTGTGGGCTTTAACAAGAGTCTGATCCTGGGCCTTTTAACCTCATTTTTTAAAAAAAAAAATCCTGTTGAATTAACGCTTTTTTTTTTTTCCTCAGTTCAAATGCGTATTTCCCCTGCCCCACTTCTCCCATGCAACATTCTTTTGAATCAGATTTTCCCGGGAATTTTAACTGCAAAAGGTCTGCAGCTTCACAAACATTCAGCCCAGCTGATGCAGCCCGACAGAGACGATGTGGATACACTGATGGGTCATCCTGAAATGGAGGCTCTCTGGGCAGGAGCTGGCCACAGATGGGTGAGCATCCCTGGACATAGCACTGGGGCTGTCTACCCAGTGGTCATTTAAAGATCACTCTGCTATTCCCTGTTTCCCCATTTAGTCACAAAAATAATCTCTTCAGAGGATGATGAGTGTAAACCCAGCTTTTGGTATCAGAAAGCAAGGTACACCGTCCTATCCCGGGAATCTTGTCATGCCTGGATTGGCCAGCCCCATGCGTCTTCCAGCCCCATGGGGAGGCAAAGTGTGTCCAAGGGACTTGGGTCACATCCCAGGCTGGGCTAAGAGACACCTAAATGCATCACCTTTTCAGAAACCAAAATAATTTTTCAGGCTTTGGGTTCTTAAGGCCACCAGCTTTCCAAGAAATTTTAAATCCTATAAAATTCACCCAAATCCCATAATCACTCATAGAAACAAAGGCTGGACTGATTACTTTGTACTAAAAGGTTGGCAGGCTTCCAGGTTTATGAAGTGCAGCTCTGCAGGAAGAAAAATCTTTTGTGGGCAAAATCGTGTACCAGTGGTTTTGGCAAAACAAACGAAAATAAGGCATTTCAGGGAAGAAAAAAAGAAAAAAAAAGCCTTTAAAAATAGTCTTGACACTATCTTTGTCCTCAAATCTGGAAGAGGAAGGTTCACACTTATTTTTCATCTGCTTTCCTCCATGCCTGCTGAAAGAAAAAGGGGCAGGTGGATTATTTTTAGGCTGCTGTTCCTGCTGCAGATGCAAGAAAAGCCACTTTTCCCAAAGCTGGCTGGAGCTCTGCCTGTTGGGACAGCTGTGGGAACCTCTGTCTGGCCTCAGCTAAAAGGAAATAGGGCTTGGGGAGGGTTTTGGGGACCAGGAAACTATTTGTGGGTGGTCAGATGAGGGTTGGGGTGGCTCAGCCTTGTCATTTCAGGGCAGTTACCAGGAGCTTTCTCACAGGGAGGTCTGCAAAGATTGACCCGGTGCTGCTGCAGCACCTCATCACCACTCAGAAAAAGGCCTTTGAGTCTCTCCTCACAGCTCATTTTGGAGTGCTGAGAGCAGCACCCACCCCTGTGCCACACACATCAAGGTGACCAGGGGAAAGGGGCTCACACTCCTCGCCTGAGCTGCTCCTCAGCTCTGGGGGGCATGGATGGCCAGGGAGGCATCTCACTCCCTGATGCCACTGCTCTTCTCCAAACCCTTGATGGTCTCCTGGGAATGCAAGGACCAGAACAGCACAGAGCCGTGAAAATGTGGGTGCCACAGCAGCTTTAGAGAGGCAGGAGGGTGTTCTAAATTTTATTCCTTTCCAACCATTCATTCCTGATATGTGGTTTGCCTCTACTGCTGCCAGATGTGGAAATGTTCAAGTGAGAATGGTTACCAGAGCCCCCAGCCCTTGTGCCCAAGTGGCAGGGGCCAGGAAAGAGCTGGTCACTTGAAAGGTGAAGCACAGCATCCTTTGGCACATACCTACAATGACTTCCCCACTTTCATAAGAGCTTTTTGCAATATCCCAGTCTGCCTCCTCCCTTAGCATCTTAAATAACTGTCCATCATCAAACAACACTTAGTTCTTAATGACCACCTTATCCAGCCCCTGACTAATGACACATGGCACCAACAGCCCTCCTTCCTGGAGAAACACCCCCTCTGCCTCCCAGCTTTAATCATCTGTGGGAGGACTTTGACTTTCATGACAGCTTTTGTGTCTCTGTAGAAGTCAGTGGCAATATAAAACAGTTCACCCTCACCAATGTGCTTTTTGACTCCTTCAGAGAACTCAAAGAGGTTTGTGAGACACGACTTCCCTCTACAGAAGCCCAGGTGACTCTCCCCAGATAATTAATTGTATTCTGTGATGTAGTTTCTAGTCATTTGACCAGCACAGACGTAAGGTACAGACATCGAGAAACCTCCTGAAGGCTTTCTTTAATGTCCTGTGGAAAGTCTGCCCTGGTCCAGGAGCTGTTTGCAATGCTCTTGCTCGGGAGGATGCAAAACCCTGCAGGGCTGCCCACGCATTTAACTGCTGCACAACCCCACACCAGCTACTCACCTTGCCTGGACCCCTTAATCCACATGCCAGTGGATTTAATACCACTGTATTAAAGAAGGCAGCTTAAGGAGAGGCTGCTGGGAATTTACTAGCCGGGCTCTAGGGAAGCAGAGCTTATAAAACAGAAACTTAATGAACAGGGTGCTGGGACAGAGGAGTTTAAATCATACATAGGAATCTGCATCCTCCTGTAAGGCTGATGGAGGCATTTTCAGTGGAAGCAAATCCATCCAAGAGCATCCCAGCAAGGGACCAGAGTCACCATGGAATCCTGGGCACGAGTGAGGTGGGAGCCAGGACAGCTGCTTTAGATGATCTACAGAGTTAGTGGCACAGTGGTAGAATTAGCTGATTTATTAGAAAATAAAACAACACTCCAGAGTGATGAGAGGAACTGCATTACACTGCTTTTGGGTTTTGCTAAATGTAAACAATAGCGCACATTATTTTAGAATTTAGCTTTGCAATAGTATTGCAAGATGTTCAATATCTGAAAGCACCTGCCATGTAGAAACACTTTCCAGACACCTGTGAGGCACCAACAACTCTTGATTAGGCACAGGAAATAGAGGCAGTGGTCCAACAATTCAGTCAACCCACTTTTAGGCTTCCTAATACCAACTAAGAAGTGATGAAACCACATGAGAAAGGCACTGATCCAGGATGAACTTGCTCTACCGGTTCAAATATTATTTTTTTTTCTTAAACAGACTTCCTTTGAAGCAGCAGGCTTCACCCCAGATCAGGTACCATCTCATCTGTACATCTAACCTCCTTCCAGAGTGGCCACAAACCATCCTCCAGCAGGAAACATCCAGCCAGCACAAGCTCAGGGAAAGGCAACCCATTTGTTTCAGAAGTCTTCAGTCACTCCTCCCACCCCCTCTTCTATCAAACAGCAGAGCTGACACTGTAAAGACAGATACCAAGCTGCTGTATCTGCTCCTGTCATGCTGAAGAGAAGCAGGAAAGGCAGCAGTCGCTGCTTGCAGTAGATCTGCTCACAGCACCGGGACTTGGCCAAGGGAATGACAGACCTCCCACTGTTCACCTGGGACTGTTCTCCCAGGGACAGTTCCCTAACGACTGCACTCCAAGGAAGGTGAGCTACCAAGGAGAGAGTATCAGCAGTGGTGTGTGCAAGCCTGCCAAGCCCCTGCTGGCAGCCCTGCTCGCACTGGCAGGAGCAGAGAGCCACAGCTCAGGCATCACAGAGGTGCAGAGGGCTGCTCAGCTGAAGGACCTTTCCCTGCACTTTTCCAGAGTAAAAGCTGCGAGTAGCTGATCCAAGAGAAAGTGGGAGCGGAACGGGTGTGCAGACACAAGCCATCTGCGTTTGGGATGGAGAATACGAGGGAAAAGCACAAGGTGGTTGATACGGGAAGGAATGACCAGCAGATGCCCAATTCTTTTTTCTCCCTTTCAGGTATCTGCCGCAACATTCCAGAGGTCTCAGGCCACTATGCCTGACAGGTCTGTGTTTCCTGATGCTGCCAGTGGTCTCTTATAGTGTCTCCATGTGACTAGTCCCAGCCGAACAGCAAAGATCAAGGAAGTCCCTGCCAGCAGAACAACTGGAAACAAAACAAGATGAAGCAAAAGCACGTTAGAGCATAAGGGAAAAACCTGACCCCTCTTGTCGTACCCCAGCTCTCAGTACTGGGGGCATTCAGGGAAAGAGGACAAAACCCCAATCCCCTGTATAGGATCCATTGCCCCCGGAGTTGTATTTCTCAGAGTTTCACCGCTATACAGCCAAATTTGCCCAGTGATTCCAGGTCAATGCATGTCTAAAAAGGGGCAGGCTTCATGGACACGGGAATTAAAATGCATTACATTAACAAAACACTCCAAGAATAGTTGAACTATATAAAGGAACATGTACTAGTTTGGGAAAAGCACATCCTTGTCCTACCAGCCAAACAAGCTCAACCACTAAGATTTAAGTTTTCCTGGTAGAAATGCACCTACTACAGGAACACAGGAGACAAGCCTCCAGTGCCCTCATACCTGCGGCAGACAAGCTCTTCCAAGTCCTGCTTGGTGCTTTTAGACATGACCAGAACTCCAGCTGCACTTACAGCAAAGGGTACATGTACTGGAACGGTTACGATGGTGGTACCAGTTCAGAAATTAGCTTTAGCCACCGGTATGTGGCAGTGGGAAGGCTGAAGGGTGGGAACATGCTCCCTTCTTCTGACCCCACAGTGGGAATAGGCATCTCAAACTGCTACAGCAGGATTCAGAGTTCACACAGCTCAGTCCCTTTCACGCCAGCACAAAACTACTCATAAGGGTATAGCTCCTGCCAGACTGTGATTGTACAGAATTTGGACAGCTTAAGCCCTTTTACAACGGATGACTACACTCAGCTCTGGTACAGTGGCCGGCAGCTGCCAAATAATCCCAGGAAAACTTGTTAAGGCCAGCCTGAGCTCCACATGGGAGAGGAGCATGTGCAGGGTTTTGCATTATAAAGCCCTCCGTGGGTCAGAAGCTTATGCACTGCTCCTATATCCCAAACAATATGGGGCAAATGGGAAGTCCACAGCCTTCATCCTGCCCCTGCTTTTCCCTTGGCCTGCCCTGTGTCAGATGGACTAGCAGAGGACCCAAGCGGGTAATGGAGGATTGTGGGGCAAACATATAGAGCTGTTCAAGAAGTGAACTTGAGAAAACACAAGGTTTGGATTCAGCCCCAAGGCTCACGGGCACTGATTTCCGCTCTACTCTTTACTTAGCAGAATAAATACCTCCAAATATATCCCTACTTCTGCTTTTAACAAAGAACACTTCTCAAGTGGCAAGCCCTTCTGCCCCTAACACACAGTAAGAGTGTGGCATTGTTTACTGCCCTTCTTTTGCAGGAGCTGGAAACGGCCCAAAAGACTCACCTATAAAAATGTTGTTGGTCGTTGGGGATGAAAACGAGCTGTCCTTGCACGCGCTGCCAATCAGAGCTGTTATGACCACTGGGTAGGTTGTGAGGTTATAGCGGACATACTTGTCAAGAAAGAAGTTTTCTAGGTAAAACCTGGGAAGAAAAAGAGTGACCAAAGTAAGCATTTTCTCCACCTTTTTTTTTTTTTGTTCCCATTCTCTAAGAAAGGAATTAGACAAAGAATGGGGTTTCTGTGGGCTACTTTGGACCATAGTCCAAAATTTTTTATTTACTGAAGTTCAGAAGATTCATAAGTAGTTTATTTAAGGTAGGTTTAGGGGAATGTTTCAAATGCTTTCCATATCACACCCTCATCTGTACACCTAAGGCAGGTTGGGTTCATGCAAGTCACAAAACCCTATTCCTGGCCCACAACATGTGATTATTGGCATTGCTGAGAGTCAAGGAAGAAAAGCTCTGCCCGCAGTCCCAGTTCATCAGCCACGGATAATAACCAAGGCCTTTGTGCTCAGTGTTGGGACAGGGACAAACTACAAACGGACTGGGACAGACAAACACCATTTGTGAGAGGTGGAAGGGGTTCTTTCAACCCATGAGGGCGCTTACCATATCAGCAGGCAGAGAGCAAGGATGCTGAGAGAAGCAGTGGTTGCTTTCTCCTGGGACACGTTCCACTGGTAGATCAGCACAACGGCGAAGTTGAGCAGAGTGGCGATGGTGGTCCACGTTCCGTACAGCGCCAGCCCGTTCTGGACCTGCCACACAGCACAGCAAGGGGACAAGCAGTGATAAATGGGGTAACCTCTGCCTTCTGTGACCCAGAGGCCCTGGGGCAGTTAAGCCAGACTTCTGGACCCAGCTGCAGGAAAAGTCCCTCAGCGTGGAGAGGAGCAGAAGCCTTGGAGTCCCCACGGGAGTCCAGGGATCCACGCCAGCAGTGTGTTGTACTGCTGTTGCAGGGAAGTGCAGTACAGGGATGTAAAGAACAGAGCCCATTCCCAGTTTGTGTCAAGAGATGTAGGCACATTTCCAGAAGGGTTGGTAGGAACTTTCCTGTGCAGAACTACCCAGTTTTGCTGACTCCCCCTCCACCAAAACCAGCACTGTCTTCTTGGGTGGTTTCTTACTGCTGACTCACTTTCTCACTGAGCAACCCCGACATTAAGTAAGGAATCAAAGGTGGTTAGAGCACACACAGGCAGCCACGGGAGTGCAATGTGAGGTGTCCTGGACGGGAGAAGGCATCAAGGTAGCAGGTTTGAGCTAGGAGAGAGGAACAGGGAGGGAACCAAGGAGTGAGGGGGTATGAGCATGTTTATCCTTTTTTCTCTGTGAGGTTTGCCAAACAAGCCCTCTTCTCAGGGACAGCGGAAAAGCAATTCCTTCCAGAATTTCACAAAACTCAGAAAGACAGCTGCATTTGAATCCTTAAGCACTGTACGCTTTCCCATATAAGAAATATATAATTTTTTGAGGTCAAATGTCAGGAACACCATGATCAGCTACAGCATCAGAAGCCACCCTTAGCAATGGCTTCTCGCCCTGCAAGAAGTATTCTCCCCACCCCAGACGCAAGTCTGGGCTCAAGTTTTCACACTTCACTGAAAACTTCATCTTGTAGCAGCTGGAGAAGTACCTTGCTCTGAATCATTCCCATGATGTCCGATAGGAAGCAGATGCAATTAAGCCTGTGTGCACCTGCAGCAAGCACAAGTTAAAGTCAGGGCAGAACTCCTTCCTTACCCATGTCCTGCCATTGAATGTTTCACTCTTGCTACCCCCAACACTGCACAGAGGGGGGCGTTTTTTGGCATTTAGCCACAGCACAGCTTCCCAAATGCTGCCTACCAGAATGCGGATGAGCCACAGATCCGCTTTGTGACCCTTCACAAACCACGAGGAGTAAATGCTCAAGGCTCGGTGTGAAATGAAGAGGGAGGCACACGTGGTAAGAGTGAGGACTACCAGGAACACCAGGGCTGGAAGGAGGTATCTAGGACAAAGAACACAATAGACAGTACATTTTTTTTCAGTGGTGTCACAATGCCTTAATTCATGGCTTTAGTGTTTGGCCTTTACTGAATTTAAGTTGATCAGCCTTTAATAAAGGTAATCACTACATCTAGCCCACATTTTGACATCCTGCTGTCACTGTTTTACTCTGTTAATCATGAAGTTATTTTCCTAACTGCAACTAATTTCTTCACCTCTTGACAGTGGTGCTTTTATAAGCCCTAATGTGGCCATGATTATGAAAACAATCCAAGGCAAGGAGCATTTTTGAAGAGAGGCATGGTTCCTGCCTTACCTGTGGAGGTAAAAACATAGAAGAACAGCAGGTTTGAGGGGATCTTAGGCTTCAGTGACCAATCTAGATCATGGGTAAGATGACAACATCATTCAAAACCTCCAAGCTTGTATGAAGGCTGTGTTTTGCCAAGGCCTGCCATAGGGTTTTACAGGTGTGATTAAGTGTTCATACGTAGAGGAAAAGGTAAAATGAAGTACTGGGGCATTCTGAACAGGAGTGCTAGAAAGCATTTGTAACAAAAGGCAACTTACTCTCGGTCCCACAGAAACAGCCATCCAACATTGAGGCCATTATTCAGGCACCACGCCACATAAAAAGGTATTGGCAGCAAGTCTGGCTTTATGAAGACACGTCCAAGTTCATTCCTGCCAGGAGAAAGTGGGTATGAAGAAAGGAAAACAATGCCTGCATTGACCAACCAAACTTTCCTGGCCTCATTTTCCTTATACTACCAGGGACTCTAAATTGGAGTTAAATATTTCAGTTAAATTAGGCAATTTCTCCTGTGCACCCTTCTCTGGCACAATACAGTGCCTGTACTGTCCCACAGTACAGAACTTCTCGCTGGTCTCTGCACCATCACAGATACAGTGGGTACTAAGGTCTGCTCCACAGAAGCTGTGGAGCTTGTGCCACTGCTGGTGGCAGCAATGGCACGGTCGTGGAATTTTAGCCCAGTTCCTGGGGCCTTTGGGATCATTGTGTGGGTATGTGAGTACATATTTTGTGTGTGCTCATACACGTGTATGGGCTGATTGGCGATTCTGTACAAACACACACTTCATTTCTTCCCTCAACCTTCAGCGTTGGTCATCACTAACTGAGAGATTTCTTACAAACCATGAAAAAATAGCAGACACACGACTCAAACTAAGCAGTCCATGGTCTCCCTTGACAGGAGAGGTACAGTATAAGTCTGCCCCATGGAAGACATCATGGAATACTACAGATACTGCAAGGAACTGCACGAGGCAGTTATTGACCTCATAGCCCCAGAAAAGGTTCAAGTCTAGTTCAACGAGCCAAGAGACTCCCCAGTGGTGATTCTCTGATCTCTAACAGCAAGTAAACTCAGAGCATTAGATCCATAATCCATTAATTTTGCCCTTGTGGATTCTCAGCATCTAGCAGTGGGTAAGTGCAGGTAAAACTGTCAAATCCCACGAGTTAGTGGAAAGGAGGCCTCACAGAACAGTTTACACACTGATACCTGTTCACATGTTAGAGCAGTTCTTGTACACCTCCAAACTGCTTCCCAGCTTTGGATGCTGAACCTAAGAGGTGCTCCAGCAGCAGACCTTCCGCATGCCAAGTCAAGATAAATGGCAGTGGGTTTACTCTTACTAGAAACCCCAGGAAAGGGGTTAAGACTCTGAGCTACTACAGAAGGGAAGAGTCACTGCCCCTTCTCATTTATGCCATAAACAGCAAATAGGGAAAATACCTTCGACAGATCCCTGACAAGGCGTAGAGAAGCCAGGCAAGCTGCCAGGCATAGATGACATTCCAGATGAGGAAAGTCCAGCCAGCCGGTGTGAAATCAGTGCTGTACTTGGCTGAGATGTTTCCAGGGGTTGTCCTGAACAGACCTGTGGTGGTGAATGTTATTGCAGGCAAAACTGTTACTACATCCTAAGGATGGGGAAAGACTGCTGATTTCCCTCACCCTTCAATCTTCCTCCAGACTTCATCCACACCCCAGAGGGTTTGGGGATGATGAAAGCACACCCTTGGTGTAAACACGCCACGTGCTGCAGTTGGCTTGCCTGTAGACACCCATTGTGGGATCACTGTCCCTGTGGGGAACCCCAAGCACCTTCCCTCTTATACAGAAGCAGAGGAGCCAGTTGTGTGTGAAATCCAGAGAAAAGCACAATGCCAGTTGCTGGCAGATTCAGCTGGGTAGTGCTCAAACACAGCACTGCTGCCCTCTATAAACCCACAGCAGCAGCCTGAACATCTCCCGCCGGGGACACAAGGGACACCACTAGATCCAGGTTCACCAGGGACAAGACCATTTCCTTGGATTTTAAGGGACTGGATAGGGCTGAGGCAACTGGCTGTAACACCTGGAGGATGCACCAGCTACTTCCACCTTTCACAGAACAAGGTGTATTTGGACAGTTGGTGAGCTAACAAACAGATCTATCCCATCCCTGTATCATTAAACTATACAATGCATGTAATCCACCTCTGAACAAAGACAGTTTGCTTGTGTTACCTTTGAATATCCCAGTGGCATTTCCAGCATTCATTATCACCATGACCGTGAAAGTAGCAAGAGACAGAAACATCACCAAAAGTTTCAGCTTGTGTACCGCATCCATCTTACCCTGCAACATGTTAGAGAAATTTTTTGACTGTCCTAAAGGATGCCTGGATTTGTTCCTGTTCTGTAAAACAGAAACTGTTTTAGAAATAATGTTGTAAATTCCCAGATTTTAACTGCTGACTTTTTTTTCATGGTGTTTTCATTAGAACTAAAAAGGCCTTGCATGGGCTGGGAGCATCTGTGTTTGGAGAGACCTCGCCAGGTGGTAGAATGGAAATGGGAAGCCATTGGCTGTCCAGGGATCAGCCTGCTCCATCCCTCCATGCCTCCATCCCTTACTGCAAGAGCCATGGCTCAGGTTTGCCTAAACCAAAGGTTTTAAGGCCTAAATATTCAGCCAGCAAAAGAGCGATCCCAGCTTATTTACATCACTACTGCAGTTTTACTTAAGCAAACAGGCCTATCAATTTTACCCACTCCAGGAAGCAAATATGAAAATATTGAAATCTTGGCCTCGCAGCCAAGTGCCTTTTAGTTCAACATAACTTTTCACATTTTCCTCTCTAATCCCATAACTCCTACAAATTAACTTCCTTTCATGGTGGTATTACCTTCTCATCTACTGGCTGCCAATAAGATTTACATGCTTTAGCAGGTCTCAAGAACTTTATAGACTGTCAAATCTACATACTACGTTTTATCGAGGTTCATAAGTAGTGACTTGAGCTTCCCCAAGTGTTTTGCATCAGTCCAGAATTTGTTCTATCACGGCAGAGTTCTGTGCCGCCTCTAAGAGTAAGCATACCTACATCCAAACTATAGGCAACAGCCTTTATTTCTCCTCACAGCTCAGCACTTGAGCTGCCTTCCCTGTACAATGGCACTCTAATGCCTTCCAGGGCTGGCAGGAATAACAACTGGAGTCGTTCCAGGTTGCTCAGTCTTGAACTAATAAATTTCAGTTCCCACTTCAGTGGATGGTTTTATAGTTCCAGGCTTTGTTCATTGACTAAGCTGCATCCAGACACGTCACAAGGAAGTGGGAAGGGAATTCCTGTTTTCTGTAAATCCGTACAGGCTTTGCCCTTTTCAGTTCTATCTAAGCAGAGAACCCACCCTTTTTAAAAATAAAAAATTAAAATCCTATGTGGAAGAACTCATTTAACTCAAGATTTCAAATCCCAGTTAGATTTATGTCAGTCAAATCACAAAACAACACACCGTCTTCAACAGATACAGTGGATTAGCAAATTCTGAAAAGAAAAATCCACTTGTACTATTAGAGATATCTTTTCCGGCTCAGGAAATGATTAACATGCAGATTTCTGAAAGCCATGAAAACATAGGAGAAAAATATCACTGTACAATGATCAAGGAAAGAATATAAGAATCGGACATTTGGCCACTCCAAACCAATACATGGGACTAGATGGTCCTTTAATCTCACCGTCAGGCCAAATCTCTATCTTCCTGCAGTCCTGTAACTGTCTTCAGCACCCCATTTCTCTTTCACTAGCTTATTTGGAAGAACCTTGATTGCACATCTTCAGAGAAACTCATGCTTGCTTATGGAAGTGTAGGAGGAAACCCTTATTAAACCCGTCAATAGTTTCACTGCTGTCTCTCACCTCCTGCCTCCCTCTAACTTATTGCTTGCAATAAACGTCTGCAATATTCCTCTGCCTGCAGTTTCCAGTCACAAACACCCTTTAGAACAATCAGAAATATTACTCACAGGGATCCACACAGGATTTTTGGCAGTGTTTTACAGCTGTAGTTCAGCTACAAGCAGCGCTGGGGAGTCTCCGCCGCCTAATCTTATCTAAAGAGATTTTACACAACTTTCAGCAGATTAATAATTGTGTATTATTAACAAAAAAAGTATCACAGTAGTTAGACATGCTTTCTGTCTGTGAGCTGCTGCAGCCTCCAATTGGCTGAAGCCTCCCAAAAACAAGCACTTATGCAAGAGAAATGTGATTACTTAACCAAAGCCTTTTATAACAGCCAGACATTGCATATAACACTGCATGATCCCAAACTTGTTGGCAGACAGAAGCTAACGAGTGCGTGCTCTGGGCTCTTGCCTGCTTTGTCCTTCCCCATCTCTGCCAGGAGGGGGGAAACTGAGCACTTAGTGCAAAATTTTGTATCTCAGAATCAGCACTCCCAAGGAGCAGGAGAGGGGATGTTAGCAGAGGGTGCTGGAGAAACAGCCGGGATTTGGGATTTGGGAAAGACGGAGATCATAAAATGGTTTGCATTGGAAGGGACATTAGGAATCATCTGACTCCAACCTTCCTGCCATGGGCAGGGACACCTTCTACTAGACCAGTTTGCTCAAAGCCCCATCCAACCTGGCCCTAACACTTCCAGGGATGAACACCCAGCTGTAACACACAGAACCACAGAAAAGTTTAGGCTGAGAAAGACCTCTAAGATCCAGTCTAACCATTAACAACATAGCAAGTTCTGGATCCTGTGAGCAGCTACAGATCTTCCCATAGCAACAGATGAAGATTGGTTAGCAGGTAAATTTTTGTTCTTAGATATGGAAAAGGCTCCTGCCCCGCCATCAGTGCAAGCCCATCCCACAGAAGCAGTGCAAGCCATGCTACCTGATCAGTCTCCACCTGCACCTCTGTCTGCTACAGAACCACAGTCTCACCACATCCAACTCTTTCATTTGATATTTCTGATTGTTTCCTCTCAAATTAAAACTTTTATGCCCAATTTAAAGTATTCTTCAGCATCAAAATGTTATTTACCTTGTGCAGCTACAGTGCCTACCAAGCAGACAGTCTTGCTGGGAAGTGCCCTATGTCAAATATAAAGGCAGTGATTAACTAGCACCTATCCTCACCCATTGGAAGCAACATCGTAGGACTGGGAATTAACCCAGCTGGAGCTTCCTTGGCCATTCAGACATGGTTACAAAGCCTATGTGAACATGGATTATCCAGCAGTGGGAAGTGCAGGGCATCCAGCCAGCACTGTCCTCGCCTAGTTATCAGTGTAGGTGTGAGGTCCACCCTTTGAAGGTATTCTGAGGTCCACCCTTTGAAGGTATTCTGATGTGGAAACCAGTGGCTTAAGTATGATTATTTCTTACTAGCCAGACAATATGTTTTGTTCTACACATCGATCACAAACAAGAGCTGCTTGAGCTGCTCATACATAACCTGTTCCTTGAAGAAGACGAAGGTCTGAGCTCACAGCAGGGTGGCATTTGCATTTTTATCCTCTTTTTTTCACTTTGTGTATCCCCCAGATATGAACCCTCTGCCCCTGTCCTAGAAACTGCCTTCAAGTTACAAGTTTATAAGCACTTGTTACAGCAAGCATGGGCTGAAATGCAAGCAGAGCCACTGTATGGCCTCTCCTCCTAGTATATTAAAATCTACAATGCACTGTTTTCCACACTGGGCCATGTCTTATTTATGGCCTACTTGTATATATATATAGTGTGTGTATATATATATATATATATGGTTTTGCTCATCAGACAGTACAAACTACCTCAGCATGATGTCAGACATTACCTTTTCATCCAACGAATAGGTGGCCTGAAATTCTCCACTGAATACAGACCACTTTATCACAACTGGTCAGCCAGGTCCATCCTGATCCAAATCCAGGCAAGTTCTTCATGTGGGGAACACTGGCCAAGTGGGAGAAGCAACACACACCCACCCACCCCTTGCAGTCCCGTGTTCTTGCTGGTTATTCCATAATGCATCTCTTGTTGCAGTGAGACAGCTGGAAGCAATGCCACCATAGTGGTGGCCTTGTCCTCTTGCCACACACCGTCACACAGGCAGAAATTTTAGGCCCACGTTCTGGGATTCAGAAGGGTTTTTTGCAGACTAAATTGCAACACAGGCCCTGGATCAAATATTCAAAATTATTTTATCATGCAGCTCTACAGAAATCCCCTTAAGTATGTCTGTAAAGTACAGAGGAATGTACTTAGTGCTTATAAAGGTATTAAAATTGAACAGCTCTTGCTTCACTAGGCTGTACAGCATTCCCAAAAGTGGGAATGCTCAGGACGGCTACAGATTTAAGATACCTGAGTCAAACTCAAAGGAAGCATTTATGGAAAGGCCCTACCTTTCTCTAGTGTATCTTCACTGAAAGTACTTTTGGACTTATGTCTTCAACATGGGCTTCATTTGAATATCTTTGCTGGCCTGTTGAGGAAGAAAAATTTGTCAGCGGAGTGACAAATGCAGTTACGTACATGTCAGACAAGAAATGGCTGCTAAAGTTTGCATGCACAAAGAGAAGCATGATACAATCCACATTCACAAAAGGACGTGCCCTGAAATCCAGATACGATGCAGCAACACTGAATGAAATCACTGGAAACAATTCCATGACACAGACAGTGGTTGGTACTTTTCAAGACAAGATGCTTTGAATCAAATATAAGTTTGTAGTCACCTGGCTCAGGACAGGGAAAACCAGTTTCCAACTAGCAGTTATTTTACCAGCATGGCAGTTTTCCACTGATAAACGGAGGAAAACACATACTCTCCCTGTGTTACCATAAATCTTTAAAGGGTCTATCTTTAGGCTCTTGAGAGCTCTCATCTGCAATTTCACAAAGGAAAAAAAAAAATAGGAGAATCGCCGCTTTGCAAGAAAGAGAGGAGGTGTACCATGCCCATCCCTCCCAGTGCACACTCCCTGCAGCACCATGACGTGCTCCCCCAGCATCAGTGCACCTCAGACACCAGCTCACACACAACAGCAGGACTGGTTGCAGTGGGACTGCAGCTCCACTGCCACTTCTCCATGCTCTGGAAAGCCATGTAAGCACTCACAAGGTGCTGAAATGGCATGAGCAGACTTTGTGCTGGTATAATCCTGCCCTGCTGACAAGAGTAAGATCCTTTTTTAAAAAAAAACATGAATCCTCCTGCTAGTAGCTGAAATAAAACATTATGAGAACAGACAATTTGAGTCCCAGAACAGAGTGGAAGCCAATTGCTTTCTACCTAGAGGTGCCCCTGTGGAGACCCTGTCCTCAAAATAAACTCATTTTGCACTGTGCAGGAACTGGGGCAAGTTCATCTGTGGGCAGCTCACCCACATAATGCCACACACTGTCATCAGCAGGAAACTCCAGAAAGCAAAGCTCCAGAAACACTTCCCCAGCAAGGCAGGAGCTCAGCAAATCCCACCAAACTGCCAAAGCCTTTTGTGCCTATCAGCAGTGATGGAAGGTTTAAATCCTAAAGGTATTCTGCACACACAGAGCTCCAGTTTAATCTTTGTAGCCACTTGCTTTAACTCCAGCCTTCCCTAATGTGCCAGGCAAACTGGCACCCAGGAGTCAGCGACCTCATTGGAAATCATTTTCAGGCCAAGTTCAGCAAGTGTTGACAACCAAATATACTAATCTTCTAACAACAGCTCAAGCACCCTAATCCTGCAGTGGGTTAATCTGGTGCCTTCAATGCCAGGGATTAGCCTTTCCTTGCTGCTGGGAGGGATGGGATTTGACTGTGCACACTAGGATGGGCACACAGTGAAGAGGATCTGTGTTAGCAATCCCCTTTGGGTATTTTAAGAAGGAAAATCATCTGGTTTTTATTGTTGGAGAACAGAACAGATCCACCCTTTGGCAGCAGGGAAATATCCCTAGGTTTGAGGGAGCAAGAAGAGTAAGAGGAATTCACTACCCTCCTATTTTCAAGCAGACTTGAAGCTGCCATACTAAAATTCATTGACTGATCTCCAAATCTTTCCACTGAACTCTTTCCACTGAACATTTTTGTAGGCATTGTAATCAATATTGTAAGGACAATATTGTAAGCATTTAACTAATTCAAACTAACCCCTGCCCATTCTTGTGAGAGAAAGAGGAAAAAAAGACAATGCACTTCTGTCTTCAAGCTAAACTTCTAAGAAGTAACAGAAAATATTCTCCCCAGATGTTCTCACTTACTTACTGGTGAGTTCTCCTTCTTCAAGGGCAGCCCAAGAGTCTGCAGCAGCGTCCAGTGTCTGGCAGGCAGCATCCACAGCACCAGACCAGGAGCACAGCAGCAGAAACTCACCTGCACAAACAGGATGGCTGTGAAGAGATGAGAAAAACAGCAGAGTTGAGCAGGAATAAGCAAAGACAGATTTATATGGTTGGATAGCTTCAATTTATAAACTTCTTAGTTGTGTAAAGTGTATTTTACTCAATCCCATGGCACTACTGCTGCTCACAGGACTCTCCCATGTCCTCCATCACTGAAGGAGTGATAGAGCATTCATTCAGCGCTCTGTTTCTCAGTGTCACTATTATGTCCTGATTTTAGGAATACAGACATATTACCCTCCTGGACAGCTTTTCTCTGCCCTCACCACTATCACCCTGAAATGCTTCACAATCTTTTTTTTTTCTTTTTTTTTCTCCCCACACCTCTGCCAGAAAGAGCAAAAGGCAGCCAGGAAACAAGCCCCTTGCACTGACAGCAGCACAGTTGTCTCTAAGCCCTCATCGGGTGTAGATGGCTATTTTCCAGACCCCACATGGCCACCCAGCATGGTCAGGAACAGAGAGAGATAGGAAGGGATGGAAGGCACCTGGATTGTGTCCAGAGCAGAAGTTTTTCTGACTTCTGTGAGAGCAAGAGAGCTGCCTTCATATATAGCTGCAGCATCCAGGTCAGCGAGAACCTCTCATGCAGAAAACCAGCTTGAGAGGTAACTTGGGTGGCCTGATTTTCTTTATGGCACTTTTTTTTGTGGCATTTTATATGCTTAAATGCAGTAGTGTCACCTATAATTGGTAGCATTCAATGCATGTCTCAAGTTGAGCATTTAGCAAATGGGAAACGTTTTGATGGCAGTAGCTTTCCTACAAGAGGGCAGCATGAAGCTTAAACAGATGACTTCCACTCCCAGCAGTTGAGTGCCTCACTTTAGCATGAATATTCCTTTAACATAGCAATTTTGCAATCTAATTATCTTTTTTAAAGGCAACTGGAGTTTATATAAAATGCCATCATATGGGTATATGCCACCTCCTACACGAATTATTAGCAGAACTAGAAATTTAGTCTCATTACTGTGCGAAATGAGTGGAACAAAACTCATTGCAAGACTTTACAGATAGGGAAGGTGAATTTTTATTAATAAGATAAGATTCCAATATGTTGGTTCTACCCACTCCCATTCTCCCATTGACATACTCACATGCACAGAGCTGGCCAGGATCGACCATGTGCAGCAGGAAGCACATGGGATAACAGCATCCCCACCTCCCTGCATCTCTGGGACGGGCTCTTCTTTATTTTTGGATGCATCTTTTATACTCATCAGCAGTGAATACTGTGATTTTATGTCTCACACCTCAAGAGTTTCAGGCAAAATTGAGTCTGTTGTTACCCTTATCTGGGTATTTCACAGTTTCTGTACTGTGGGTCATCACCTTGTCAGCTCATCTCTAAGGCTTCAGTTTGTTTGTTGTCCGCTGGTTATTTATTTGCATGAAACACATGGGGTGGTTCTGCAGCAATTAATACATGCCACTCCTTTAACCCTTCCTCTGCTGGGGTTTTTCCCCTGTTGTCTTCAGCCAGGCATTTCCATTCACACCAGTACCAGTATTTCTTTTAAAAACCTCCACATCAGGCAGGTCTTAACCGCATGAGATCCTGGCACAAGTTGAATGCTGTTCACTTGCTGTGAATCAGAGCAGGGAACAAACTTGGCAACAAATTACACAGCCTTTTGCTGGCCTTACAGAAATGCAGAGGTTGAAAATTTCTGTATATTTTAGGCAGCAGTCCCTCTGCTCTCTTGTGTATATGTTACCATACAATCTTCACTCACCCTCTTTCCCATGTCCCTCATCCTTGCTTGCCCATCTGCTCACCTGTCTCATTCTCATTTTTCCACAAAACTGCTCCCTTCCCCTTCCCCTTTGGGAAAATACCATTTCCAAAGGCTGTTCTCTGCCAATATCTACCCTCTCCTCTCTCACAAGGATGTGAAAAAGTATTTTCAGACCTGTAACTCAACAGAATCATTTGGTTACTTTCCAAAGGCAGAAGCAGCACACCCTCTGTTCCATGTTGATCTTCCAGCGAGATTTCCAGGCTTCCTTTCAGAACGTGGAAGTGTTCAAATAATCAAAAAGTTATTTCAGTCAGAAATTTAAGAGAAAACATCAGTTTCCTCCTCAACTTAGTCAAAACCATGAAGACCTCTTGTAGCTTCTCAGAAACAAGCTAAGCCTGAGGCAAGCAAGAAACAATGGAAAATGGCAGCAACAAGGGAAAACTGCAGCCAAAGAGGGAATTTTGGCCAAGTCAGAAGTGAAAAAAGGGAGCTCTAGCAGGAAGTATAACGGAAGCCATAACTGCAAACAATATTGTAATTTTTGCCTACAGTAAATGCATGTATTGTTGAAGCCATGTGCGTGCACACACATATACCTAGATCCTCACAGAGCTCTTTGCAGCCTCCCCAGAGTCACGCAGAAGATGTTTTATCTCATTCAAGCTGGACACCAGGTATATCCATGGAAAGCCAGCTGAAGAAAAGGGCTTTACACCTCAAGAAGGTGAAATACAGTTTCTCACAGAAGCCTTTTTCAACCTACAAATGTTCCCAGGGTCTGCCACCCACCACTTGAGACCTGCCTGCTCCTGCAGATGCAGATGAGGACCTACGTCCAGTGCATCTGGTGGTTTGGGGTAATCTGTGTTTTGGACCTGAGATGCCTTAGCTTGCCTTTTGGCTTGTTCTTTGGAGGAACTGGAATTCTTTCCTTGGGCAATGTAGAGTCATAGAATTGTTTAGGTTGGAAAAAACCTCTAAGATCATCAAGTCCAAACGTTAACCCAGCACGGCCAAGGCCACCACTAAAGTATTTCTCCAAGTACCACATCTACACATCTTTTAAATACCTCCAGGGATGGTGATTCCACCACTTCCCTGCGCAGGCTGTGTCAGGGCTGGACAACACTTTCAGGGAAGAAATTTTTCCTAATATCCAGTCTAAACCTCAGAATATCACAAGCATCCAGAAAGGTCAGAAGCAAGATCAGCCACCTCTTTTGAAAACAATTAACAGCAGATTGATGAAGACAGAGCTCCCACAAGTGCCAGAAACACACAATGAGAGCCCAAGCCCTGTGCACCTTGGTGAGGTGCATCAACTTTGTAACATCATCCTCTTACCATATTTTCCATTAGACACCAAAACCCTGTGTTGCCTTAGTCCAAACACCCTTCAGGGTTATCATGGTGTTACTTTTTGCAACTCAATCATCAAAGCAGTGCCTGCCCTTCATCCTTTCCCTCCTTCCCACAAATTAATTTTGAAGTGAAATTATGGTGTTAGCAGTTTTGATCTGGTTATTCTGTTGAGGCTTGTCTACGGTCAGAATCCTCAGCAGTGCCATCACTGCACGCTTGCTGTCACGCCTGGGAATACAGCTGAACTATCAGCTCTCTGGACAGCAGGACAACAGCCTTTTCTTCTGCATTACAGCTTCCAAAAGTCTGAAAGTGCCATCAGCACAAGGCTTTGGTAGTCTCGCAGACCAAGGCACCTCACTGGCATGTAATGTTGGCCATGCAAAATACAGATGACCGGTCAGTCATTCCCCACCCCTCTTTCATCATCATTAGAAGCTCAGACTGTCATACAAGCTGAGGCATACCGTGACTTATTTTGTTTGAAAGTCTGTAGGAGTGAGAGAGTCTGGTCCTACAGATAAACACAGGATCATTCTCACCAATTTTTTTTTTAAGACACTGAATGGTTGTTACTGCAAAGGAGATTATTTATAGGCCACATAATCTGCCAGTCTGCCACATGACCCTGCAAAGCTCCTATGTTAAAACATCAGCAAAGACAGCACCCACTCTGAACAACTTACCTGGACGCAACTGGGAATCAAGGAGAATCAGGGCTAGTATTAATTGCTAAAAGACTTGCTCTGACCACAAATACTTCCTCAGAGACCTCACCAACAATGTGAGAAGCAGAACACAGGAATTCCACTTTTAAAAATTAGGAAACACACACTGAAAAGAGCAAACTCCAACAGCAAGGGTTTGGGTGTGTTTTTTGGCTTTTTTTTCACCAACATGAAACAGTCCACACTGGGTTGGCTTCACGCCAGTTGTCTGAGCCCACAGGGAAAGCCTCCCCCTCCCTTCTTCCCCCGGGACAAAGGAAAAAAAAACTATACAAACTGAAGAACCTGAAACCAACCGAATTATATCAAAATGTATATTTTTGCATATATTTACAGTTATATACAGCTGGAATACTATGTACAATAGTAGGTATCCTGAATACATCCCTCTGCCCCGGTGGGAAAGAGAAAAGGAAAAGGGAAAAAGGGAAAAGGGGAAAAAAAGATATACACAGTCAAAAACTAAGAACTAGCAAAATAAAGAACTGGCAAAAATTAATCTCACCACGTCCCTTAGAAAAACAGGGTGGCCTGACACAGCTGGCACTCTCCACGTGGCAGACCAGTGGTCACTGCAGGCCTCAGCTGATAGATAAGCAAGACCAACACAGAGACCCACTGCTCCCGAACCTCACCGGAAGAGAAGAGAGGGAGAGCTTCCTCTCCCTTCTTATTTACACCCTTGCTTACGTAAAAATCCTATGGAATACTGGGAACATGGCCTTCTTTCCTTGGTTACAACCTGGTTACCAAGGAAGGCCTGGAATCAAAACCACCACACACACCTGACATGCAGGACACTTTTCCTTAAGTGGGTTTGAACCACAAGGACTCCAGTGTTATCCTTCCAAACACATTCATCCTTTGTGGCAAATGTAGATCAAACCTACCTGTTACAGTAACAAAGCAAAGTAATAACAACTAGACCCGTCATTCACTATGATGAAAGGACCGTCACAGCTGGATCGCATTATATCAGTGTAGGCTATAAATCTCCTCTTACTTTACTTCCCCGTAAAAAGAGCACTTGCCCAATCAGAGAACGCTTCTCTGGCCAGAGATGTGTTCTCAAGGCATGTGAGTGTTCTTCAGGAACACACCTGTCACTTGGCAGGGTTCATCTGAAACGAGAGCCCTGGGTGATATGGCACAGAAGTGAAAGCCTTCCTTTGCAATATGCCATACAACAGAAAGTGAAAGTGTCTGAAGGAGGAGAACTCCAGCTTTGCTGGGGGAAGAGGCATCATAATCTCTTCATAAACTCCAAATATTAAAAGCCATTATGCTGTGTTCACACCCTGTGTATGCCGTACTCCACCTCCAAGGGCTGCCAGGTAAATCTTTTGTACATCAACTTCTACATCCAACAAAGAAGGAAAAAAGCCAAACAAAATCCCCTCAAAGTCCCAGTAGCCTTTCCTACCTGTACCATCCTGACCATGAGCTGGAGGCTACCCAGAGATGCCAGCAGGATCTCTGCAGGTAATGATGGTTTGCTCAGACCGTTGGATGCACAGCACCAGAACAGCCCTGTTACATTTCTGCCCTCCCAGCCAGCAGTGAGAGTCAGACTTATGCCCAGAAGTTAAACTGTCTCTTAAAACAAAAGCCTGGAAAAGAGCTCAGACCATTCCAGAAGGATGAGTGCTAAGCTAAGGCCTCCCAAGTAGACTATCTAAGGATCTTCGAGTCTTGGATAAGGCTAAAGGTTATCGCTCAAAAATACTCATTCATGGCAGTCACAGGCAGCAAGATTTCATCATCAGTCAGTACAGTTTGTAGAGATGTTTCAGAGAAACATCTCACATCCATTTCACTCACAGCACTTAAAAAAACTTGTGAGACTACTCTGAGAACAAAAAAAGGAATATAAATATAAAAATAAATAAATAAACAAACACATACTAAGAGGAACTTCTGTTGAACAAAACCCTGGATGAGACAAGAAATGTCTGAGGGACAAGAAATGGAAGAGTATCAATAACATTTATCTATGTTGGGGAGCAGCACTGCCCCACAAATGGGGATGAGGAGATCCCAGCACAGGCAGTGCCCTCATCCACACAATCCCTGAGCAGGGCTGGGTGCTGGCAGCAGCTTCCATGAGTAGCTGCAGAAACAGCAAAGGGGTGGACCAAGCCCACAGGGTTGGAGACAAGCTACCACACACCCCTGGACAGCAAACCCAGGGACCAACCCACCTGCAAGGCAGCTCAAGGCTGGGCACAAACAGAGCTGCTGCACAGCGGGTGGGGGTGGAGGTCCCCACCGAGGCTGCTCAGAGCAGTTAGGACTCATGGGTGCACTGGGAATCTGTTGGGTTTTTTTTACTGGAATCCCACAGCTCACAGCTGGGAGGCTGGAGGAGAAGCAGGATTGTGGCTCCACGAGGAGAATGGCAGCTGGGAGGTTTGTTCCCATTGCATGCAGCAGCAGCATACAGAGCTCTGCCCGCTGTGTAAATGAGGGCGACTCACCACTATGGGCCTTTGTTCTTTTCTTTGGTCTGGCTGTTGGGACTGTCAGGGATTGTAAGCATCAGCACCACAGATTTTGGTGTTGGTGCCAAAAGGCAGAGCAGTCAGAAGTTGTGCCTCCTCTTCCTTTCCAATTTAAAATGCTGCAGCTAAAAACTAAAAAGATGTGAGGTTTTTTTTAACCAGTGCCATGTAAACCTTGATGGAAAAAAGAAAAATCGTGGACTTAAGTGCTCCTTTTTAAAGGCTATCTAAACTAGTGTTTGATGGGTATAAACTTCCTCCTCCCCCACAGCTGTGGTAGGGAGGACCTCCAGTTTATCCCTCACTAGTGCCTGAAGATTTTTTTTCTCCCTTGTTTTATTTTTTCCCTTGTTTCTTTCACCCGCCTCCGTTCTTGTCACTTCTTTTGGCATTGGCATCCCCTTTCCTAGTCCCACGTAAAAAATCCCTCCCTTACATAACTGGACTTTTCGCAAGGCCCCGGGGCAGCCTCTCTCCGAAAAAAAACCAAGGAGGACATTCACTGACGAGGCCAAGTTTGTGTCTTTGCTTCCAGGCTTGGGGTGCGACCACACAACAGTTCATCTTTAGGGTAGTTAATAGGAAAAAATGCCAGCAGGTGGCATTCCAGAATAGCTTCTGGAATCAGCAATGCCAGCAAAGCCTGAGCTACACTCAGGGCTCCTCTTACAGCTGTTGGCATCTGCACAGTGGAAGGGGATGCAGGGCAGCTGCAGCAGCATTTCCACCCACAGCGCCTTCAGGTGATGGCTGCTGCCTCCCTCCTTCCTTCCCTCCCCTCTTCACGTTCTTCCTCACAAATAAGCCCTTTACTGACATCTATTTTGAAATATCTCCGTGGAATAAAGTGGCTGGGTGATGGATCAGGCAACCACCAGAAAAATGAGCCAGAGTCTCCACTTCTCTCTTCAAGTAGTTGAGACAAAAACCAGCATGTGGGTATCTCTAGGTGCCCTCTAAGCTGAAAGCTCTGAATATAAAGTCACACTGGAAAAACTGTCAGTAGGAGACAGGTACATGTACATGCATGCGTTTGCATGTAGCATCCAAAAATATCAGTGACCACTTTGACTCACCCTAGTTGAGACAGCTAATTTTCAAAGAGGTTTCCTCTGTCACCCTTAAGCTTTAGTGGGATGAAAATGACACCTACATTGTCCTGTAGGAAGCTGACCAAATGCTAGATAGGTCTTCTTATCGTGGCTGGAAGCAAAAGCTGTTATTCCTGTTTACAGGTTTCTTTCTGCCATCAAAGTCACCCCTTGCCACAGTTGTACCTCTACTCTCAGCAAAAGCAGGTATTTCCCAGTCTGTGAACAGCAAGACACCTGCTGGGTGTGCTAAAGCCTGTTATTTCAGCCTGGAGTAGAAATACCTTCTTGTTTTGAAAACCTCACTGCTGCACTATAATAAGTCATGAGTAAAGGCTAAAAATATCTTGTTCTGGGCATTTTAACTTGATTTGCTTCCTGGAGTTAGATAAATGGCTGCAGACACACAGCAGTGTGCTCAGGGAGCTGCAGGGAGAGGAGTCTGATCTATTGCAAAGACTCAAGGTTATATTTTGACCTGAAACAGGAAAGTGATCTCACTTGTGTAGCGATGAATTCTCCTCATTCGCTGAGACAACTTCTACAACAACCATAAAAAAAAAAAACTAATTCAAACGGGTGGACAAAATGCCAGAGAGCCTGTGGAGATGCCATGAGCACCTTGACTTCCAGAGTTGTTACGATAGCTGGCGGTGCCTAAGGAGGACACAGGACCTGTGCAGGCTGTGGAAACAGAGAGTTTGAATATACCTGCCCCAAAGTCAGCAAGAGGGGTGAGAGAGAGATCCTCTCCTCTGCTTTGGCACTGTTTATTCAGAACAGAAGGCTTCAAGGTTATCCTACTCCGTCATCAGCCTTTTGGGAAAACAGCAGCTAAATGCTGCCTTTGAGGAATCAGTGCCTGGCTTATCTCATCTCTGCACCTCTTAGTACAGCCTCTTCTTCCAGGCGTGTGGCTCTGTTTTCTGGAACAAGGAGTCACCCAGTGCACGGCTCAATGGCCACAGGTCCTGTCTGAGCCTGCATGAACATTCCTGCTGTTGGAACAAAAGCGACAGAGGTTGGAAAGCAAGAACCCTCGGTGATGGTGTAGAGTGTACATCACTGTGGCTTCATCCCAGACCACTGACTTCCCTGACTTGGACAAAGCCAGGAGTCCCAGGTTAGTACAGCTGCAGGGCTGGAGCAGCAGAGAGCAGCCAGGTGGGTGACGCCTCAGCAGAAACTTTTCCTGCAAGTAAACTTTAGGATTACTGGGAGGACAAAACTATGAGAACCAAACTGGTCTCTCGTGCATACATCATGCAGGTTCCTGATGCCAGTCTGGGTTCACTAAATGCCAGACCATAGGAAATAGGTGTATCCCAGAGCCACTTCAGCTGGACATGGGACTCTCTGTGGACTCAGCTTTGCCCCCTCAGTATTTTTGTCTTGTGTATCCCACTGCAGTTGCTGCCCAAAAGAGATGGCATTGGGATTCAGTGACTGGGGCACAAATGGAAATCAGGAAAACTGGTTTCTGTTCCCATCTCTGCTACTGATTTGCTGTATATCCACAAGCAGTTAATTAAGCCTCATCTTTCCTCACTTTAGAACAGTGATAATTACATTTATCTCTCTTTGTGAAGAGCAAGGTCTTGGAGACATTTGAATGAAAGCCCTCAAAGAGACGAGTGTTGTTATAGTTAGTTATAATAATCTTGGCCCTCCCTGATTTCATGAAAGTTCTCCTGTTCCAGTGACTCTCCTTCACAGGCAAGGCAGAAAAGACAGGAGTATAATTACAGAGTGAGTGACTCCATATTCTGCTGTGGTCTCCTTGTGTTTATTTGGCTGAACCCAGCTCACCTCCAGCCTACTTGTTACCTTGCACAGGTCCTAAGGGAGCTGTTAAAATTGCAATGATATGACCATCACCGCAAAGCAACTAGGATTTTTGTCACACTGTGCTGGTGATTAAAAAGCACCGTCACAGCTTTTAACTTCTGAAATAACAGTGCAAAGTACTAAGCTACAGGGATTCTGGCATTGCATAAGTGACCTTCTTCAGAACAAGGGAAAAAATAAGATCTTACTCTTCAAAGGTGTTTAGCACCTTGTTTGTTCTTTAGGTGCCTAAATTTCAAATGAAACTGCAAGCTCTGCAACGCAAATAGTTCAAGTATTGCTGATGTTTACAGCGAGGAGCCACTCCAAGTTTCGTGAGAGACTTCATGTATAGGGCCAGTGGGGAAATCCTACCCCTTATGTTCTGTATGAGCTTGTTTTCCAGACTTGCAAGGTCCAGGTTTAATTTACTACCTAAGAATACTCCTGAGGGCTTACAAAGTCTGAGGTAGAACTCACTCCTTTTGCTGCTAATAGATAGTAAAATGAGAGCAAGCTATAACTTTTATATCAAGAGCAATACTTAATAAATTTAACAATGCTAAGGAAAAATCCTGAGCCCTGGGAGCAGATCTATGCTGTTTAATTCCTTAGAAAAATGCCTGGTTTGACCCAGGCCAACTGGCAGAATCCCAGATGGAGCCTGAACCACTTCAGGAGTTAACATACAGCACAGACTTTTCTTGCTGTTTACATGTTCTGCCTGCTCCATGCTGGAAGCTCAGGAGGTTTATGGTACGGACAAAAACCTACAGGATGAGTCCCACAAACCTCAAAAGCTCCGTCTTGCTTTCAGACACAAATAAAGGAGGTATAAAGCAGAAAGGGTTAATTGTACAGGTCGGATGTGCTGCTCCAGAACTTAAAAGCTCCAAAAGAAGAGGGAAGTGTCTGCATTTGCAAATGTGTGTGAGTCTGTGTGGGTGTGAGTGTAAACATGCACATTCAGAGGGAAAAATCTTTCAAGAAAATCACAGAATATCCCCCACCTTTTTTACAACGAAAAGAGATGCCGAGATCTTCGACTTAATTATTCGCAGTGAATCACTCTTGCAGTTAAAAGCCACACCAGCATTTCCAGAAAAACTTTCAGTTCAGTATATGTAAACAAATGTACAGAAAACAAACAAACAGACAAGAAAATGTGAAGATAAAAGGCTTGAGATAATAAGATTAAAGATGTTAACTGGAGTCTGCAGCTTCTACAGACTTTGACATTGGTAGCTGAGTTCCTATAAAATACTCCAGCTCTGCTGGTCCCTGTCAGTGTGAGCCCAGTGTAGCCCAGCAACCCTCTTGCCACAACCCACCTCACTGTGCGGGTTTGACTCAGCAAAGCACAGAGGCACATGTTTAGGTGACAGGCTTAGAGTTTTGTGTTTGTGCAGGTATTGAACTGCTTCGGGTTTGAGTTTAAATTACAGGCAAGTACCTGCATAGGTGCTGTGACTTGAGCAGTGATCCCCAAACCATGCATGCCTCCCCCGCCTTCAGCGTGCTACCCTCTAACTTGCTTTATTTCTCACCAAGAACAGCAACATTCTGCCTTTCCCACCCCTGCTTCAAATCAAGACCTCCGTGTCCTCCTTGTGTACATCACACTTGCTCCTCATGTGTAGCCCATGATTTTAAAGTCCTGAAATATTAAACTTCCAAAAAAA
>VXAY01006827.1:553072-565426 GCA_013399855.1 Oxyruncus cristatus | reverse complement strand
AAAAAAAAAAAAAAAAAGGATGGATAGTCTGAAGAATGGGTGGGGGGAAAAAAAAAGGCAGAAGTTTTATGATGTGTTTGGTTTACTTTGCACCCTAGATTTACAGCTGATGAACTCATAGGGAGTCATCTATTGTCCTTACTATTGCTGAATGAATAGTTCTACTTGAAAAAGGAACCAACGAATTAAAACATTCAACCTTAATTACCCTACAGTTTTAAATGTTGTTAGAAAATGCCTATCAGCTTTAAGCCTCTCTTTTTTTTTTCCAGGAAACCACTGGGTGAGTGTGTCTACAAGGAAAGCACGCTCATGGGACAGGCAATGACCACATCAGGAGTTTGGTAGGCACGTCAGTATGATTCTTCTCATTACAATCATGTTTACATGTACCACGCTACTTTAAGTGTATTGCTGCACTACTGCTGTTGCAATACTGCATGTGCAAGAGATGGTATCAGCCAAAATAACAAGCCAAGAAACACACAAAGTCTTTCCACTTAAGTTTTTTGTCCTAACAAGTTTCATTCAGGTCCACTCCAAATGTTGAAAAAGATTAAAGATTCCCCGAAAAGGGTTTGCAGCTTCTGATAGGACCAAAACAGATGGGAGGGGAAAGGAAAAGCTTGTGCAAGAATAAGAGATGGGCTAATGCATTGCAACAAAAACATTTCAAGCCTGAGAAGCTGCTACTGCGGCTGTGGGCTGCCAGCAAGGCAACGTGCCAAAACACTTCTGAAACGCGACTGCGGTCGTAGAGGAGCAATGAGAAAACGTCTCACATGCCAGTGCAAACCTCTGCTATCCCAGCACAGAACACAGAGGAAATGGGAATGCAAACAGAAGTCGTCTTGCACGGTGAGCTGGAAGAGCAGCCCTGGCTCCCTGACACACACGTCACCTGACGAAGTGCGAGACAGAAGGCGACACAAGCGCGCCCGCTCTCCAGCTTATAAATAGCGGCAAACTCTGTCTGGAGCTCTTCTGGAACTGTTGCTCCAAAAATGAAAATCTGGCCTGCTTATGTAAAGGCTTCTGCTGTGTCAGACCAGCTCTGCTTCAGGTGAAGCAGGACATGACCGTGCCTCTGGCTGGAATGCCAGGGGTTTTAATTACTGCCTCTGCCGCCGACATCCCCACCAACCTCATACCAGTCGTGACGTCAGTGGGTGAAATCTGCTTCAAGTGTGTAAAATTAAGACGAGTACGTGCCGTCCCCCACCCCTTCTCCTGTGTGGATGCTACAGCTCCCTGGGCAGAGCTGCTCTCCCACATGGTGTGTATGTACAGTGCTAAGCACTGAGGGAGAGTGACGGGCTGTAATAAAACCCTCACTGGTGAATACTAATTGATTGGGTCTTTTTCCCTCGTCTGGTTTCATGTTTTTCCCTTGCAGGTTTTCCATGCTGCCTTAGCCTTGGAGACCTCTTCTGTAACGGGTGCCCACACCAGCCAGCAGTGATGCTACGTCTGCAGGGGAGCCTTCCGAGGCAGAGCTTTTCTGGCATGTTTTCTGCTTGCCATCTGTTTAAAGGGAAACGTCCCCAGGGCAGGAGCCTTCTGTGTCGCGGGTTATATTCTGTTGGTACCTATCAGATAATAAAGCTGTTTTTAATTAAGACAGGCTGAGCGGGGACTGGTGCTTTATATACACTGTGGGCACCGTGCCCAGATGAGTGGGAGGTGAGACTGGCAGTCTGGAGACCTACTGAGTATCTCAGGGGTCAAATACAGGATTTATCCACCCAACAGTGGATATTTACACTGTAAGTGGCAGTTCTGTGCTCCTTTAAAACCCAACAGATAGAATCACAGAATCACAGAATCACATGGGTTGGACAAGACCTCGGAGATCATCAAGTCCAACCCTTGATCCAACACCACCGTGGTTACTGGACTGTGGCACTAAGTGCCACGTCCAGCCTCATCTTAAAAAACCTCCAGGAATGGAGAATCCACCACCTCCCTGGGCAGCCCATTCCAATGCCTGATTAAATGCCTTATTAAATAGATAATTGTAGACCACAGTTCATTTCATCCTAAATTCCTTTATACAAGGAATCTCCAGTATCAAGCTGATGTTGCTGAAGTTGGACAGCTGAAGGTGGTGAGGTGAGTCTGACTCCAACTCACTTGACTCCACACAGTTGCCCTTGTTGATACAGTGATGGTGAGAATATATTTCAATTGGGTGGCCTGTGAGTGAAAAGTAGCACCTGGCTTATTTTTGTTTAGCATTATATTCAATTACAGTGCTGGCTTTCCCAACATATAAACAAAAACCCACATTCTTGCTAGCATAATTTCTACTGATTCCCAGAACCGTGTAAACATGCATTTTTATGCTAGGAAAATACGTAGCTTCGCTATGCAAAGACTTTAATATTTCATATTTGAACTTCATAAAATTGTCATTAAAATTAACTTTTTCCCAAGTAAAGCTCTTCAAGAAAAAAAAAACAAAAACAAAAACATTTCTAAAGGGGATGTACTCTGGGCAAAGAGGATCAGAAACATATCCCTGTCAGAACACATGGAAGAAATCAGCACCAATATCTTACTGCCACTTTTGTGCTGCAAAAGTCTGCCTGGTTAGGAAGTGGATTTACACATAGAAAAGCTCCCCAGTTATTCTCTGACACAAATCAATGTCACAGAGCTGCTCTGATGGAATAAAAGCTTCATACAGCACCACTGTTATTGCATATTGATTCAGAGTGTCCGCAGGGTCTGTCCATCTAACTAGTGTACTACTTTCAAAATGGGTTTTGGTGTGTCCCATTGTGCCGTCTTTTTGGAAAGACATACTGGATTGTCTGAATTGTTTTTCATAAGGAAGCTGAAATCACAGCAGTTCCTGGAACAGGTGGCAGGAGACATGGGCACCTCAGGCCTAGTCATCCTAGCAGGACACTAACTCGCTATACAGGTCACAGGCTCTGGGAAAATATGGCAACCTTGGCTTTGAAGGACAAATGGAAAGGTCAATTCTTCTGCTAATGGTTTGATCATTAAATGCCCTTGCCCTCCAGCTCCACTTGTTTAAAAGGCACAGTGCTTCTTCAGGGATAGGAGTGGTTGGTGACCTCGTTATTTAACTAATAATTAAATGTGATCAGTGCAATGCAAGGCAAAACCATCACTTTTTGACACAGATGATTTTACAAAGAGGGTTGTGCAGGGACATTCGGAACATTCAGGTTGCCCTTGGAAAGCCCTCTGTCATCCTAAGAGTTGCCCACCAGGGCTGAAACAGCAGGAGGAAGACATAGAGAAAAGATGAGGAGATTAGGAAAAGAGAATGATGTTGGGAAGTTGGAAGGAGCTGGGAGAAACTTGGAGGAGGAAATAGCTAGAAAATATGCTTTATTTATTCAGTGGACAAACAAGGCAGCTCCTCCATCATTAACAACTAATCACCCTGGGCACTCTGGCCCCAGATTGACAAAGGGTTTAGGTTTGGTGACAGAAACTCCTACACCTCCTGTCTCTGTGCCTGGATCCAGCAGGGAAATATCCAAACCCTCACCTACATCTCCAATATGAGATACAATAATTGCTGGGTAATTGCAATTAACACGTAAAATGGTCAATAAGAAGAACTAAGAAAATGGATTCCTTCCACTGAGCCTCCTCAAGGTGGATTTTGAATCCCATGGGAACAAAAGAGGATTGTTCCTTGCTTTAGCTCTCACATTGTCATGCCAAGATTCAGCGCATCAACCAAGGGAACTGTGACATTCACCGAAGGCAAAACAAAAATGCCACCTTCGGTCCAAGAGAGAACAAACCGGCACCTCCTGTCAAAGCACCCACACTGGTGGAGGGAAGGAAAGATTTCTTGGCTTGTCTTGACATCAGACCACTGGGTATCCAGCAAGGTTAGGTTCATGACACAGAAGAGACAAAGGAGCAAGACCACCTAAAGACCACCTAGCACAGTAAAAAGATTTTTCTCCTGGTAAGGTGTGAAGAAGGGAGACCTTTATGTATTCCTCCTCATCTGAGTATGTTCTCCGAATAACTGCTTAGGAACAACAGCCTGTAAAGCCTCACTAGTCCAAGGAACATATTGGTAATCAGTGAAAAGGCTTGGTATTAAGAGAAGAACATTATTGAAGCACCTGGGGAAGAAAAACTTTCAGTAGCCAAACAGTGGACTAGAAGCTAATGGGTGAGGGCCTTCTCCTCCAGATAAGCCATCCTTAAAAGAGTAATCAGACACATATCACTGCAGTGCCACCTAGAAGTGTCACTCACAGCATGTGGAGGGAGAAAAAATTCTGGTTAGCAAACTTACTTTCACTTGCAAACTCCCATTGATTTTGCTGCTTCCTACAATGTGAGTAGAGTAGGACAATCTCCCAAATTGTGTCTATCTTTCAGAGGCAAATCCCTTTATGAGAAACACTCCAAGACATTCAATTAGTGCATGGCAACATAGTGCCATGAAACTCTACACACTCCTCCAGCAGGTGTCTTCTAGTCCTCAGAGGGTAAGATGCTCTCTTTTGAGCCATCAGAAGCACTCCTGAAATACCAGGGGTGTTCTGTAGAGCACTTAGTCTCAGTTTTTGGCCAGCAGACCTGTGCCATCCATGGCCTACCTTTATTGTGTTTGTTAAAGTTGAGAAAACCAACCTCTTATCAGCAGGTTTAAATTTACCATCAAGGAAGCTGAACAACTCCCCAAAGTATTTTCAGAATTCACAAATCTAGAAAGCTTGAAAACCACTACTTCAGATTTTAACATCAAAATTCCCATTTAACCTCCCTCTCTCTGGGTAACAAGATGTGACAGGACCATGACCCAAGGGGCCATGGCTGCAGGCATGAAGAAATCTTCTCACTCAAGTTGCTCATCAAATGAATAACATGAATCTCACTTTGTCGTGTGCCTCTCAGGGCTCAAACAATTTGCAGCTACAGAGTTGGAAGTCCAATTTTGTGTCTTCCCTTGGGAAACATTTTTCCATAAGGGGCTACTGAATCAACATTGTGAACATCTTTACTGTGCCACCCTTTATCCACTTTCAGAACTCTGTTACAGCGAAAAAATGTTCAAAGTCACAGATCTACAATATTAAAGTGTTGACTGGTTGCATAGTTCCATAGGATAAGGTAACCCCAAATTTCTATGTCAAGTCAAACACGCCTGTGTGTGCATGCAATGATGTGTTCTTTGTGCCTCCAATGTCTCACAGTGACCACAGATGACAGAAAAGCTGAAAAATTCTCAAGTACCCAAAAGTTTTGGGAAAACAGACAACAACGCAGAGGAGCCAGATTTCACCAGTGGCCTTGGTGAGAGAAAGGCCGCAGCGGTACTCCATGATTGTACCATCAAAGGCCAACAGCAGGCAAACCCAGACTATCATACTAGACACAAAACTGGAGGAAACCAGGCTTTGCTGGCTCTACAGCCTGTGACATGATTTGGTGCTCTCCCTGGAGTGTCACTGTGCCGTCACTGCCCTTGAGACCTGGTTGTCCTGATTAGGTGAGGACAGGTTTGTTCTCCTCTGCTCCTTTACCTCTGCCTGCAATACAGGCTCGGGAGACTCTTGCCTTGCTTTGCCACTGACCTGCTAAGCCACTTTCCCTCTCAGCACCTCTGTTTCCTCATCTTTGAAATGAGGATTACGACCTTTTGATGTCCACAGACGGAGTGTGCTGTGGCACATATGCGCGTTCTCTCTATTTTGAATACTGCTAATATATTGTTGTGGGTTTTTTCTACTATTTATTCACCTTTATTATTGAAAATGGAAATCAGTGAGCCACCCTGAAAAATAATAATAAAAAATAAATAAAAGGAAACACTTTGGATCAGTTTTCTCTTTTGAAGATAATTATGGGAGAGAAAGTAATTTTGAAACAAAAGTGGCAAAGCGCAGTGCTTAGAAAACTGTAGAGCGGGATGTATTTGTCCACCCCACAGTTTGCTGTTGCAATATTCCTCTTCTCTTCCATTTTCTAAGTCATGTACAAAGCATGTTTCCTAAATAAATTATTTAGCTCTGAACTGCTGCAATGCACAGCAGGACGCCTGCAAGAGCAAAGCGTTGCTCTTATGAAATGTCGACCTCATACGATCCAAGCAGGAAGAGGAGTTCAGACTGCAACAAGTCCTGGCTGGGAATACAGCACCTGAAACCCACGTGCACAGGCAGGGAAACCTGACTTGGTCAGCCACCTGGCAGTTCCCACCTCTCCCTGTTCTTCCCAGGAGCGGCCTCATTTCCCAGCCTGGGCAGATGTGCTGATTGTATGGGGTTTTCGGAAGGCACTGTTGGAGGATGAAGGGAAGTCACCAGTCTCACGTTGTACCTGTAGATGTTCGGGGCTCAGTCAGATGCTGGCTCTGCTTCTGGTACACCAAAACCAGCAAACCACTCTGGACAGATCAGTGATGTCCAGCAAATCCATGCAGGGACTGCACTGCCCACATATAACCAAGTGCAGTATTGCCCTTAAATGTAAAGATGTGATTCCCATGTTCCACGTTTCATTTGCAGAAAGCACTTTAAACCCAGAAATATTAAGGCAGGTCTTTTAAATTACAGGTGAAGAATATTCCCTGTGGAGCTTCTCAATATAGTAAAAAGCCCTCACCGTGTCCTGCAGACAGTGAAAAGCTACAGGAAGCTCCTTCTGGACTGAGCAGTGTCATGGTATGTTTAGATACCACATATTTGCAGTACAAGCTACTCCATAAATTCAACTATATTTTATGAGCTCATTAGGAAAGTAAACAAAAAAACCCAGCAAATAAAAGCTCGATCCCCTTTGTACATACGAGTCTAACACGTCATTTCGCTCACTCACCACTTAATTCATCAGGTTTCGAACAGTCATAACAGGCAACTAACTCGTAACAGGCAACCTGCAACTCGTAACCTGTGCACTTATGAGCAATGCAGAGAGGATGGAGAGAGTGCTCGTCCTTTCCTTCTCCATCGGGTTGCAGGTGTCCACCTGGATCACACCAGCATGCGTGGAATCCTCAGCAGTCCAGCTGCTGGCTTTGCTGCTTCAAAGGTTTTTTTGGGTGAGCTCACACATTTCTACCGCCCAGCACGGAATTGAATCTCTCCCACTGCCATGAGTTAAGGGGTCTGAGGAAACTGTCCAACGCCCAGTGTGCAAGGAGGATGGCTGGCTGCAGGGGACAGCAAGTTGCAGGTGATGGTGGCTGCGAGAGGCCCTTTAGCCCTTCCTGGTCACCATGCCCTGCCTATGTCTTGCCCTCGCTCTGACCACATGGCCCTGCCCTAAGGAGATCCCCTAAACTCAGCAGGACCTGGTCCTTGCCACCCTGCTCCAGGGAAGGCTGCTGGAGCAGATGTTGGATCAGATGACTTTCACGGGGGCCTTACAAGCTGCACACACGGGTGGGATATTCTGCTTTGGTTTGACTCTTAAAGTACCTTAACTCAATCCTGCTGCTGCTGGGAAGGATGCAGGGACAAAAATGACCCCAAACTCAATTCTCCCCCAAGATTCATCCCCAAACAACAATTCCCCTCTCCAGGATGTCCTATGGCAGCACAGTCAGAAGAGAGGAAAGATCACTTTATTGTGGACATCACCTGGGGGTTGGCCCAGGAGCCACAGCACTCCAGCTGATGAACAGGAATCAGCACCTACAACAACAGTCACAGAGCTCTGAGAAAACTGGAAAAGGCAGGAGGAGGCATGATTTTGTTCCCCTTGGGAGAGCAGCCTCTCAGCAAAAAGGGCCACCAGTGAACTGCCACCTGGCAGCAGCATCCTGAACATGGGAGAGCCAGGATCTTCTGTCCTCCCAGACTCCCTGTCCCACACAACAGGCTTCCTCACAGCACTGACAGCAAGGACATAGCAATGCTCCTAGTGGTTCTCCAACAGTCTCCATCCCCCTAACTGGCACCTTGGGACTCCCAGTCTGCAAAGAGGAGAGGCAAGTAGTGAGCTGGAGGTGGCTTCCTTAAGTCCTGATCTCCTCCTGCCAAAGCTGGACTGAAAAATCACATGATTTTTAAATACATGTATATAATGGTCCTTTTTATTTGCCTCTAGACTTCAGTTGTTGTGAAAATAGCCACATTCTCAAATTGCTAGAAATGGCTTCTTTAAAACAAAACACAACCAAACAAACATACAAAAAACTCAAACAAAAAACCCAAACATAACAACAAAAAAGCAGCTTAAATAAAATAAGAGCCCGGTATTTGTGAAGTGACAAAGGCCTCAACACTGAAACTGAAAGACAAAAGAACTAACATTATGAGATTCATGAAAAATTGTTGAGATAGGATAATACTGAAGACGTGCCAAACAAGACAGAGCAGGAAAGACCAGCCCGTGATGCGCTTGGACATTGATTCTCTGTAGAAAGGATTGGAAGTGCTGAAAGATCCTGAATGTCAACAGCCTTCAAACAGCAAGTAATGCCATATCCAACATGCCTTTACGGACATGCCCTTGGCTCCTGGGGCAAACTCCAGTAAACAATCTTTGAGACAGGTATTTCTGATACACACCTGCTCTGCGGCAGATGTGCAGCAGTTCTGTGTGCAACTAAACAACTCAGTTACCAGGACCATCTCCCTAAACACCAGTTTACACAACCTGTTACTGGGAGCCCCAGAAGACTGACTTCTCCACCGGATTTGTGCACGGCCAGAGATCGAACCCCTAAGGGCAAAACTCTTGACTGTAATAATTCAGGGGGCAACAAGAAGCAAGGAAGCCACATGAAATAAATGTCAGGAGAGGCGTGCAGCTCCCGGTCCTGGGTTCCCTCCTCCATCCATGAGGATGTGACAGCACTAGCCTGTGAAAGCGCACAGGCGTGGTAAACACTCTCTCCACGCCGTCCGTACGGATAACTGTCATTTGTCTTTCCCACAGGTGAGCGTGGGAGGGAAGGCTCAGGAACATTTCCACCACTACACGGCACCCCGTGCTTCAGCCTTGGCACACAGTGCCAGAGGAACCTCTCCTTGGAACACTTTGAAGCCACATTGCAACACTGAATGTACAACATCTCCTGCTCTGCTCTCCAGCCCTTGCCCCTTCCAACCCCCTACTCACTGTCACTGCTATCCTCTCCCAAGTCCTGCCTTGAACACCCACGCAGGACAAATCTATGCCTGAAAAAAATAGACCTCTGCCTGAGGATTTGCAGTAGCAAAGCTACAAAGGTGAAAAAAAAAAAAAATCACACAACTCAAATAATTGTTTATCAGCACTGCCATTTTACTGCTGTAATTATGAAAAGGAGGAATTCCTCTGAACTATTAAACACTTGGCTCCAACCACTGAATCAAACTTATTCCAAGACATTCTCCTTTGTTGGATGACTCAGCTTTTTCCGAGTCTTACAAAAACCAGAACTTGAGTGCTTTGCCACCCAGAAACCAAAGGAAGCTTCCATGAAACCAGCAAACACCTCCCATCTTCTCAACATTGTTATTAAAAAAGCAAAACAAACCAGAGAGGTTCTACAAGTCAGCCTATAAACCCAGTCATGAGGAGAGTACTATCAGTGGTAATGGGGCAAGAAAGGCAGGGTAATTATACCACACCAAATTTGCAATCGTGCTGCATTCCTTGCTGGTGAAGGCCGGCTAAGAATTAGATACACCTTTTTAAATCATCAAAGGGAGTGGCTGCAAGATACTAGGTGCTGGGATTATGATGAAGTTCTGGGTTTGCCAGTTCCCAGCAACGGCTTTGGTGGCTGGGCTGGGCATGTCATTAAATGCTCCCAAATGGTGCTCACACCATGTCACTTCTTTTTAATCTTTATATGATTCTCTGTATTTCAAGAGTCCCACTGGGCAAAAAGCTATACAAACCAAGAAACTGAAGACAATACCTATCCAAAGGGGTTTTTTTGCACTTGGTCAACCAGACAAGTCCGGTAACTTGTACCTCAGCAACTGGTGCACAAATATTCATCACGTTGCTCCAGCTACTACCACAAGGTCTGCAAGCTCAGGCCCTCAAGCATGAAAACTCAAGAGCTTCCCTGCCAAGGAGGCTGTTAAAAATACTGAATGGGGAAAATACTATTTTGTGAAGATGATTTAACAAGGACTACATGAGTGAGGGAACAGATTTGGCTCAGACCTCTTCTTTTTCAGAGGAACAAGTACAGGAGTTTAGGTGCAGCACTCACCCTGCAGATCTTTGCAGAGAGGCTGGGAAGCTGGGTCTCAAGGAAGCCCCTCCACGGGTGAGAGACATGGTGCTGCCATTCCAGAAATGGAACCCTGCTCCACAGCCTGCTGGGCAATGCAGAGGCAGGGAATCTTCTGCTGGAGAACATCTCTCTCGGAGAAACCACAGGAGCGACCATCACACAGGCAGGACAGCGGCACACAGAGGCACAGCTCCTGCTCTGGCTGCCTCACCTGGTTTGTACTCTACACAGGATTCTCAATATCCTCCCGGGCTGTTATAGGGTAAGAGGAGAACAAGGCACAGAAACAGAAAGGCACAGACCACCAGAGCCTTAAAAACTCATGAACGTCCTCTCCCACCGTAATTTCATAGTGCAGGTTGTTCCAGACAATCCACAGCCAACAAAATAAATGCTGCATTTGTGCTAGTTTTCGGAAAACATGCCAAAAAGACAAACACAAGGCAAAGCAGCCAGCCAAATAGACAAGTCTTGCTATTTAATTATTTTGAAATGAAAAAGTTCAATTAAAACCAGCTACAAAACAAAGACATAATGATTACCTCTCTCTTCATAAGTTTGTGCTTTGGCACAAATAACTGGCTGGCCTGATTTTATGTCCAATGTATTTAATCTTATCCAACAAAGTGGCTCCCCGTACAGCACAGAAGACAAGGGGTTCTGAAAAGAGCTCTTGGGAGAATGTGTAACACCATACAACAAAATTAAAAAACAAACAAACAAACTCTTAGGCCAGCAGGGAAAAAAAGCATAATGCAGTTGGCATCGGACTGTGGTGAGGTGAGCAGCACACAGGAGCTGACAAAACCATCAAGCTAACTCCAGTTCCGCTTTGCGGTGAACTTGTGAATGCACTCACCTCCCCACTCGAAAGCCAGCTGTTTGTGTTGTGTGATGGGTTCATGTTACTGCACTATTTATGACTTCAGTCTCCTGGCAGGATACAAGCAAGATGCTTTTCCATGTGGTGGCGGCTGACACCCAATGATTCGGCATGAAGAAAAGAGTCCAGTGGTTTTTCCCATGCTGAGGCCTGGGCCACAGGGATGCTCTCTGCCCTTGTGCCCAGCTATGCTGGTACACCTGAAGAAGCCATGACTTCAGTACATGACTTACAGCAGAGCTGTATGCTCAAACACAAGCTTCTGTGAGCCACCTCCAGCTGGGCATCCAGAGATGAAAACATCCCCAAATTAGTGGGCACTGATGAAAAAGTTAGCCAAGTGTCTAAACACTTGCACAATCTGTACTTACTCTCAGTACCTCTTGATTTCTCAAATGGCATCACCCACTGACTGCAAGCATTTCCCAATGGACACAGTCATATTGAAGCCCTAAATATTGCAGTGACTTAGCTTCTTCCACTTCACTTTACTCAATGTAATTAATCCCCACAGCACCTCAGAGGAAGGACAGCAGCATCCACCAACCCAGCCCCAGTGTGCAGGCAAGAGGCACGAAAAGCCAAGGGACCTGTGCGAGGTCCCGCAGAGCGCAGGCCAAGTCCATCTGCTGTGTCACGTTTCTAAAGAGATACTCGTGCCATCAAAACCCAGCGGTGAGGAAGCGGGAAGAAAGCCTTCCTCAATTCCCCCCCCTCCCCGCCCAGGACCCTGAACTCGTCAACAGGATCATTACAGCATGTTTGACGGCACAAGTCACTCCTGCTGTGGTCCAGGCCAGGGATTCCTGGCGTGGCACGGGCAGGGCTTTGTGGCCTCGGCCGGTGCTCCCCGCACACACCGCCGCGTTGCATAACTACGGACAGGGCATGTCAGCGGGAGCTCCCCGGCATCCACCGCCTTATGCAATTACCGCGCCCCGCCGGGAGGCTGCAGGGACGGCGGATTTGGGCTCCCCACCGACCCCGCCCGGGGTATCGACACCCTGAGGGTCCTCGCCACGGGGCGCGGAAGGGAGCGGGGTGGGGATTCATTTCGGAGCTGCCGAGCCACCTCTGGAGAAGGGGAGTCACCCAGGACACCTCGCCTCCGCCGGGGTGTCCAAGCTCAGATATAAAGGTGCTCCCTGACATGAGGGGCGTGGGGCTTCTGCGGCCGCTCTCCGGGCATCCATCACCTGCAGGTGCCAGGTGAGGGTCCCGGCCCCCGCCAGCCCGGGCCCACCGCCGTCCCCCCACCGCAGCAGCGGGCCGGGGTCCC